>CM046532.1:1077500-1412500 GCA_024713555.1 Spirodela polyrhiza
CTCACTCTCCTTCGCTCTCTCCCCCTCTCTCACCCTCTCTCTCTCTCTCTCTCGCTCTCTCTCTCTCTCTCTCCTTCGCTCTCTCCCCCTCTCTCACCCTCTCTCTCTCTCTCTCTCTCTCTCTCTCTCTCTCTCTCTCTCTCTCTCTCTCCTCTCTCTCTCTCTCTCTCTCTCTCTCTCTCTCTCTCACTCTCCTTCGCTCTCTCCCCTCTCTCTCCCTCTCTCTCTCTCTCTCTCTCTCTCTCTCTCTCTCTCTCTCACACTCTCCTTCGCTCTCTCCCTCTCACCCTCTCTCTCTCTCTCTCTCTCTCTCTCTCTCTCTCTCTCTCTCTCTCTCTCACACTCTCCTTCGCTCTCTCCCCCTCTCTCACCCTCTCTCTCTCTCTCTCTCTCTCTCTCTCTCTCTCTCTCTCTCTCTCTCTCTATCTCTCTCTCTCTCTCTCCTCTCTCTCTCTCTCTCTCTCTCTCTCTCTCTCTCTCTCTATCTCTCTCTCTCTCTCTCTCTCTCTCTCTCTCTCTCTCTCTCTCTCTCGCTCTCTCTCTCTCTCTCTCTCTCTCTCTCTCTCTCTCTCTCTCTCTCTCTCTCTCTCTCTCTCTCTCTCTCTCTCTCTCTCTCTCTCTCTCTCTCTCTCTCTCTCTCTCTCTCTCTCTCTCTCTCTCTCTCTCTCTCTCTCTCTCTCTCTCTCTCTCTCTCTCTCTCTCTCTCTCTCACACACACACACACACACACACACACACACTCAAAATTTTTTTTCAGACCCAAAATAAGTTTCATTTCAAAGGGTCTTTCTATCATTTTATACTGTTGGTCAGTGGAAGAAAATACAGGTCAGGTCCGATTAAACTCGTTCCCAATTTTGGAAATACAGTAACTTGTAACTTTAATGAATAGCTTAGCAAACTGTTACCTAAAGAATAAAAAGCTTTTTCTTCACGGTCTTCGCAATATCGAGACAATGAAGGAGAAAAGATCAGCTTTTCGCGGGTGGTAGTGCCAACTAACATAGTCATCAAGTGGTTCTTTAGAGCAAATTACAGTGTGGATGAAAAACCATTATGCCTATGTGAAAAACATTGTCTGTTAAATCAATACATTAGAAGCAAATGATTGTCCTCATTGAGTTGACTTGGGCTGGTACAACAGTTTGTCATTTAAAACAGGTACGTCAAAAGGTTTCTTCATGCTGGCGGATCCTATCAGTAAACACAAGGTTGACAAGTGATGTCTATACCCGTAATTACGCTTTATATACACAATTCTCTATATATTGGAGGAAGGAGGATACTTTTACTGAACCAGTCGCATTAGGATCTTGGGTTTTTCGGTTTTCTTATTGCATAAATTGTGCACGGCCGAACCGACTCGTTTTTAGGTAAAATGCTGCGAACAATCTTCAGCTTTTCATTATTCGACAACCTTTAAACAAGCCAAGTTCCTACTCAGTTACAATTTCTACGTTAAGAGTCTCAAATCATAGAATATGTCGTCCTTCCTCCATCAAAAACTCTATGTCAAAATTTTGAGAATTTCTACTGATAGACATTTAAATGCATACGTTATACGTTGTTATTACGATATTTATTGCAGTTTAGGCAGATCTAACATTAGCGTTTTAAAAATACTGCTTCGACATTCAAACATTCATCTAATCTTGAATACAAAGCTACTGCAAACAGCCAATACCGGAAAGACGACCAACTGAGATCAATCTTTGTCAAGACATCATCATTGCAATCAATACATTGGCAACTCACGTCGCCACTGGAACCTGGGCGCGCTCTTAATCTCGAAATGTTCCTCTTTGAGTGTAACTGATACAATCCTTTTTCACCACTATCCCCCGTCGGCAGGTCAGCCCGCCGTCCCCTCAATCTTTGCTTTCCATAACATCGTCAATGTCATTTTCGATTGTGACTATACCAAGCATACCAAGCATACAAGGTAGATCCATTTTTCAACTTAAAGTGCGGATAATCTGTCGAATCCGAACAAGAGAAGGAAGCCATCGTCATTTGAGGTCGTCCTGAGACGTTTCCCAATTAAAGAAGAATGACGATGCTCTGGAAGGCTATCTTGAGCAGCTACGGCATTGGACTTCTTCCTTTTCTACAACACCCTACGAAAGCAATGTCTTATTGTCGTCTCGTATGCTGCAGATACAACTGCATCTTGGGGCGGACTAAAGATTAAAATTTCAAAATTTTCACAAGCTTATTACACATTCACCCGTTGGGTTCTCGCTAATCTTCTGTGGGGTAGATGAAGATGATTTTATGGTATCAAACGGTGAAATTTGGTAATCATATAGATTTGATCTCTCCGCCTCTGTGTAGTACATTCGCCGCGTGAGAACAGGTTGTGGAGGTTTATTATAATCCCTTAAAACATAAAAATGGTACTCTTATCCTGTGGCCCTTATGTTGGAGTACGCAAAACCCTTACGGCCTGCTTGAAAACTGGTTAAGATGAACTAGGTCAACTTAACTGCGGTTCTGGATCCTTGTTTATGCAACTTAAAGTTTGATAAGACGCCTGTTCCTGAGATTCATTAACCTATATTTACCTAATTCTGAGTTAAGCAACTGAAATCGAGTTCGAACCATTCGCTGCTTTTTTCAGATAAGTTAACTGACGTCATTAAGCAGGTCACACACGGCTCGCTCGGCCATCCAATATTGTCAATCTTGGATATCTTCGCGATCTCCAATAAACTCTGTTATCCCCTTTTGTAACTGATTATCGAACCAGTACTTAATCTTTAATTTTCAAAACTACCTTTTATAAATCATCTAGTGTCTTCTTCGAATGTTAGGGATTGCAATATTCCCCCCTCTTAGAAAAATTCCGCTTTCCATTTATACCTTCTCTTTAATTATCATGGGTGTCCATGCATATTAATCTGATCCCATAGGCTAGAAACTTCATTAAAAATAATTTTTAGTTACGCGTATTGTGATGTTTGGGGTCCCCAGTACAGGAAATCTTTATTACTACAGCTAATTTGGTACATACGGATAGAGCCTTTGGCAATTTAGATAATGTCAATGTATTTTGGATTTAAGCTAATAAAAAACACGGATAATCTTCCAGACCCATCAAAAGATGTCTTTGGCTCCATTTGAAATAGCTCCCTTCTTCCCCATTTCCGTGAATTCTTCTCCCTATCTCTCGTTTTCTCTGTCTCCCTCCATCATGTTGATTCAAGCAGAAAAAAACTGAATGAGTCAAGAAATGTAAGCGTGTCCACAGTCAAATTGTGATTAGAGAGATATGGTGCTCATGCCATATGTTCTATATGATCCGAGAGAGAATAAGAGCGGATTTTCTTCCTCCTCGTTTCTCTTTCATCAGGTTTCTCTCCCACTTGCGACCCCCTCTTCGGTTTTTCCTCTCCTAGCGAAGATCTGTCTTTTCCGGCGGAGAAGGAAGAAACATAGAAAGCGGGCACAAGGGCATTAACTAAGACTTTACAGGTAGGTAACTAAAAGGTTTATATGCTATGAACGAGATGAGTTTTTATGCAAGTCCTATGTCCAATCTAGAAAAAAAAATGTTTACTTATAATTCAGTCTTATCGAGTTTCAATAAATTAGAAGCACAAGTGAAAACAACGGAGATTTCCCCGGATCTTAAACAAAATGCAAACAATCATTAAAAGAAGTCCTTTTTGAGAAGGAATTTCATAACCCTGGTACTTTCAAGATATTCTAATCCCACGGAGACGTAATTGTTGTGAACATTGACATGTCAGCGAAAACCAGCTGGAATGGACAGCGTCACCTTTCTCTACACGCAACTGAGATTACTATTGACCCGAGAAGATGCGTTATAGATCGGCGGGAGTTCCAACGCAAGTCTTGCCGCTTCAAAGAGAAGTGCGACAGGAGTTGACCCTTACATCCAGATGCCTGATTCACGGGATCCCTAGTCCGAACGAAAGAAGTGATTCACGGGATCACTGTTTATGAACAGTAACATACCTGTGTCCGCAACTTCGCAAGTCATAGACTTGGAGGTGGCCATGCCGTCGATTTCATAATTAAAGCCTCAGCGATTATTATTGCTACAGAATACAATTGTGGAACCAATGGGCTGTGACGTGATTGGCAAATGCCTTGACAAATGACCATTCAACGGGAGGTGACAAGGCCTCTCATTTTTCTTGCAGAGCGTGGAACAATCGGCCTTTGGTTGAGGCAAAGCGTCGCGTACACGGCGACGGTTGTGGCGCCGCGGCCGAAGACAGACTGACCATACTCCGAACGGGGTCTTGGTTCGGAGAGAGGCTTCGCTATGAATTGTTCTTTAACACGCCTGATTTGGAAAGGGCGTGGGAGTGCAGGAAATTGTTGTTATTTTAGTGTCAGGATCTCCGTCAAGATGACTATATATGAAAATGAGTTGTAGGTAAGCTGTTTGCTTCAGATGGCACAGGCTTTAATGCTAGCACATGGGCATCCATGAAGCTTAATCAGAGAGTTTTTTATTGTTGATGAATTTATTGATACTTTGCACATGAGAAGTCCGTCTACCCCGCATTCCCCAATGTGATGCCCTTTGAACCTACTAAGGGGACACGTGCCATCGAGAAAGTTCAACTACACCGAGAAAACATTACGTGTAGTCGTTATCCTATTCCTTACTAACACTGCGCAAAGTTGTAAGACTGCTCGATTATGGCACATAATGGCGTCCAAAGGGATGTAGAACACTATCCCCTGTATACATTCGTATGACTAGCATACAATCCGCAACATCATCACATGTGAGTACAGATCTGCAACCTTGATATACTACGTCCCAGGATATGTTCATCTTCTTAGTACATTTGTCATACTACGTACAGAATTCTTATGCATCGGCACATAGTAGACGGAGCGAGAGCGAGAGAGATAATATGAGTTTGATGAGTCAGCTTATTCATAAATAATGAAAATTTTATCAATCTCGGACTAAAGTCTCCAAAATCCATGATGGATATAATTATTGAATAAAAACTATAATTTATTAAAATTCAGGAAATAATCTGTAATTTATACATGAATGGTGAAACGTGTCGTTTTCCAATGTCTAGCCACATGCAGACACAAACAGAGCGAAACCTATAGAAACAGAGCCTGCGACACCATCTTACTTCTGCCTAGGGTAGATGTACCCGGGATGGCATACCATCACTGATGAAAGAGAAAAGGAACCAAAGGAGAGATCAATTTATAACTCATAAATTTACCCAGTTATCCCCATACCCATGAAATATGGAACACTTTTATTTCGTTTAGCCCATTACGAAATAGAAAACTACATGGAGATAGAACGCTAGAGCTACTAGTACGGCCGTTGGCCGATGTAGTTTCCAGGACCGTCGTAGTTGCAGGTGATGAAGATGGCCCCGTTATCGCACTGGACGCGAGCACAGCCCAGCCTCACCGAATTACGCCAGACCACCTGAGTGTAGTGCCCGCACTGTTGGCCCGCTAGGCAGCTGTTGGTATTGTAATCGTAGTACTGCCTCTCGCTGATCCACAACTCGGAGGCGTCGCGGCCCGTGAAATCAGCCCCGTAACCCCAGAAGAGGTTCTCACCATAAGGCCCCCGAGAATGAACAAGGTTGCAGTCGCCCCTCCTCTGGTAGGCATAGCTCTGCGCGTAGGCAGCGACAGTGTCGTCCCACACCATTGGACCAACTCCGACCTGAGCGCGAGCTTCGTTATGAACGTCGAGGTAGTCCTGTGGAGAATTTTGGGCCAGAGCGACGCTAACCATTGCCAGGGCTAAGATACATGACCTTACGATGAGAAGACGGTACGCCGCCATTTCCTCTCTACACTAGACAAACACTGATTTCCTTGTCTTAAACAGGAAGAACCAGGTGAATGATGGCAGGGAGTCTGCTCGGTGTACTTATAGCCGAACGAATAACTTCGCCGTTTGCACGTAAAATGTCTTCGTTTGGACATAACTTTTCGCAATCAGAGATTTATGACTCTCTTTCGTCCTGTCCTCTCTGATTTGTCAAGCAATACGTAAAAACACCGATGGAGATCTTCCTTTATACGTATTAAATGGTGACAATGATTGACGGTAGGGCATTTATCTTTGTGCAATAAGCTTACGGCGAAATAGACCGTTCATTTTCATTTAAGCTGAAACAAATAATTCTTCGAAGTCTAACTACTGACTCGTTTATAATATTGACAACCAGGGTATAGGAGCATGTAGAAAAAGTCTATATAATAAAGTTGCATGCTAGATTGGGCACGCGTGCATCAATGACAAGGAAACAACATTAAAGTCCTTGCAGATCTCCATCATGTACATACGCACGCTGTGGAAAACAATTAATCAGTATCGTTGGGACCATATCATTGGAGGCCATGAGTTTCGCAAAGATGGCTGCTGTTGGAAACTATCGGAAAGGTCCGGGATCCTCTTAAAATACTGGGATTTTCCAGTTGTCAGAGTTAACGTCGTCTAGTTTATATCCCGCTTGGATAACAAGAACCAAACACGCAACCAACTAGTGCATAAAGCCCTGACTCTATCGAAATACATTTCAATTTTATTAATGGTGCCGAAAATTCACCGAGTTCAATCAGACTATTGGACCTTAAAAATTTTAAGGATCTTGCTCTTTTTTGCTTAACTAAACGATGAATCATGTTCATCATAATAAGAGATTACCTTTCCTAAAATCACCTGTCACAATTAAATTGAAATAGTAAATTTCGAAAATTCAGTTTTAGATTAATGTATAAGCTCTAGTTTTAAAAACTATAGTTTATTAATTGCACTGCAATCTTACCTTCCCCTTGAATACTCAAGAGGAAGGGAGGATATATGGTTAGGAGCCTGAAACGTTATATAAAAAATTTCGTTTTAGGATTTATCATTAGTGAGTGTGTACTAAAATATAATGAGTAAATAATTCTGATGGAACATACAGGAAAACCATAGATTTAAAAAAACTAAAGAATTACTGGGAGAAATTTTTATCTTTAATAACCAGTGTTGTAGCTTCCTTATTAGGTAGGTTAGTATTAGAGAGAGTAGCCTTTTGTAATAGAGCATAAAAAAATAAAATAAATCATTCTAAGGCTGACATTCTACCAACTTTCAATAAGCAAATTTGTTCCACAGTCCAATATTTTTTCTGCAGGTGTCCCATTATATCCATTCCACTCACCAATATGTGCCTATTGAATTAACATGAGCTGCTCCCTTTCTTTATGCACACTGGAAGTACCTATGATAAATCTATAAAATGAGTATAATAATCAAAGATATCAATGGAGAATCTTTATGACTCTTATGTATGTTACCATGAAAAATCTAATAATTTTTTGATAGAAAAATTCTAATTATAGATACAAAGAAAATTTTATTTTCTATTCACTATAGTTTCCTCTCCTCTGATCATGTGGAGAAATATTGTAGACATGATTGGAAGCTAGAAATTTTTTGCTTGTGTGATAAAAGTTTTCAATTAATTCAAAAAATAATATTGCGAACAATCATCATGATGTCTTACCTGACATGTCACAGTAAGTGACACTTCGTCTTTCATTCACATCACTAGGTCCATAGATTACTCAAAATATACTTTGTTTGAACTGTAGTTGTTATAATTTGTTGACCTACCTTATGGGTATGGATAATAACTTTTTATTCAACTTGCATGACAAATAAGGTCATTACTTTCAAAAGAAAATTGTTCATGGTATAGAATTATTTGTTATGTTTCATGGAAGAATGAGTTTTGTCATTATACTAGTGAAGGATATTAAGGCAAATGATGGTTTTAGTTTAGTGAAACCCTGACTCCTTGTTGAGCATCGGTAATGAGGCCAAAAACATAAATTTTTTTTTAAAGGCCAACCTTACCATGGACTTGTAGATCGGAGTTAATTTTTGACAAGGTCTGTATGCTGCTAGGTGCATTTTTTATATAGTAGATTTTTAAGGTAAGGGTAACTTTAGTTAAGCCCCTTCCAAAGTGGAAACCCATCTTGATACTACTCCAGCCTGAGCACAATTCACTCTAGAGTTTTTTTCTGAAACTTACCAAAATGATAAGCTTGTAAAAAAATGATGACTGCAATGGCATCTACCAAGATTTCATAAACTAAAAAAATTAAATGTGATTTTTATATTGGGCTCACTTACACGATAAACGATTTTATGTATTTTATTATTTTAAACTTTCCATAGGGCAGTAAAACTAGACTTTGCTCCTCAAATTGGAAGAACCCACGGTTTTCAAAATTCACAGCCTTTTCCCGTGTGTCTCCACGGCAAGAAAGAAAAAAATATAGGTCGTCGCATCGCTGGGATTCTACGCCCCTCATGACTTCACGTCTTTCTTGCTGCACTAAAAGGTTTCGTCATGACGATTGGGCACAATTCAGGGAAGTCGCCCTCTCTCACCAAATCGCGGAGTCACTCTCGCTGCCCATCTAGTCTGAGGCACCAAAAAGAGACTTTCTCCGTCTCCGTGGATGAAAGGAATAGAAGAGCATGGAGAGACAGCGATTGAGACGTTCTTTTTTATTGCATCCCGTCAAACACGACTCAAGCAGATTAGGAATGTTGTAAGAAAGAATCATCTGATCAAAGCCATTTAATCTGAAATGAACGCCAGAACAAACTCTAACTCTCGGGTGTAATCTCCTGCTCCCGAAATAGTATGGGTATACACTTATAGGTTTGAAGTCTTGGATCTTACACTGTTGTTCAGACGAGCGTTGCCCTCGAAAGATGGCTCACGGCCAAAAAACCTTAATATGCACCTTTCCGTAAATACTGTTAAGCTTTTCCACGAACACTAAAATAAGCTTGAGCCCAAGTTATCACTCTTCTCAACTTATGTTAAGTTGGTATTGATCAACCACAAAAAAAAGTCGATATCATAAAGCCAAGAGTTCTCATACAACGCATTCCTAAAATAGACTAGGTCAGATAAAAAATTACAATGCCACAAACAGTACATTGATCTCGTATTACCATTACAACAAAGAACTACAGCATTGAAGACAATATAAAATGGAATCATTAATCTATTAGAAACCACGTCATAATAAAATTTATTAGTATGAGTAGTATTTTATTACGAAAGAAGGTGATAAAAACTATTTTCCATTCAGTTCATACTCAAGGAATTAGCGTTCTGTAGGCTACTGTTTGACCACATTGATGATTTAGTAAATGATCCGAGAAACCTGATTGATACAGGTTTTAATCTACATTTATCATGAAAATCGTACTTTAATGCGTAGTGTTTTGGCTTATACCCGGCAGAATGCAGATGATGGGTCTACTTGAGAAACTTGACACTTCCAAGGTGTAATGTTGATCAGATAGATAGTCGTGCATAATTTCTACGGGCAGTTAAACCTTTCTGTTTTAATATCGGATATATAGGGAGAACCAGAAAGAAAAGCATCACTGAACAAGCAGAGTTCCAAAATCTTCTCTTGAATCTATAATCTGTGTTCTATTCAGTCTCAGAAAAGAGATGACAGAAGTGGTTTTCCAGGTAACAGAAGAAATTGCGGCATCTCCTCGTCCTATAGAATTCCGACCAGGTTATCCTGAGACTTATTGAACCGACGATATCAGACTTTATATCGAACATTCTGTTGCTTTATGTGGAACGCCATAAATATGGATCGTAAGAAGCACATCGTAGGTAAACAAAACGGACATCTGAATAATTTGGCCATCAGGATAACACAAATCTACGGCGCCATTTCACGCAAATCAGATTTCTTAAATTTACATTCAAAGTCCGAACTTTGAACGTAAAATTTTGATATTTTTTGTACATCTCAATTTAAAATGAGATTCCCCGGCGATCGATGCTGAAAATTCAGCGGCAGCATGTTACGAACGCAGATCAAGCAGAAGGCGATCAATGTGGAGAACGCTTAGTGAGAATCGGTAACTACACTCTAATCGTCCAATAAGCATTGGACACATGAATGACGAAAAAGGATTGCATTCCTCCTTGCCCCGCCGCGCTCAAGCGAAGAGAATGAAATCTTTTTTAATATAACTTTTTGGTTCAAGATAGAAAGAAAAAGAAATTTTGGAAATAAATTAGTGAAGGTGAATTGAAGTTTGGAGATAGAACAACGCCTAAAAATTGAAGCTAGGATTGCGTCTTCTTTCGTTGGCCAGATGTTAGCTTCGAAGTATGCCTCCTTGATTTATGACAAAGATATGAATTTACTGTTCATTACTCAGGTGCCATGATAAAAGTGCAAATTTTTTTCATCTCCAGAGCTTATTGTATTGTACAACAGGACAGCACGCGGACGACATGCCGCTAGTATGGCCTCTGGCCGATGACGTTCCCGGGAGGGCTATAGTTGCATGTAATGAAAATGGCGCCGCTGTTGCATCGGACGCGAGCGCAGCCCACCATCAGGGAATTACGCCAGACTACCTGTGTGTAGTGCCCACATACTTTCCCCGCTGCGCACGTATTACTGCTATAATCGTAGTAAATTTTCTCGGCGACCCACAGTTGGATGGCCTCAAGAGCTGTCCAAGCTTTTCCACTCCCCCAGAAGAGGTTCTCACCATATGGTCCGCGGGAATGCACAAGCCTACAGTCGCCGACCCTCTGGTTGGCGTAGTTCTGTGCGTAGGCGGCAAGGGTATTACTCCACACCAATGGACGGACTCCAACTGAAGCGCGGGCTCTGTTGTGCGCATCGAGATATGCTTGGGGAGAGTTCTGCGCCTGGACGAACCCCATCATCACCAGGAGCAAGACAAAAGTGCATGCTACCCTGGGAAGGTGGTATGCTGCCATTTCCTCCCTAAACCGAACAAATCCTTCTCTCCTATCAAAAGAGATATCTCATCGAACTGATGATAGAGAATGGCTCTCTACATCTTGCGTATTTATAGGCAAACGAACAGCTACAACCCTTTGCACGGAAAATGCATTCTTTGGACAAGTTTTCGCCGTTGAATGACCAATCATTCTCTTCCTGCCTTGTTATCCAAGTAGGTTTAGGAATAGAGAAAAGAAATTCTAACAAATCCGAAGATTTTTTTCGAGACAGACGAAATTAAAATAGATGTGAGGAAACCCAAAGAGTTGCCGGGAAGTTTTAGCCTTGTTAAATGAGATCAGCATTGGCAGAACAGATGATGTGCCTGACATTGTTGACAGGGCTATTTGTTTCATAAAAATCGCATGTGACAAAGACATGTAGATGGATGAGTACGAAATGATGATAAGGAAAGAACATGTCTTAGGGCATCACCTTCGCGGATGTAAACGAAGCACGAAACACACCGGCATTCACCGCTCGTTTTAGTGAGAGCCGAGTTTTTTTAATCCACCTTCACTTGGGAATTACTTATATTACGATCTTCCCCTACTATATTCGGGAATTACTTCACGTGGTCAAAGATTGTTCGACCAAATGGACAAAGCGATGAGTATCTCAAACTAGAAGTAGATCGATAAGTCACATTCAATTTGATGAATTCTAATTCTATACTCAATGGACACAACAGTAAAAAAATACTTTGTTACATTAAACTCATGAATAGATGCTTATCTTTCTCAGCAATCCCTGTCTGATCCAGAAACCATTAATGACATGAACTCCAAATGTTTGGTCACCCTTTCTCGGGAGTTGGTGACTATTCATAGCTATTACCTTCGTGATTTAGACAGAAATGGAATTGTGATGCTGGGACGTTGGGTGGAAACCGGGATACTTTAGAGTCATTTGCAGGTATCCCCGATCTCTTTGGATCTATTATCCAACACACGAATCGAGATATTCTGTAAACTGTCTCAGAGTGAGCTATATACTTTTCCTAAACTTCAATCATAACCAATACAGTCTGTGTGGGTCTAACGAGCTTATTAGGCGTGATCGTTTCAGGAGTCCTTGTTCAACTAACGTATTCAAACATGTCGCATCTTAAGTTTAATATTCTTGGTCCTTACATGATTTTCCAAGGATCAATTTTTAACATTTCATATAATCTTGATAAATTTGAGCTTTTTGGGATTGGTTTGAGAGAACAGTCGTTAGTGGAGGTCCTCATGTAAGTGCTTCACCAAAGGCAATGTTTTTAAGAACTTAGAGATTTCAGAGGCTTCTTTCCGTACATAGTTAAGAAATTCAGAGAACATCTTCTGTATATTCCAGAGATTTCAGAGGCCTATTTAAGAAAACAAACATGAATCTTTTTAGGGGTTTCAACAGAAGTAGAGACGAAGCAGATGAGATCGGGCATCTTTAAGTCGGCAGGGGTCGGAGCAGGAGTTGTTTCTTTTAGGTGACTTACTACCACACGGAGTTGCTCGTCTGAGTGAAAAGACAGTCGTTTAGAGTATCTTTGGAGTAGTACGTAACAAGGTCCACCCATATACTGCAATGAAGCTATGGATTTTGTGCGCTTAATTTCTCATGAAAGTTTGATCCTCACGACAGAAAATAACCTCATCACACTCGATGATGCAGGAATATGGAAGAGTTTTATGAGTTAATCTGCGAAGTTCATGTTTTTTCGAAGTGTTAGAATATTGATGAGCATATAGATGACATCAGAAGGAATTCATATTTATGACGGTCATGTTTACACAGATGAATACCTTGATCTTCATGATAGCATACGTCTTCAAGTTTTGTCTAATAATTCATGGAACCCTTATTTTATAGGATTAGGCCACATTTTTGTGATATTAGATGTTTGCAAGGGAAACGGGGACAACTGATGCTGATATTAGAGAAGCAGCTCAGTGGGGGGGTAATGGCATGATGGGACAGATGTGAAGGGAAGTATCTAGAGTAGGGAGTTGTCCAGATGAGGAATGGTTGGGTGGACAAGACTAATTTAATTCATAATTTTTAATATCTACAAATTGGAACTATTATCATTCTAATAACGTCACAACTTATTAAAAAACATGGAACAGAACAACGTGCCTTGTTAAATTTCAGTATTTTATATAATTTATTATTTTTAATACACTTATTTTATTTTTTTCTTCAGAAAAATCCATTCACTTATGTCCACCAAAGCTTTACTTCATCGCATGAATCAGAAAACGAAATGAGTTTTTGGTACAATCATCTCAGGTGTACTTCAAGAGGAATGATCCGCAGATGGATTGTAGGAGGTACTTCCAAATATAAACAACTCGGATCAATTCTTGAGAAGATCGAACTGGAGACCAGTGATCTCCACAAGAGTGATGAGGGACAAAAGGTGAGGGAACAAGAAGTGGGAAAAAGAGAACAAAGGTAACAGTGGGGATTAGTTCAAGAGAATCCCCATCCTCTCCTCTGCCTAGCTCTTTGCACCCCTTTCAGTTAAACTCTTCTCTCTTATATAGATCCCCTATTTTGATTTGAGCCATCTCTGCATCTTTTAAGGATTATATCTGGACCGTCTAGTGTTTCCTTCCCTCTTTACTCTAGTTTCTATACTTCCTTCTTACATAGGTAATAATTGGGTTCGTATCGGTATATTGGGTAAGTATCAGATCTATTGTCTCATGGTAGTAAAACTTGTATAATTTATATCCAACACCCAAGGTATTGGACCGTCGTAAAAGTAACATCACTGGCCCAAGATGTCAAAGAAAGTATGATCATTTGTGTTGGAGACGTGGAGAAAGATCAAAACCTGGTCTACAAAAAAATTCGATTAGGAACATACTAGTTACAAATCAGGGGAAATCTCTGCCACAGCGGTTTGGGAAACGAAGAGCTAGTTTTTCTGTGAGCATCAAATAATTAATTGACTGCTACCAAATAGTGTTAAAGAAAATATTTTACCAAAAGATATCCCTGTGGGTCTTGACTATTCCGTTATAAGTCATCGACGATGCGAGTAAATGCAAAATATATTTTTTCCATACCCTATAGTTGTATGCACTCGCTCTTGGCCCCTGGGAGGGTGGGCATCCTCCGACCAGAATTCTCATCGGGAGTACCTGAAGGCCATTACTGCTGGCGGGAGATGTTGAGATGGTCTCGGAGGGCAGTAAAGCTGGTCACGCACAAAGAAATGCCGACAAAAGCATCCGAGTTTTCGACAAACATGTGTTTCAATTAACCATGTGCCAAGAGTAAGAGCAATGGGATATGAATCTCTTCTCGGGGCCTTACTAAGGATGTGAGACGCTTGGCCTTTGGGGATGGGATAATGGGTGCAGAACGTCACGGTTGACATGAGGTTGGTTGGGAGCAAATGCAGGCACACACGCATTGGCACAGGCAAGTCATGCCACCAAGCCAGAGAAAGTTCAGGTGGCATGCACCGGCACAGTGAAACACACGGAAAGTGTAGGAGGCTCACGCGTGAATGAATGTAACTAGACTGGAAAAGAAAACAAGGACAGAGTGAAGTTCAAGATGTTCAACAAACCCTGGAGGAAGATTACACAGTGAAGCATGACATTTGCAATATGCATGCGGTATCATGCTACGTGGTGCGGACGGTGACATGATAAAAGACGAACAATGGATGCACGGTGGCATGCAATGGAGGCGTGTTCATGTGCAATAATGACAGAGCAAAATTCTTAGGATCACTTTCGCGCGGTCAACAGTACGCATATCTTTTGCTATACCGCGTGCGGCCTTGGTCATCCTCCCAACAGCAAGCAGTCATCTCCCCCAATGAACCTCGCGGAACCTATTTAGTTCAAAGTTAGGAAGCAATTTTACTCTCTCTAAGAGGTTACACAGGTAGGGGTAACCGAGGAATTGATTTAGTGGTTCCATAGTGGGCCCTGCCACCTCTCTCCTTAGGGGTGCGACAACCGTCCTTTGAGGCTCGTCAATTGGTGGACGCACGTGGTTGCGAGCATGAAAAATGCATGGTGCGTGAAGACGGGTTAAAAGCGTGTAATTATTCCATTGATAATGACATATTCAAATTTGGACATGATTTTCAAGATTTGGACAAGTTCTGTAGGTAGAATATTATGAAAACTCCACTTTTTGAAGGTTAGAATTTTGAAACCCCACAAGGGCACCAAGGCTTATTCTGGATATCCCATGAGAGCATCTGCTTGTGGAAAGCTAAGAGTCATGACCTCCGGTGAGGTTGACTCTCTACAAAAGTACTTTTTAACCCACGTGTGTCTGGTGGGTCCCTCTTCTATCGTCTCTCTCCTTATTTATCACGCATGTTTTAGCATTAGTCTTCGGCTTTGCAAGAAGGGGACATTCTGTTTGTGTCCCCAACATCTCTCTCTCTCTCTCTCTCTCTCTCTCTCTCTCTCTCTCTCTCTCTCTCTCCCCCCTCCCTCCGTCCCTTTATTCGTGACAGGTATGTAGATTTGTATGAAAACTGTGCACTGTGACGTATCGTGTATTTAGGATGGTGTATGTTGAATATCCAAATATGGCGATTATGTTGAGAGCAGAGTATAACGATTGGGAGCCTCATGCCAAATTGAATTCTGAAATGCGAAATTGCTGGTAGTCAATCATGTAAATTGTAGGTTCACACATATACAATAAACCGAATTCATCAGACAAACTCTACTTATAACTCAACATTATACTCAATTATTGTGGTGTGGACAGCCGTTTAAAAGTACGAGTCGCTCGGTTCGGCACTCCCGTTGACGCGAATATTTTTCCAACTCCACACGGTCATACTTGATTCGAGGAAGTCATCCCTCTTTGGTCGAAAGCCACATCACAACTCTTCCCGCTTTCTCGACCTATAGTCTCACCTAATCCTCGACCCATAATCTCACCTAGCCGCCGGCTCCGTACGTCAATTTTGGTTGAAGGCTTCTATCATTTGAGACCTCGTGTCACGCCGGTGGCCGTTTGGGTTCGTCTGAAAATGATACTACCAGATAAGCTTCAACGCTTTTCAATATTACGGAAGTCAGCCAGAAGTTCTCCGGCTTCGAGCACAGTGAACCGTGCAATCATGGATCACTAGAGGTAACAATTACCTACTGCCGTATTCATCCGGCATAGGCAAGATCTCCGGACGTGGTTAGTTTAGCCTCTACTCTGGGCTGTTTGTGTCAACAATCGGCGACAACTACATCTCGTGAGCATTTGGTTTTCTTTGAAAGCAAATTTTTCAGAAAGGTGACACGGTCGTGTCAGAGTATAGTTATTTCGGATTTACCTCTCCACATCAAATAAACTAATGGTAAGTCCTTCATGTTTTTAGGTATTGTAAGTCCTTAACAACATGATGTTATTTTTTAGTCCGTTGGTCTACAGATTTATAATTGGCATCTAATTTAAAGTTAAGAACACAAAATTACTCGTATAAGCATTGCTCCAATTATCTCTTTGTTGGGGCCTGCGACGATAATCAGAACTTGACCGCCCTGTTTCCTTGCCACAGTTCGAAAAGCGGTAGCCGAACATCTGTCCACTTACGATGGGGTCCATCAGGTTCACGAGTCCCATCCCGCTCTCCGCCTGTAAATACAGTCCAACCGGTGGGAGAGACGAATGAGAGAGAAACGACTGACGGCCAGAGACAGAAATACAATTAGACATTTATCTCAACATACACTGTCGTCAGTCAGCTCTTTCACCCTCTGTCTCCCGCCCGCGTCGACCTCTTCCACGAGACTACAGGAAGAAATAGGAAGAGGGCATTGTCTCTCGAGTCTCCCTGCTGCAATTCGTGCTACAGTCCATAAAGGAAGAAAGTTGGCTGACAGGATGAAAAAGTGGGATCTGCCTTGGCTCTCTATGGCTCCTCCACCAGTTTAATGAAGATGGGCGAGCAGGGGATAAAGCGACAACGCGTCAATGTACCTCTATTAATAATTCGGGTCGTTTATGCAGAATCAAAAACCAAATAGTTGTTCCAATGACCGTAATACCTTTTTGCCTGATGACGACATGACGCTATGTAAGAATCAGAGCTTCTGTCAGTTTTCTCTTTTTGTGGTGTGAGAGCAGTTACAGAGTCAAGGCGCAGCTTTTTGGTATTTGATACGGACATTACAATTGAACGCGGCTTGTAGGCGAGATTACTGCAACGAAGGTGCATTTTCAAAATAATAACTAGGTTTAAAGGAAAGGGAATTATGCTTGATCAAAATATCAGATTTTAAAAGTAAATAAACTCATGAAATCATCATCACTCGATTTTTTTTATCTTCAGTATTTCATACTTTCTTATTTTTGTTTATTTAAGTGAAAATTTTCGTCTTCAGTTACAACCGACCGTATTATATGCGTAAAGTCCAATAAATTTAACGGTGAGTTTTTATCACTCTCCAACACTCCAGAATGAAAAGTACCCACAGCTAATCATTGTGTTAAATAACAACATTTAGACAACATAGTAATTTGGTGAATACGTTTACAAGTTTTCAGTTAAAAACATATTAAACATATAGCAAATGAAATAGATACTAAAAAAATTTCTTCCATGGTGATTTTGATGAAACAATTATTATGGAAAAACCTGAAAGGTTCAAGGAATCAGGCTTAAAACATGTTATTTGCAAGTTGAAGAAGTCACTCTATGGATGGTACAGAAAATTTGACAATTTATGATTCAAATTGGCTGAGTACAATTTTGGGTTTGGGTATAACTCTTTAGAAATGTATTGTGTATTTCTTCTAATTCTATGCGATAGATGCTAAAAATTTGCAATTAAAATCTTTCCTGAATAAGGAATTTCAAATGAATGATGTAGGTTCCTCAAAAGACGTTTGGCATGGGAATTCATGGAAACAAAGAAAAAACACAACTGTAGATATCAAAAAGTACAAGAACAAGGTGTTGGAATTATCTGGTATGGCTGACACTATATAGTTTAGCACGCCATTGCCAGATTACTTCAATTGTTCCAATTCATTAGAAATCTACACTACAATCAGCTATAGCATTATCTAGGATAAAGGCTACATATATGGGAGTCGTTAGAGCTACTAAAAAATCATGTGGATGAAAGGTTCAATTAAACAACTCAGAATGGGTCAACATATATTTTCTATATACTACAATATACAAAGTATCACTTATTTAGTAAGAAACTAAGTGCATCATGAAAGGAGTAAGCACATGAAAATAAGGTTTGATAATTTCAAGGAGCAGGTGAATTAAAGAGATATTTTCTTACAAAAAATTTATGGCATAAGGAATGTTGCAGACATTGACAAAGCCAATCACAATAGATAAATTAAGGTATCGTTTGAATTTAATTCAAATCTCAACTGTTTGAAAACAAGAAGCATCTTCCAAGAGGAAGCTAAAGATAAATTACCATTAATAAACCTCTGAAGTGGCTGAGATATTTTTCAAGGTTGAGATTGTTGAGATATGGCTAATATCTCGTTTGGGCTCGATGAGGGTAATTAACTCTGGGCCTATTAGGCCGAGCACAGGCCTAACTTCTGGGTAAGGGATGAACAAAGAAAGGCACTTGTTTGTTTTTCCCTCATGTTTGAGGGTACTTCTGTAATCTCTCTAGAGATAAAATAATATAAATACTCACACGAAATTGTAACCAGTATGCTTTGATGAATTTAATGTAGACAGTCTTTTCTCTTTCAAGATCTCTCTCTCTCTCTCTCTCTCTCTCTCTCTCTCTCTCTCTCTCTCTCTCTCTCTCTCTCTCTCTCTCTCTCTCTCTCTCTCTCTCTCTCTCTCTCTCTCTCTCTCTCTTTCTCTCTCTTTCTCTTTCTCTTTCATGGAGGACAGAGATCTGTCGAACTCAGAATTCGTAGAGTTCTTGATCCGTTTTCTTCTTACAGTCTTTATTTATCACTATTTGTTGTTTTTTCGTTCCGGTTCGATCTAAGAAACTTCAAGTGGAAAGATCAGAATCCATTTAACTGGTTTGATGAATTTAACTTCAACCTCGGTTCTTCGAGTGACAACGATTGACCACCCAAGTCCAAGATAACACCAGTGACTAGCCGGCTTTCCCAGAATGGACAGTTCTCCCATACCCGTCCTGCTTCGACCTTGGGCCAATTTATTTCCATCCTCACGCGCGAGGAGAATGAGGAAAGGGACGATAGAGAAAGGATGGAGTGAGAGAAAGGTAGGCAAGAACAAAAACGAGAGAAAAGCTAGAAAGGAGACGATAGAGGATGGGTGAACTGGTGCTTTGTCCGGGTCCTACGTGGCGGCATTCTACAACATAGGTTTGATCTTCACTGTCACCTAAATCGTGATATCTCCAAAGGTCTTTTATGGTACTTACTGTATGGTGAGAGGATCCATACCCACCACTGCTCGAGCGGTGTTGACTACGTCCAGGAAATCGTCCGGTGAATTCTGAGAGAGGGTTGAGTGGTAGATGGCGAAGCTTACGGCTACTACAGAAGCTCTGACAGGTGACAGCCTCCGGAACAGCATCTGCATTGTCCCTCACTCCGTTGGCAACTCTCAATGCGTTATTTACATATGGAAGGTTCACTGCGGAGCGTCACCGACCACACTCTCCAAGCCGTCAGAAAAACTGAGAAGATGAGCAACAACAAAAAAGCTCAAGTTTTGAGAGAAGACGGGAGGACACTCAGGACATCTGAAAGGACAACTTCTAGGTCGGCGAAAGAGAAGTAAATCGGTTCGGGAAGTGGTAGAGTACCAGCTGTCGATCAACCGGCTGGAGTTATTGGTTTTTGAGTTAACAATAACTCCATTATTGGTAACTCAAAAACTATGAGCGCATGATTATAGTGTTATTAAATACGTAGCTAATGAGGATTGATATACTTGTTCGTTGTTCTTGTAGCATTGGGGAATCACGATGAATAGCTTATTAAAAATATTTGAAAGAAAGCATTTTCCTTCGCTGAAGCCGCTAAAATCCAGGGCTGTACGAGCGGATCCATGGAAACTTTACGCTATGGACTTGTAACGATATGTGGAAATAGCACGTTTCCAGAAAGAGCGAACTTTGATGAAATGCCATAAATACTTCCCGCTAACAGGTTGAAGATTTCTTTTTTACGGCTGAAAAACGTGGTAAGTGGTATTGTGTTGCATCAGGAATAGGAGCCTGTAAGACGAGCAATTTTGACGTTTTCTGTTCTGCATTTTAAATGTTAAAACCATTTATAGACTTCAATTTTACGCGCTCAAAACAGTTTTCAGTCGCTCTATAGACGTGGGGGAGCACTACAACTAGTGGGTGTTGACAGTGCCCCAATTTTAAAACCACAGTAACATGAAATCCCAGTAGCTAAAGTTGGCCGACGATAAATTACGCCTTTTTGACTCTATTTATGAGAGACAGGAAACGTGATTTTGGTCTCTCATATGCGGGAGAGAGAGAGAGAGAGGGGGACAGAGATAACCGTAGATCCGATTATATCGCTCCCCTTGCCTGTCTTCTTACCCCACTCACTTCTCTGTTTTCCATCTTATTAACTTTCCTATCTTTTGTTAACTGATTTTTTCAGGAAGAAAGACGTTGAAGTTGAGAGAGACCTTTCTTCATCTATTCTTACCATCTTTTGTTGAGAACGTGGATTAATATGTGCATCCATTTGGGAGTCCAGAGGACTATTTACAGACCATCGTTGGATGAACAAATTTTAGGCAGTAGCACGCATTCGTAGTCTCAGAAAAAAGATCCATTCAGATCCTAGACGGTTCTCTTCTTTGCGTCTAATAGTTTTCTATATAGTGCAAATCTCTCTTGCTACGTCAGTGGCTGAGGGAGGATTGTTCGTAACCTTAATGTGACTATCTTGTAATGCTCTTCTGCATTTTACTTCCTTTTATATTCATATCTGGTTCTTGCAGTACACCGTCCATGGTGGATAACACAACTGACATTCTGATTTCTGCAAAAGGGAATTGATGTAGGAAATCACTTTAAGAAACGAGAAAGGGAAAGAATTAGAACCATCTGGTCAAGAAATATAAAAATGTGAACTTTTGAACGCCCAAAGTGACGTTGAGTGCAATATTCAAACAGTTGCTGTCCCAAAACCGAGTTGATAACCTGTCAAGATTGTAGGGTAGCAACTGCCCTAATTTTTACTTGTTTTGATTATTTTTTTTAACTAATCTGATTTTTCAGAAAAGTTAAACTAGATTTCAGCCTATTTAAAAGGCCAGATGTTGTAAAAGCACCAAATGATCGATAAAACAGGTTTCTCTTGTCTATAGATTCAATGAACCCTTAAGGATTCAAGAGTGTTTTCTGATCTTTGTGCATTCAAGGATTCTCAAAATGAATATTTGTGTATTCAAAGATTAAGTAAATTCGTGAGTTGTGAATGTAAGGCCTAATTTCTGATCTTCCGCAGCTTCTACATTCGTGTCTTGTGGATTCATGGCTTAATTCCCTTTCTTCCTGATCTTCTACTCTGTCAACTGGTATCAAAGCAACCCTTGTAGATTCAAGGGTATTACTTAAATCCTTGTGTATTTAAGGATTCTCAAAATTCAATCGTTGGGGAATCAAAGATCTGGGAAACTCTGCATTATGGATTCAGGACACAATTTTCCATTCCTTAATAACCGTCATTCTGTCAAATATCTAATCTCATTATTTTGAATATTTCCATAACAAATCCAGACATCCATAGTTTTACAACAAGCTTTGGTCTGAGATCAAACCATTATTAACAATGTTATTCTTTTGGACATAAAGTAATAAAGAACCCATCACAAATGCTGGAAATACTAGGCCTACGAAAGGCACAAAAACAGAGGATAAGTTCATATGTGACAAAGAATGGTACCTTGATTTAGTATTTTAACCTCCCACATGTATTAGCACATTTACAGTTCATTGGTGTTTGAAAATACTAATGTCTAAGTTAATAATACACTACAATAATTTTTTAAAATTAACACTTTCAAATCGTGTATTGCTTTAATTGGAAAATATCAATGTATATGTGGGGTAGATTATATCCTCATTTTGTCCAACTCTTGCCCATGATAATATCACATACATTGATTTCATCAACAGTCATTCTATGAAAATGTTGTCTACCTTGGTTTATACTTTGAATGTTTTCTATACAATCTATAAGTCACGATTGGCTTCTAGTGTTGATAAGATTGATCAACCAAACCTGAGAAATTTTCCTTAAATATAATGAACTATAAGGGAGCTACTAAAAACTTAATGTGTCATAATTGTCAGAATATGACGTGCTTGTTTATCCACAGTGTAAAAACTGCTCAGATCAAACAATAGATTCGAAATTTATTTTAACTGATTCCACAATAACAGCTAATAGGTCAAAATATCTTAAGCAATATTCAAAGTATACTGCACTTAGTAATCACCAATGAATTAAATACTCATGCTAAGCAATATTCCTCAAACATGTTGTTATCAATCATTGAGTAAGACGTCAGGATACAATATGGCAAGAATATTTTTACATCATTTATGATTATCGACAGATAGGCAGTATACTGATTATAAAAATGCTCATATGTAACATTAATATAGCTTAAGTTAATTAGATAGGGAAAAAATGTGCTATGTTAGATGGGCACAGATCTAAGGTGCTAAATCTACCCAAGTATAGATGAAAATTGGAGAACTAGGATTTTTAAATAGGAAAAAGTGCTAAATCATCGATGTTTTAGTATTTGATGGCACAGAGGGAAGATCTAATTACCCAAGCCTCACTGCCGGACGTAAGCCATCAGGAGGATTACAGAGATTGAACCCAATATATAGCTTGATCTAGCCTCGGATTCCCCACAGGGCATGGACCCATTCATTCATGAGCAATTAGTGCGCGAGTCCATTTTGAGACGCAACGTCCCACTCTCCTAATATCAACCCTAAGCAAGTAATGAGGTATTGCCGCAAGATGGACCGCGAGTTAGCTGTGCAATAAAAGCATTGCATAAGGAAAGTGGCCCCCTTCACTAATGGAGCAATAAACGTGGGTGTTGCACTTCTGAAAAAATGTGACAGCCAATTCTCGCCTATCAAGTCCAATGACAAGCCCAATTCATGGATACTTGAGACATCCTTCGGATCTCGTAATGCGAATCTGCATCCGGCGATTAACGTGACTGATGACGATATATTCTTTGGGCCGATCTAGACGAACGCTTTTTAAATACTGGGTTGAGAAGAAAGTAAGAGGAGACCGGGCCACTGACATCACAGTGAGACCGCTCCAAACAAGCTTTAACTTTTAGTCTAAATACTAATTGTGAAAGGGAGGCCATCTAGACTCCGCCTAACGAGAGGGCAACGTGTAGAACAGTGCGGCATAAGCAGCTGGCCGCCTGTAGTCTACTATCTGAGGCGACCTCCTCGCCGCCCGTCATTGGATGGGATGGAAACATGGCAGCTCTGAAAAGAAATCACTGCGGCAACGCCCAACATTAAGGGTAGAATGTCCACTTTAGGACGGGGATCTCATTGTGAAGACTTACAGGATTCCTGATGTTTGTTTCCCTTGACTTTCTCGTCCATATTTTAACGGCTACCGAAATCCCCCTTAAATTTGGAGGAAGGAAGATCTCCCAGAGAACAACTGGAGGGAAGGGGAGAGAGACAGAGAAAGCGAGAGAAATGGGACATGGGAGAAACAGTGCGGCTTGGGCTCCGGCGATCCTCGTCGGGCTAACTACGGTGCTGCTCTGTCGTGCCCAAAACTACCCGATAGACTACCTCGACGCCCACAATGCCGCGAGAGCGGAGGTGGGCGTGCAGCCATTGCAGTGGGACGAGGCCCTGGCCGCCTACGCCTTCGGCTACTCCCTGTTGCGGTCCGCCGACTGCGAGCTGATCCACTCGGGGGGACCCCACGGCGAAAACATCTACGAAGGATACGGGAAGGGGGCCTCGTCGGGAACCGACGCTGTCAGGTGGTGGTACAACGAGAAGCCGTACTACGACTACGATGCCAATGACTGCACCGGCGGCGTGGACTGCCTCCACTACACGCAGATGGTGTGGCGCAACTCCGTGCGCGTCGGCTGCGCCCGAGTCCCGTGCAGAAACAGCTCCTTCTTCGTCACATGCAACTACGACCCTCCCGGCAACGTCTGGGGCAACCGGCCTTACTGAGCGAGGCGTCCTCCCCGTCTCTCTCCTCTGGCTAATGTAATGTTTCCCTGTCGCTGTAGCTAGAGGAGGGGTCCGGAGGAACCAAAGCTCTCTCCGCTGTGGTCCGCCCCGCTCACTTCTCCCTGTGAGTACAATCAACACGGATCAAAACTCCTCTTCTCAAGAGCACGGTTTTGCCTCTTTTTTCCTTTACAAACATGCAATTTTACTGGAGGAACCGGGCCAAGGCGTTGATTTGTGAGAGATTCATATATCTAAAACCTGGCATGATGTACATTTAGATTTAGCCTGGAATATCAGTACAAGTATAATCTATTGTTATCTCTCTCTCTCTCTCTCTCTCTCTCTCTCTCTCTCTCTCTCTCTCTCTCTCTCTCTCTCTCTCTCTCTCTCTCTCTCTCTCTCTCTCTCTCTCTCTCTCTCTCTCTCTCTCTCTCTCTCTCTCTCTCTCTCTCTCCCTCTCTCCCTCTCTCCCTCTCTCCCTCTCTCCCTCTCTCTCTCTCTCTCTCTCTCTCTCTCTCTCTCTCTCTCTCTCTCTCTCTCTCTCTCTCTCTCTCTCTCTCTCTCTCTCTCTCTCTCTCTCTCTCTCTCTCTCTCTCTCCCTCTCTCCCTCTCTCTCTCTCTCTCTCTCTCTCTCTCTCTCTCTCTCTCTCTCTCTCTCTCTCTCTCTCTCCCTCTCTCTCTCTCTCTCTCTCTCTCTCTCTCTCTCTCTCTCTCTCTCTCTCTCTCTCTCTCTCTCTCTCTCTCTCTCTCTCTCTCTCTCTCTCTCTCTCTCTCTCTCTCTCTCTCTCTCTCTCTCTCTCTCTCTCTCTCTCTCTCTCTCTCTCTCTCTCTCTCTCTCTCTCCCTCTCTCCCTCTCTCCCTCTCTCTCTCTCTCTCTCTCTCTCTCTCTCTCTCTCTCTCTCTCTCTCTCTCTCTCTCTCTCTCCTCTCTCTCTCTCTCTCTCTCTCTCTCTCTCTCTCTCTCTCTCTCTCTCTCTCTCTCTCTCTCTCTCTCTCTCTCTCTCTCTCTCCCTCTCTCTCTCTCTCTCTCTCTCTCTCTCTCTCTCTCTCTCTCTCTCTCTCTCTCTCTCTCTCTCTCTCTCTCTCTCTCCCCTCCATTGTTTTCACTTTTCTCCCTCCGAATCAAGAATCACGGTGGCTCACGCATTCATGAAACCAAACTCGCGCCGCCCCCACAGTATCGCATCAATGAAGAACATTAAGCCAGAGCAGATTTTGATGGTTTAGATGGTAATTTGAACTCAAAATGTCAAGAATCCCACACAAAATCCGTGTTGCTCCAGGGAGCATGTGATTGAATATCGTTAAAGTTAACAATTGAAAATTATACGATCATTCTTTTGGCATGTTGAGGACGCATTCTCCTCGATATTCAGAGGGGAACAATGGCCGTTGACCCCGGACGATTCTCCATCAAATGATTGAGAACATGGATTTGAACCAAGTCTTCGGACAATATTGAGAACATGAAAGTATTATTGCTTTGATCCTACAATTCCTCTACAAGTTGACAATAAGTCTGCTCAGCGTTTCCGCTAAGTGCGTACATAATGAATGACTAACTAGTTATAGAGGGAAAGGATTCCAGACCTCCCAGAAAGCAGCAAGATAGAATGCCAGAGAGAGAGAGAGAGAGAGAGAGAGAGAAGTTACCCGCATATTGCCCCTCGTCACAAATCAGAGACAAGATAGGAAGAAATTACAAATCCGTTCTGCGCTATTGACCCCAGAGATGTGTATATTCTCTGTGAGGTATTTGAACAAACAGATGGAGAATGGATAGACAGTGTTCGTCGTTCACGAGTGGACGACTCGGTTACTTGATTACGACCGATCAAACAACAGATCACCCGAACCCCACGCTACCATCAGAAATAAACCTCAATACGCAGGACTAGAAGAAGCTGATGATGACGATGATGGGCGGGAAAAGGAAACGAAGAATCGGCGGTAAACGACGACATAGATCAAGAGATGGTGCAGGACGGCTGCGGTCGGGTGCCACCGCAGAGCCGCCGCCAGCGGCTGCGGCGGCGGAGTCCGTCTTCCCGAGGAGATTCACGCCGGGCCGCGGCGGGATGGGCAGTGCTGCCCCTGCGAGATCAGTGAGTACACCGAGGCCACGTGCTCTTGCCGCACGCGCCATGCTTTACGGCGTAGCGCATCGGTGCTTATTTTCCAGCGCCAGACCCCTCGACCAAGCACTGCTTTCGACTGACCACCGCCGGGGAGTTACAAAGCCGGCGACCCACTTCCGGTGACCCGCAGGATTAACAAGGGCCTCAAGGGTTCTAAAAAAATTTGTTCATGTGATATAGGAAACCCCTCGGAGAGTGAAGAAGGGATTTAAGGCGGTGCCACCCTCCAGGAGCGCCTGTAACTACCCCTTCTTTCTCTCTCTCCTTCACGCCCCTTTTTTTTTATTAACTGTTAGGTCATTGCATATAAAAGAGGCGACCTGTTACGGACAGTCATTGGGTAAGTTTATTTAGAGACTTTGTATCTTCTATCTTCTTTCTCTTTCTTCCTCATTTCTCCCTTGCGCGTTCTCTCTCTTCCCTCTTTCTTCCTCTCGCGTTTCTCCCTTACGCGTTCTCTCTTTCCTCTTCCTTCCTCGCGCGTTTCTCATTTGCGCGTTCTCTCTCTTCCTTTCTCTCCCTCGCGCGTTCCTCTCCCCCGCGCTCTTTCTTTCTCTCCCTTCTTCGTGCGTCCGCTCTCTCTCTTTCTATCTCTTCCCCGCGGCCTTCCTCTCCTTTCCCCTCTTTCTCTCTCTCCCGCGCGTTACCCCCTCTTTCTCTCTCTCGCGCGTCGTCCTCTCTCTCTCCCGCGCATCGTCTTTCCTCTCTCTCTCTCTTCCCCGTGCGTCGCCCTCTCTCCCTCTCTCTCTCTCCCCCGCGCGTCGCCCTCTCTCTCTCTCCCCCTCGCGTCGCCCTCTCTCTCTCTCGCGCGCGTCGTCCTCCCTCTCTCTCGCGCGCGTCGCTCCCTCTCTTTCTCTCTCTCGCGGACGGTTTTCTCTTTCTCTCTCTTCTCCGCGTGCCATTTCCCTCACTTTTTCTCCTTTC
The DNA here is from genome assembly GCA_024713555.1 of Spirodela polyrhiza. Taxonomy (NCBI): domain Eukaryota; kingdom Viridiplantae; phylum Streptophyta; class Magnoliopsida; order Alismatales; family Araceae; genus Spirodela; species Spirodela polyrhiza. Next base: position 1,104,567 of record CM046532.1, read on the forward strand.
CCTTGTCATCCTCTCTCTATCACGCCCTCTATCATCTGCTCACGCTCTCCCACTCGCCCCTATTTCTCTAACGATTTCCTTCACGTCTTTTTCTTTCAATCTTCCCATTTATTCTCTATTTCTCTCTCCCTCTCTCTCCTCTCTCCATCGGCTTTACCCTTTCTCTTGACTTTACTTTTCCTTTGGTACTTCCTTGTCTATCTCCCTTCCCTTTCTAGACTTTCACCCTCTTCCCGAACGCGGAAGTTCCATCAAAGAGAGCCGCCTTCAGAAACCACAAGAACTCGTCATGAAAGGGATTTCCATCAAGGTACGTTGACTTCTTAAATTTCATGATATTTGGTCAATTCTAAAATAATTCACATGCTCTTAGTGTGAGTGAACATAGATTAGCCTTCTCTCATTGATTTGGTGATCCTTACACATAATAGTTATATCATTTCTGACTCTTTGAAGTAGAATTCCCTATTACAGTAATTAAGACGATCCATCTTTCAAATTGTGGGATCTCGTATTTTATTAAACCTTACTTGATTCTACTCCAAGTTAAGTACAATCACTACTTTTGAAGGATTCATACTTGAAGGTTTCATTTGTCCCACATCACACTCGGAGCGTGGCAGTTCCATCCACGGAGCAACGAAGAGAGCCATTTGTCAAAGGAGGCATAAGGCATTCGTTGAGGTGGCGGCTCTCCGCCGTAAATCTGTGACGGCAAACGAACCTGAATACAATGAGCTAAGATCAAAAACATTGAGAAGTTTCGATAAAATATTCCTTAAATTTCGAAAACATTGAGAAGTTCAAAAATGAAAGCATGAAAAGAATCTATGGCTATTTATATCTAAATGGAGATCCCTTTAAAGATAGATTGGAAATTACATGCACACCAAACTCAGTGGTAACCCATTGCAGCTTGGCCGCACACCAGGGTCCAGAATGCGTTGATCTTGGGACGATGAATGGTCAACTGCATACGGTGGAACTATGCCGCTGCCTGTGCAACTGGACATTCGCATGACCATCTCTGTGCAACCCTATGAATGGGAAGATTTCAAAGTCAGATAAAACATACCATGCTTCCTCAAGTATAAACAACACTTACCCCTAAAAACTGGGAATTGTGCTCCCAAACCTGCCAATTTCAAGCATTCATGCCATGGGAATCATCTTCCAGGTCCAAGCATCCAACAGCCCCCAGGTTAATTATAATATACGTTCAGTTCCCCATATCTTTGCTCCAAGATTTCTGTCTAATCAGCACGACCATCGATACTCTTGTCTTCAGAAATAGGAGAACCAAGACTAGACTACAGTCATGCGCATCAGAGTATTTCTTACAGGGGTTTAGCAAGCAAGACTGAGGAGTTAGATGGAAAGAGAGCTTCACAAGATATGTAATGGATCTACATGAAAAAGCGCAGAGGTAAATCAAATTGAGCAGATCTTGGTTAGGAAAATTTACTTCCGCGTCTGAAATTAGAATCAATAAACAAGATGAGAAACAACACAGTCTAAGATCAACGAAGTTCAAAAAACTCTGTATTTACATAGATAAAGCCGAGAAATAAATCTACATTGACGGAGGTAAGATGATGAAGACAAAACTAATTTATCTAGAGCCGTTGAGGAAGACCATCCGTGGATGGGAAAATAATTGTTGCTTATAGATGATGCGTATTGAATGGGGACTGAACAATGTACATCCATGACTATAGGCCTTTACTTTTTTCATCTTTGACTAAAACAGGGTTGAAATTACCACCATGAAGGGAAGAGCCCTCATTTTAAGTTACCTCCTTTATTGGGTTTCCCGGGGAAGGCGTGGAAAAATCGGACGCGTGTGGATAATCATCCATAGTGAAGTAACTAACTATAAGCAGAGGTTAACCAATCATAAAACCTCCGAGCCCGTTAAATTTCCCGCAAATATTGAGCAAAAAAAATTAGGATGATAGTCTATATATAACGTAAGACAGAGGGCCAGAGAGAGGTTAAAAGATAACGGTTACCAGTTCTTCAGCTTCGTAGTTTCTTTACTCGTCGAGCAGGGGGGAAAATTTAATTTTAACAAACTGTGACGAGACAATTTTGCACTCTCCTCTTGTTCATTCCAGACACTTGTAGATCTTGAGCAGGATCAGAGATAAATACCACCTATTCTCATTTCACCCGAATCATCTACTTTTTAAATGCCCTCTTAGATTCTTCCTCCGTATGTTCTGCCGTTTTTCATGTAAATTTAACGTTCGATGTTCGTAGTTTTTCATGTAGAAAGTGGGAATCTGTCCGATCAATGTTCAATGTTTCTCACTACTATCTGATTGATCTGGCCTCTATGTATGTAACAGGCTGCTTAAGAAGAAGCACTTTACTTTGTGATTTTTCTACGATACGAACAGGCAATTTTTATGGAAATCTCCTTAACACACCAATGGTACCCTTACATCGTGGTCCTTATGTGTCACCATTAAAAACCATCTCCAGCATCCAAAACTCTCCCGAAAAATGGAGCTCCGTTTTAACCGTATACCCCATCACTCCGACAAATTTTCTGTGAGATTCATATTTCCATCTTTCGGAGCGTGAATCTCTACAGACTTGTTCACGATCCCAAGATCAAGAATCGTCATTTGATCTGAGCGCTGAAAGTAAGAACATTTTTTGTAGTGGGAGAGGCGTGATGACTGATTGTAGTTTAGGAAGTGGCAGAGGTGAAAGAAAGCTTCAATAGTTTGAATAACAACGATCTGTCAGTATCAAGGATGAAGGCCAAATAAAACTAACACATTCAGTCGGCAAACACATGTACGTAAGGCCTCGAGACTTTCCTCGCTAGAATACTAACCTAATTTTATTGTTTTTTTTATTATTATTATTATTATCATTATTATCATTATCATTACTATCATTATTATTATTATTATTATTATTATTATTATTATTATTATTATCATTATCATTATCATTATTATTACAATGTTAACGTGCGAAGATATAGTATTATTCAGTCAGAGATGATGAGAGAGAAACTAACGCCGTTGTCCTACCAGTCCATCTGTCTGTCTGTCATCCTCTGCCTCTCTGCAGTTCCAACTCTGTTCTTCTCCAGTTGCGAGTGCCTCTACGCCTTTATTTTCTGCCTCTTCGTCGTTCTCCCCATTCTGCTTGGGAACGACGAGGAAAGGAAAATGGGCCAGGGGCTTTCGCTATTCCTCGCTTCGTTATCTCCCCCCCCCCCCAGCCCATATTCAATTCCGGACCGGCGGCAGAACAGAGGGCTAAATGGGCATGCGCTTTGGCGCCAAAGTATCCTAGGCTCCAATGACCCGCTGAATCCGTATTTATGATATATATAACGTGAGTGATATTCAAACAAGACTCGCATATGAGTCTTTTTCAAGCAAAATAGGCTGATGTAGTCCAAACTATGTAATATAAGGAGAAGTCAAAAATAGAAGGCCACACAGTCACTTTGGAATTGGGCTCTCAAAAGAAGAATGTCAGAAGACAACCCATAACTTTATTGGGCTCTTTTAAAACGTGAGAAGGTTAATTTAGCCCAAGTTAGTACTCAAACGAGTGTTTGTTGTTCTTTTTCAGTTCTTGCTTTTAGTATATCATAATGTGTTCTTTTTTATGTCCTATTCTATCTTATTTTTCAAAATCTATTCACTTTTTTGGGGTATCTCGGATTCTTTTGTAAAACTCCACTATTGAAACCCTTAGGTATCAATTGAATTATTACAAGCCAATTTCTCTCGCTGCTTGTGTATTGAGGCTTCATACCCTTGAATCCACAAGGGATGATTCAATAGACAAGTAGAGAGGGTATAACCTTACAAGAGGAAAAAAATTAGTAATACTTCAATTGATACCTCTCCATTCTGTGTATTTAAGGTCGCCTTCCCTTTATGAATCTAGGGATCAATGCCTCGAGCTTTGTGGATTCAAAACCTGATTTCTTCTTCAAAATTTTTATTTTGTAGAGGTCTAGACGATTCTTACTATTGTCCACATGAATGCTCCAACACCCACTCACCTCTGCTTGTATTAAAGTTGTTCCCACACACACTGGCTCACATTGTCCATGCACACCTGCATAAGTTGAGACTATTCTCTCACAGTGCTCCTTGTACTAGCACTACTCCAACACCATGCACCATATGCCAATCCTATTTCCTCACAACATTGTTCTCGTATAATGCTCCCTATGCTAACATTGTTCACACATGGCTTGCAATGCAGCACGCTCCAGTAGTCCCTTGATCAACAAATGTGAAGCCAGTCGAAGTAGAGAAATGGAGAGGCGCAACTTGGGAGGCGTGGGCCACGCCCATGATTCAGCTACCTGTCACCCATGTCGCAGCAGCAAGTGCCCTGAAATGGAAGGATTTATTTACTATTAAGTTAACTTAGCCTAAGATTTCTCTATTCTGTTATAAAAAGGCCTATAAATCAGCCCTCAAACCTCCAGCTTGAGATAGTGAATGAGAGGAAGGGTTTCTTCCTTACTTGATCGTGGCATCCCATCACCCTAGATTGGGTTGGTTAGAGGACCCCGCCACTCCTAGTCTTGAGCACCCTTCCCCTCCCTTCTCTTCCCTATTTTGCCACTTTACTACTGCCACCTACACCACCACCACCTTCCAGCCTTTTGCTCCATCACTGTCACTTGCCGCCACTAGTCCTTGCCATTCTACTTCTCATCACTGTCCCTTTTCCACTGTCCCCATGTCCTTCCCCCTCTCATTCTCAGCTGCTCCCTTAACCACTGCCATTATTACCTCCACTAGTCACTGTCATCCTCCCATGGCCCTCAGCACTATTGATGCCCTCTTATGCCAACCAACTTCTGCTAACCCTCTATCTGGCCTACTTCAACTTGAACCATCTAGTGTGAGCCTTTTTTGATGTAGCCAACATGACAACTATATCAAGTGGAGCATAAGACTCACATACCAAAAGATCAAAGACTTTCTATTATTAGAACTTCCCTTATTTAAACTCTTTCTAGTTTTAGAACTTTATTTATTTAGTCTCTTATTTTTAGAGTTGTTCTTCTTTAGACTTTTTATATTTTTAGACCACCTTCTATATTTAGTATTTTCTATTTTATGTTACTTTTCATAGTTCTTTCTATTTTAGGTCACCTTCTATATTTAGTTATTTATATTTTAGGCTACCCCCATATTTAGCCATTTCTATATCCAGCCCTTTCTATTCTAAACCACCCTCTATTTTAAATTAGTCTCTAATTTTAAACCCTTCTTATTTTATCTCACCTTCTTTGTTAGGCCCTTTTTATTTTCTATTTCATTCTACTTTAGGTATCTTGCTATTTATATTTTCATTTCTCTCTTATTTTTAAATTTTATTTAAAATTATCTTTTTCATTTATATAGTCTACTTAAAGCCACCCCATGTAGCCTAAGAGGCAATCAATTTTTTTTTATCAATCCATTTTAGAATTCCTTCCTCTCTAGAGGTTCTTTATTTTCTACTAGTAGATTCTAGTATATCTATGGACTTAGAGGATTTATTTGATCTTATGGACTCAAGATCGCCCCTTGTGGACTCAAAGGTTAAGGTTCCTTTATTTTTTAAATTCAAGATAAATGATCTTCAATAAAAATAAATTTTTTTGTGGATTCAAAGATAAAATTTCAATTATCTTCAACTCAAGTGACACCGAATTGTCTCAACCATTATCAACTCAATGTTTCTATTACATCAATTGGTATCAAAGTAAAACTAAAGTTATCTTTGACATCAAAAGAAGCTATTTGCTATTTGTGGATTCAAGATCATCAAGAGTATTCTTTGTGGACTTGAGGAAGAAAATTCATATCTTGTGGATTAAAGGTTTGATTTTTTTTCTTAAATAACTCTTGTTTAGTGTGATTTATATTATCAATTTTTGTTACTAGTATATTATATTTTTGCTACATCAACTATTCAATGTCACAATAAGTTCAAAAATAATGTTGAAAGTCTAATTGACATCAAAAAGAGTGATTTGATCTTTGTAGATTCAAGATCATCAAGAGTTTTTTCATGTAGACTCGAGGAAGAAAATTCATATCTTGTGGACTCAAGCTGAGATTGATCTTCCTTTACATGATGCTGTGCAATTGTGCAATGGCTTCCCCATGCCAATAATGTTCCATCCTATACGAGCACATGCACCTATGCATACTTCCTCCACATGTTGTGCCACACTCTACACGCCATGCACTCTTTTAGATAGTTTTGGATGCCAACACTCCTCTACAACATACAAATACATGTCACCTTCACACACCTCTGCATGATGTCTCATACCTTTGCATAAACACTTCTTTGCTTCTTCCACCTGATGTGTCATAAGCTTCTGAGCAATAACTCCCCTTGTTGACATTGATCAGCATCGTACCAATTTGTACCACATGTGCATGCTTCTCCATATCATCCCATGCACTTCTGCACAATTGCTCCTCATACTAGTGTGGTTATGTGTCATACCAACACACCACGCCTATGCTCGCTTCCTTCATATGGTGTTCCACAAGCATCCACATGACAACTTCCGTTCATTAGTGTGATGTGATCTATGTTGAATGTTGCACCTTGTGTTAGTGTCATTCCATGCCATATACATTTCCCTTGCACATACTATGCTCGACAAAAGGTGTTGCACACTAACATGTACTTATATCCATGTTAATGCCACTCCTACATGTTGATGCCCTTAGATAGATTTTGATATTATAAATATATGAGAAAATATATAATTCATGACTGATAAGATTATGATAAATGATTTATATAATTTATTTTTTATTCATCTTATGACATTATGACTAACCTTGAGACTAAGTGAAATGATGAAAAGGTGAAGTGTCACACATGGATAAATATTTGTTAGAAAACAAATATTTAATAGGTAAATGATGGTTATGTTTTTAATTCATATATCTATGTTTATTTAATCATTTAAATGCAGCTATTATTTATTAGTCACGTACATCCTTAAAAGAAAAAGAAAAATGTTTGAAATATCAAATGACTTCTTGTGAATCTCGAATCAAAAATCTTGACATTGACACGTCAACTAATTACATAGAGAAAATGACTAGCTTCATGTTCGAATCTGAAGACAAAATCAATGGTCAAAAAAATGCTTAACATTACTAAAATTACAACTCCCACTTTCATTCTAATTGGAAACGTTCTTATCCATAGCATTTAAAACCGAGTCTTCACTTCCATTGATATATCTAATAGGACCAAGACTATCCATCAATTTACTTAACCTATACTTGTGTTCTAACTTCTCATTAGAGAACATCGAATTGAACCATCATTTTTCCATAGAGTCTTCCCGCCCCTTATTTGAAAATATAATAGATGAATAGTCATTCGATAAATAATTATTTTACTATTAGATTTCGGATTTCGTATTGAAAATAAGCATATGGATTCAGCCATTTTGTTTGGACCGTTAACTAATATGAATAAGTATTTAATTGAAAGAACTAATTTTCTTTTGTGTTGTGGAATGCTATCACAGGCCACATATTCAATTAATAAATGTCCTTTTTTATTGTAAAAAGTAGCATTTGATGTCATCTCATCCTTTTTGATAACCTATCGTAAATCATATAAAGTATGTTATTTGTCACCACATATGTATAAAAGAGAGAAAAAGGAAGGATGTCATTTGACTTTGACACAAGAGTGATCGATTTGGCTAGGTAACATGAGTGATGGAAATGTATCTAACTTCAAATACTATAATGACAATTCAACCATATCCTTGGCCTTGAGGAGTGGTGAGAAGCATAAAACTTTTATCAACTAAATGGTGGTTCCTTTGTTAGAAAGAAAAATACCAATGACCCCTCAAGGTTATTGATGACTAAAAAAAGGCACTCATTAGTCAGCTCAACCCCCTTTCATATTCAACTTTGATTGCCACCTATTAAGAGAATAGGTCTCATTCAAGTAGCCCACCTTTCTTCATGTGTACTAGCAGCCACACATGACACAAAAGGAATAATTTATTTGGCCTAATGAGCAGAATGTGCCATCACCTATAGCCCTTTCCTCCATCAAGGGTAATCAAACTAAGTTTGGCACAAAGATGCATCTGAGATCAAATTTAAAATATAGGGCTAAAAAAATAGATATCAAATATTGAGGAAGAAGAGGCAAAAAATTTTAGATTGAGTAGTTGAATTGAGGTGACATGTTGATTTTTCTCATCTAGAGAATTAAAGGGTGTTATAAAGGAGAGAAAAGTATTCTCGGCCTTCTCCTCCCTTTGTTACTACAATTCTCTCACCTTAGGCTGGTCAATTCATTATGTTTCATCCTTGGCATTATCTCAAGCTTCGATGGGCCATTTCTTCTCTTCCTCCTTTGTCAACAAGTGACAGTGGTGATTTCTACCTTTGAGGATCACTCTAGTTCTTCCGCAAATGAAGAAACTATTGTCAAGCTATCTTTCATCCTTGCATGGTGCATCATATCAACATTCAAGCAATCAAGTAACTTGTACATGATTGTTGTTACTTTTCCACATACATCAAATCAAAGGAAAAATCTTTCATTTTTGAATTGAATCTATTTATTTTTTTATTACAATGAATCATATCTTATTTCAAATTCTTTTAGATCGATAATTATGAATTAGTTGTTAAATTTAATATTTACATGTCAATTATGGGGTAAAGAATGTGAATGTACATATCTTAATGATTCATTATGACATTTATAACATTTTATCATTTAAGTCTTAATACATATTACTTTTTTATTTTATTGATATTATGAGACTAACCTCACATGACATTTATGAAGTCCAATGATGATTCTCTAACATTTTCTTGATAATGATTTGAATACAATGATTTAAGTGAGCTTATATTATGAGTTGTAAGTAAACTAAAGAAGCCTAAGTCTTCTAGAGAGGGCCAACCTAATACTTTTATGGGCCCAAGAGATAACGTCATCTTGGTCAGGCCCATTTAAACCTTAAGTGGCAGATCACTTTAGCTCAACCCACTTGGACTTAAAAGGGCTATCAAAAAATTAGATTTAGGCCGCCCATTTTAAGGCGTCTTAAGATAAGATTAAAAGGAGATTTAAAGTGACACCCTCATGGAGGAATCTGACATGTCCACTATGAGAGTCAGTTACTAATCACAATTGTCCCTCAGAGGGGGCCAATTCTCTAGAGGTTTAAGGTCTCTTGCCCCACTTTTGGAGGGCATTTTTTGGTTCCCTCTTTAGCAGCAGCTAGACAAAGGAAAAATGAGAGAAATCAATGTCCAGTCAATGACATTTTCATGCTCACAATCATTGTGAAGATAAGATCTCCAGAGCATGTCGATCCTGCCACAAACCAAGCACCATTTGACCTAGGAGCAGCACTCGAACGACGTTTGTGTATAATCCAAAAATGGGCCTCCTTGTAATCTTCTCCATGGATAGATTAACTCTTATTTGAATTTGTTTCATCATTTAGTCATCATATTGTTGTGTTCTATCCATTCTCACCTCTTCATCACTTTTTTCATCTCTCTTATATTCATTGTTATCACATATGATTTCACCTTATCTTCATAAGTACATATATATACATAAATCAAAATAACATAAATGAAATTCTTACTTTCATTTCCTACACTCCTTGATGATTGTCCCTTACTCATCTTAAATTGAAAGAGTGATGTCTTATAGATATTATTTGCGTGAACTTAGTTGCACTCTCATCAACGATTTAACCTTTAAATTGAGTTCATCACAAACAAAAAGTGTTTACTAAAAAAAGAAAGTTTGAATTTTATGTTTTTAATGTGATATTCCCTATTGGTTTAATCATTTCATCTAATTTTCTCATCTATTGTGGTACCATCTATGTGTTATCTCTATCATTGAGCCAAAAATCATTTATTATATAAATCTCTATCAATATGACTACATCATTACAAAAACTAGTTCTAATAAATCATGGTGATTGAATGTGCTTTATGTGATTGACCTGGATTTCACAATTGTATAAGATCATCCTCATAGTGAATTTTTTCTTTATAAATTTAAAATTTTAAAGTTTTAAACCACAACAACTTGAAGCAATAAACCATGTAAGATGAGAAAAAAATTTAGTTAATGAAAAAATTCAAATCCAAAGACTGAATTTAGTTAATGAAAAAAATTTCAGTGGCTTTCACGTTTGGGAGCTCTAAGCTTGTTAGTGTTGGCGGTGGCCTAATTTTAAAACCACAACAACAAATTGGTCTCTCATAGAAAGGGGAAAAAATAACCCATGTGCTCAAAAATCTAAAAATATGGACTACAAATGATTGAAAACCCAAAGAGACTTTGAGCACAATATGATAATAGTTGCTCCCAAATGACATGATACTATCTCAAAATTTTGGGGTAGCAGCTATTCTGATTTTTATTCAATTTGATTTTTTAGGGCATTAAAATATATTTTGGCTTATTTAAAGTCTTAGACATTGTAACTTCACGATATGTTTAATAATACATAGTTTTTTCTCCTTGTGACATTTCTTTTTGCTTATTGATTCTAGCAACCCTTGAGAATTCAAGGTATTTTCTAATATTTTTTATTTCAAGGACCCTCAAAAACCAATCCTTGTGAACTCAGTATTCATTAAATTCGTGCCTTATGAGTTCAAGGCCTGATTTCCAATCTTCTGTGACTTCTCTAGCTCAATTTCTTTCATATCTTAATTACTGCACCAAGTGGTATCAAATTAACTCCTGTAGACTCGAGGAAATTATTTTAATCAGTGTGGATTTAAGGATCACAAAAAACCAATCATTTTTTACTCGCAAGTTGTGGAAATTTTATTTTAATCCTGGTGGATTGAAGGATTCTCAAAACTCTATCATTGTGGATTCACGGATTGAGGAAATTACTACATTGTGGATTCATGACCCAACTTTCCATTCTTCACTAACTATTGTAGTGTCAAATATTTAATCCCTTTATGTTGAATCTTTACAAAAACTTAGCTAATGTCATTATACTGTTGTGTCAACTGCTGCTGCACAAGTATCAAATACATACAGTCATAGTTTTATAAAAATCTTTGGTCTGAGATAAGACCATTATCAACAATAATATTTTTTTGAACAAAAAGAAATAAACAACACATTACAAAAACACCTCTAGTTGGTGTATTACCACTGATCACATAAGAACTTTGAAAGGGGCTAATCCTCGAGTTTCACACCTTAAGGGAAAAAAAAAACCATCATAAATGCTGAAATACTAAGTCCACAAAGGGCAGAAAAATAAAGGTTAAGTTGAAATGTGTCAAAGAATGTTACCTTGATTTAACATTTTAACATCCCTTATATATTAAAATTTTTAGGGTTCATTGGTGTTAGAAAATACTAATGTCTAAGTCAACACCAGTTTAAAATAATTTGTTACAGTTCACATTTGTAAATAGTATTCATTTATAAAAATGACAAAAAATCATCTCATATGTAAGGTCATTTATGCCCCAAAATTTTCCAATTCGTGTCCATCATTGTATCAACAAACATTGATTTATAAACCTAGTGTCACCATCTCGGATAGTCATTCTATGAGAGTCTTATTCTACCCTTGTTCATACATTCTATAAATCACCATCAGCCTGCTGTGTAGATCAGATTGAACCACTAAACCCCTAGAATCTTTCCTGAAATATAACTATAACGGGAGCTACTAAATAAGTAGCATTGTAATTTTTTTCTTTCACATGATCTATTTGCTCATCCTTGATGTAAAAAATGCTCAAATCGAGTAATAGATTCGAAATTTATTTTGTCTAATTCCACAGTAACTTACAATAGGTCGAACATCTTTAATGTTTATTTATGCATAGTAGATTATACTTAATAATCATCAATGACAAAAATAGTACTGGGTCACAAAAGAGCAACTCATATTAAACTATATTCCGGAATCACGTTCCTATCAGTCATCGTGTAAGACATCATGCTACAATGTGGCAACAACAATGTACACCATTTTTGGTTATAGATAGGCAATATACTGATTATAAGAAATGTTTATTTCTGACTTTGTCTAGCTTAATTCAATTCGATAGAAAAAAAATGTTGTATTTTGGATGGGCACAGATTTAAGGTGCTTAATCTAACCAAGTATACTTGAATGTTGGACCGCTAGGATTTTACACAGGAATAAATAAATATTAAGTCATCAATTTTTTAAGCATTTATTCTATAAATAATTGGTTTTTCAGTTTCTTCACCCCTCAATCCAGGCAATATGATTAGTCTGCATTATCACACTTGTGTTAATGAGTGGGCAAGTGAAAGACCATTGTCTCTTGCAACGTTTCAACAAGAAACATCAGTCACGGATACTGCCGGGCAAAGAGATGATACGCGTAGTTCTTTCACACGCTACGGTGTTATCGTCGGTACAGTCTTAAAAGAGGTGAGGTAAGATCTAACCACCCAAGCCTCACCGCCAGCAGAAGTATTACAGAGATTGAACCCAATATGGCTCGATCCCGCCTCGGATTCCACTCCATTCACAGATCAGAGTTTGGGTCCGCACGAGACATGGACCCATTCATTCATGAGCAATTAGTGCGCAACATGCTTTTGAGACCCAACGTCCCAGTCTCTTCATATCAACCCCAGACATGCAATAAATCGTTGCAGCAGCATGGGCGGCGAGTTAGATGTGCGATAAAGTACGGCTCGCACAAGGACCGCTCCTTCATTAATGGAGCAATAAGCGTGGGTGTTGCAGTTCTGACAAAATGTGGCCACCAATTCTCGCCGATTAGCTCATATAAGAACCCCAATTCATGGACACTCCAGATATCCTCCGTGCCTCGCAATGAGAATCCTCGTCCGGCGAATTATGTGACTGATGACTATACATTCTTTGGCTCGAGCCAGACAAGCCCTTTTTCAAGGCTGGGTTGAGGTCCAAGTCAGACGAGATCGAGCCATTGTTCCCAACAGTGAGTTCCCGGCAAAAACTTTTTATTGTAAACACTACTTCTGTCGTAGAAATGGAGGCCATCTAGATTCCGTTTAGCGGGCCGCCAACGTGTATTACAGTGCACCATAGCTAGCCGGTCGCCCGCAGTTAACTATCTGAGGCGACCTCCTCGCCGCCCGTTAATGAGCGGGGTAGAAACATGGCAGCTCTGGAGAAAAATGACCGCTGCAACGTCCAACATGAAGGGGGGTAGAGTATCCACTTTAGGAAGGCGACCTCATTGTGAAGAGTTATAAGGTGTCTGTTGTTTGTTGCCTTCAACCTCATCCTCCATAGAACGCCTCCGAGATCCCCCCCAAGCTGGGAGGAAGGAAGATCTCCCAGAAAACAACCGGAGGGAGGGGGAGAGGGAGAGAGACAGAGAGAAAGAGAGAGAGAGAGAGAGAGAGAGAGAGAGATGGGATACAGGAGAAACGGTGAAGCTTGGGCTCCGGCGATCCTCGTCGGGCTCTCCACGGTGCTGCTCTGCCGTGCCCAAAACTACCCAGTAGACTACCTCGAGGCCCACAATGCCGCGAGAGCGGAGGTGGGCGTGCAGCCATTGCAGTGGGACGAGGCCCTGGCCGCCTACGCCTTCGGCTACTCCCTGTTGCGGTCCGCCGACTGCGAGCTGATCCACTCGGGGGGACCCCATGGCGAAAACATCTACGAAGGATACGGGAACGGGGCCTCATCGGGAACCGACGCCGTGAGGTGGTGGTACAACGAGAAGCCGTACTACGACTACGGTGCCAACGACTGCATCGGCGGTGTGGACTGCCTCCACTACACGCAGATGGTGTGGCGCAACTCTGTGAGCGTCGGCTGTGCCCGAATCCGGTGCAGAAACGGCTCCTTCTTCGTCACCTGCAACTACGACCCTCCCGGCAACGTCATGGGCAACCGGCCTTACTGAGCGAGGCCGCCTCGTCTCGTTCCTCCGGCTAGAGTCAGGTTTCTCTGTCGCTGAAGACAGAGGAGGGGACCGGAGCAAGCAGAGCACTCCCCAGGATGGCCTGCCCGCCCTCTTCTTCCTACGATTGCAATTAACAGGGGTGAAGAAGACTCTCTCAAGTTCACGATTTTACTTCCTTTTTCCTTTCGAAATATGAAAATATTACTGGATCAACAGGGCCGCAGGGTTAATTTCTGGGAGAGTTGTACGTCTAAAAATTAACATCATGTACTATTTCGCCTTGAAGATCAGTACTCGCTCGCTCTCTCGCTCTACCCCCCCCCCCCCCCTTGTTTTCTCTTTCCTCCATCTCGGGGAAGATTCACAGAGAGTCTCACGCATTTACGAAGCGAACCTCGCCCCGCCTCAACAGTATGGCATGAATGAACAACATTCAACCGGATCAGATTTCGATGGTTTAGAAGGTAAGGTGGACGCAAAATGTCAAAATTCAATAAAAAAATCCTTGCTGCTCTGTCGAATCTGTACACGAATAGCGTTAAACTATACACTTGAAAATTATACGATATTCTGTTTGGCATGTAGAGGATGGGAGATTCTCCTCGATGTTCAGTGGGGAATAATGGCTGTTGACCCTAAGATGATTCTCCATCAAATGACTCGTCGTCTAATGATTGGGAATTTGGAGTGGCGCCTAGTATTTGGAAAATTTTCGAAGTATTGTTTCTCAGATCTTATAATTCCTTCACGAGTAGACAAAAAGATAACGTTTCAGTTCCTGCATTTCGCTACCTAATCAGGCCCCAGAAAGCACAAAGATTGAGAGCCAGAGGGGAGAGAGAGAGAGAGAGAGAGAGAGAGAGAAGATACCTACATCTTACCTACGTTCACAAATCAAAGATAAGATCCGGAAGAAATTCCAATGCCGTTATTCTTTCTTTATCCTCACCTCCCGTGATACGGATTGATCACAGAGATGTGTATATTTCTGTGAGGCATTTCATCAAACAGATGGAGAGATGTGTAAGCACTGGTCGCCGTACACAAGGAGTGTAGGGTTAGGTTACTTAAATACATCAAACAACAGATCAGCCGATCCTCGCTAACATGTGCAATAAATCAAAATACGGAGGAGAAGAAGAATTTGAAGATGAATGATGGCGATGATGATCCGCGAGGAAAGGCGACGAAGAATCGGACGGCAAACAATGAAATATTACAAGCGAGGACCAAGAGGGTCGGCTGCGGGTATGCTGCCCCTTCGACGCCCAGCGCAGAGGCTGCGGACTCCGTCTCCCCGGGGAACTTCACGCCGGGCCAACGACGGCAGAGGCAGTGCTGCGAGGTCTGCGAATACACCGACACCACGTGCCGACCGCACCCCACGTACTCTTGCTACACGTGCCGCACTTCATGCTTATTACACCTGCTTCTCTTCCTCCGAGCAAAACACTGTTCGGCTGACCACCCGCCAGGGAGTTATAAAGCAGGCGACTCAGTTCTGGTGACCCCCAGTATTAACAGGGACTTCAAGAACTTCTCTTCATACGATATAGGTCCCGTCGGAGAGTGGGGACGGTTTTTGAAGCGGCGCCGCCTTCCAAGACGTAAACCATGACAGTGAAAGAAAAAGGTCGTCTTCTCCTTCCCAAAGCTGGATCGGCGAGCTGTAAACCCCACGCGCTGACAGATGCCAGCGACACGCCATCCGGAGCGTGGCTGTTCCATCTGCGAAACGATACAAGGTCTCCACGCCCGGCGCGACTCTGCTTTCTTCATAGTCGTCGTTTATCCAACCCCGGATAAGGTTAATTTTCGATGCTCTGAGCGATATCCGCCAGTCAGGACCGTCCCAAGTCGACGAGCGTAACTCAATGTTGTGGGCTCCTGGAAGAGAAAAACGAAACCACGAGCGGGTGATTAGCTGCCCCATGAAATACCCTGAAAGAAAAACTTTTTCCCGGCAGAAACGCATACCCAGTCCAGTATTTAGCGCTACGTTGCTGCTGGAGATGTTCTGCAGGACTCTGCATTGAAAAAGTTCCATCGTCGTCCGTCAGACTTCAGCGCAGATAGGAGAATAAGAATAGCGAGTAAGTAGCCCCTGATGACGTTTGGAGGGGAAAACCATACCTGCCTCCGCTCCAGGGATCCCGCAGCCCGTTGGAGAACATGATGTTGCTTCCGAATTATTTCAGCACAGTGATGATATCGTTCCTGATATAAGCAATGAATCTAAGAGATTGAAGAGAGTAGCCGCACCAATCGAAAATTAAAATAGGACAGTTGTAGGAAGAGCATGAAGAAGAAACCAGGTTGGAACATAAAAATGGCATTACGTAACCAAAATTCGAAGCCTTGAGGAACTTGGAACTTCTTAATGTACAAATCACCAGCACCGATAAGTGTGAATCCAGAGACATGTGTAAATGTTTCGCTGTACTACTTCTTGATGTTCTTTTCTTCCAATCTCCTAATGGATCCTGGAAAATATTGGTAAATAAAAAATACTCCCTAGACCCCTAGCTAAGTGCAATGTTTACGCAAGGCAATCTCTCCCAGTGCCATACAGCATGTGAATATCAGTTTCTTCGAACTCATCAATCCGCAAGACTGTTCTCGCAAATTTTTTTGAAAAAGTCGCCTAAATGATCCTCCATGTACTAGTATGGTTCTCCTAAGGAAACAATTTGTATGCAATGGTACGAAAGTTATTAACTATAGACTCCTTGCCCCATCGTTCTCCAAATTTCTCATCAAATGATTACGGTTCCAGATAAGGTAGTGCAATAAATTTATGTATTGATAATGTCAACGTCCTAAGGTTTCAAGATTCGGTCCAATACCATTTGACTCCGAGGACACAGTAGTCAATAGAATATTCAAGCATTTAAAAACGTTGAGAAGATTCAAAATTGAAAGCATAAAAAGAATCTATGGCTATCTAAAGCTAATGTTAGAACTCTTTAAAGATAGATTCGCCATTAAATGCCGACCAAACTCAATAGTAATTCATCGCGGCCTTGGCCGTAAACCGTGGTCTGGCATGCGGTTATCTTGGCACGATGGAAATGTCAGAAGCATACGGTGGAAATATGCTGTCTGGGCATGCTCGACATTGGCTCATCCATCTCCGTGCAACTTAACAAATGAGAAGATTTTTAATTCAGAAAAAGCATAGAATGTTTCCTCAGGCGAACAACAGTCCCCACTAAAAACGGGCAATTGTGCTCCCAAACAGTCCATTTCCAACCTTTCATGCAGGGGGGATCATCTTCCAGGTCAAAACATTCAACAGCTCCGGAATAATTGGAATATATGTTCACCCCCGCATATATTTGCTCCAAGATCTCTGTCCCATCACCACGGTCATCGATATTCTTGAATACCTTCAGAAATGGGAGAAACAAGGACTGTAGTCAAGCGCATCACAGTATTTCTTACAGGGGTTTTAAAATGAAAGATCGAGGACTCAGATGGAATGAGAGTTTCCCAAGTGATGTAATGGATCTACATAGAAAAGCACAGAGGTAAATCAAATTGAGCAGATCTTGGGTGAAAAATCAGCCCTTGGTTTGGAAAACGCAATTCCGTGCCTGAAATTAGACTAAAGAGGCAAGATAAGAAGAAGCTCGAAGTCTAAGATCAGTGAAGTTGGAAGGACAGTCCTTTACGAAGATAATGCAGAGAAATACATGTAAATTGACAGAGATGAGATGGTGAATACAAATTAACCTTTTAATAAGTTGTGCAAGATCATCTGTGGAAGGGAAAAAATGTTTGCTCATAGATGATGTATACTGAACTGAAGCTAAGCAATGTACATCCTACAAAATGGGTCTGAGCGTTTTCTATCTTCCACTAAAACAGGTTGAAAAATTACCATAATGAAGGAAAGACTCCTCATTTTAAGTCACCTCTTTTAAACAGAGGCATGGAAAGGTCGGAAGCATATGGATGATCAACCATTGCCAAATAGCTAAAATCAGAGGTTAACCGATCTGAAAGCTCCCCAGTCCGATAAATATCCTGAAAATATTCAACAAAGATATTTAGGTTGATCCTCTAGACATAGAGAAGGAGAGAGGGCAAGAGAGTGGATAGAAGAGAAGGGTTATTACCGTCTGTCTAATTTCTTCGGCGTTCAAGGGGAACAATGTTAACAAACCATAATGAGGCAGTTTTGTAGTATCCCCTTGTCCATTCCAGATACTCGTAGATTTTCACCAGTATTAGAGAGAACGGAAAATTCCCATTTCACCATAATCATCTACTTTTCAAATGGCCGTGTAGCTCCTGCCTCTTTTTGTCCTATCGTTTTTTATCCAAATTTCATGTTCTCATCTTCTGTGGTTTTTCATGTAGGTGGTGATGATGTGCCCGGTCAATGCCTAATGTTTAGCACCTTATGTGCTTAATCTGGCCTCGTCTGTGTACGTAATAGGCCGCTTAAGAAAAAACTCTTGTGATTTTCTTCTGTGGTTGTCACGAAAGTAACAGTCACTCTATATCGACATCTCCTTAACAGACCACCGGTACCCTTACATCATGGCCCTTAGGCGCTAACATATTTTTTTTTAAAAAAGCCCAGTCTCCGGCATCCAGAACTCTTCCGAAAACTGGAACTCTCCTTCACATGTATGGCCCCCACTACTCCGACGAACTTGGCATGAGATGCATACCACCATCTCTCATAGCGTGCGTCTCTACGCACCTGGTTCAGGGTCCCAAGATCCAGAATTTTCATTTTAGTTGGCCGCGGTGACTTGGAGTATTTTTTTCGTAATGGGGAGGTGTGATGTTTGAGTTCTCTAAGATTAGGGTTCTTTATGCTTCAAGATATGGTGCTGGTAAAATAAGACTTCAGTAATTTCGATAACAATCAAATTTTGGATGGCCAAATGAAACCAATACTTTCAGTCATCAAACGCATGTACGTAACGCTGTTGTCGTGACTCTCTCTCTCTCTCTCTCTCTCTCTCTCTCTCTCTCTCTCTCTCATCCCCTGTCTGTCTGCCATTCCTCTGTTCTCCTCCAATTGCGCGTGCCTCTACCCTCATATGCCATTCTCTTCATCCTTCTTGGAAAGAGCGATGGAAGGGAAGTGGGCCCAGGGCTTTCGGCATCTCCTCCCCCTGCTCGTATTCCTGATGTAGCACACTCTAATAGTCCTTCGATCAAGCAAGGTGAATCGAGTCAAATTGGGGTAACGACCAACATAGAGGGTGTGGACGACGTCCTGATCCAGCTACTTGCCGCCCATGCCGCCTTCTACTTACCACCGCCGCCGTCGCTCGCGCTCTCGCCACCGACCATAGGCCTGCCCTGTCCACCACCATTACCCCCCCGAGCGCCACCATCCGCTTCCCACCGACCACCCACCGCCAGCCCTCGTCTGCCGCCACTTGCTGCCACCCTGCCTGCTCCCATCCGCCGCCACACCCCCCCCCCCCCCCCTCACCCACTGTCGGTATCATCCAGCCGCCATCTTGACGCCAACGACCGCCCTCACCCGCTGCCGCCGCCATCCCTTCTCTCCGCCTCCCTACGGCCCTTCCGCATTACGACTAGGCTTTAAGCCCTCCGTTGTGGGCCTCAAGCCTTCTGGACCATTTAATCCGGCCCACTACCACACGCCCATTTCTAATCCCCTCTTATCGAACCGTCCAGCGCGAGCCATCCGACCTCCGGGCCGAATCCCCCTCCGGTTCACCCTCCGATCGGATCCTCAATCAATGGTCAACGGTCAACAAGAAAGTCAACATTTCAGAGCCAACACAAAAAAGTCCACGAATCCTTCCAAGGCTCAACTACCATTTCTCAAATTTCTCCCATCAATTATTTGATCATTTGTCCTTTTAATATATTTTCTTGCTACGGTTGCCTGAGATAACCATAAGATAGCCACTGTATCATTTCCCGTGATAAAACTTTATCTGAGTTGTTAAATCAGGGCACCCTAATCGGCGGATTTCTTAAACCGCTCGGTCCATTAGTTTTATTATTGGGGGAGACTTTTGACTACAACGATATCTCCATAAAAACTCTTCTTATAAATCTTTAGATTCTTACCGCCTTTTATTTTAGCCTACATCAGAATTCATTTCCGGACCTGCCATGCCGTTGTCAATAGAGCGCCTACGCCTGCTAAATGGTCATGCACTCGGGCGACAAAATATCCAGG
Source organism: Spirodela polyrhiza (assembly GCA_024713555.1). Lineage (NCBI taxonomy): Eukaryota > Viridiplantae > Streptophyta > Magnoliopsida > Alismatales > Araceae > Spirodela > Spirodela polyrhiza. The sequence continues at coordinate 1,124,697 of CM046532.1, forward strand.
GGACTCAGTTAAACGCTCGACGTCTCTTGGTGACGATCCTCTCTCGCCAAACCGTTTCAAGGTAAATTCCACCCACAAGGCCAGCACGACTTTTATGCCCCTCTGAGGTGTGGGGGGTCGTCAATCATAACGAGACCAGGTGTTGCCATCAGAAGTTCTCACAAGGAAATACGCGGTCTGGTCACAAAAGGCCGTGATACCGACTACTAGAAGCCGATGCCTGGTTTTAGGTCCTCGTAGACCGACAGAACTCTTAGTCAGCAAGAGAGGAGCTCCATTGGCGGATTGGCACTGACCATCCCGGTCGCGCCATTTCGCGGGACGGGAGGGGAGAATGAGGAGAAAGAAAGAGCAGAGATGGCAGCCCACTCTCATGGTATATGGACGGTCTCGGGAGAAGTGGCATAGAGTCTGCTCTTTCTATATCTTCCTCTATCTAGTCCGGTGGAGAAGAGTCGATAAGGGAGAGAAAGGGACAGGGGGGAGAGCGCTGACGGCAGCTCTGTATCGACGGAACCATCTCGTTCGTCTCTCGGGCAGTCCTTTGTGTCTCCTTCGTCTCTCTGGCAGTCCTTTGTATCAGCTTCGTCTTTCTGGTAGCCTTCTGTGTCTCCTTCGTGTTTCCCATCGTTCGTGCCTCTCTCTCTCCTCTCTCTCTCTCTCTCTCTCTCTCTCTCTCTCTCTCTCTCTCTCTCTCTCTCTCTGTTAGGGCCTACGGGAAAAGGAAGAAGAATGATTTCAACATCGTGCAACCACGCTTTCGTGCAACCTGTGCGTCGTCGACGTTTTCTGCCGGAAGAAGAAGAAGAAGAAGAAGAAGAAAAGAGAGAGCTCTGCGTGTGGTCTTCGGTCCCCATATCTCCCTTCAAAATCGCGAAAAGGGAATCCCGTGCTGTACTTTCTTCAAAATAGACGGCTGAATTTTGTCCGATAATGGGCGCCATAGTGGACTTGATCGTTTCCATCTATTTCGTGGTGCTTTACAAGGAATGACGTATGCATGTCTTCCCATTTGTTCTGTTTTATATCTTGTAAAGATGATAAGACTTGGCTTGAACTGTTCTAGATAAAATAGACTGAAAAGCCAACTAGAAAACATTTACAAGGGAGACTATCTTCGTCATCTCCTGAGACGGCCCAGCTAAACAACTCAATTTAACTGGGCGGTCGTATGGGACGGCCCAGTTAAACAATTCAACCTATCTTGCACGCGGTCGTACTTGACGGTGAAATTGAGTTGGCGCTTGGCATCTATTACGTGGTGGCTACAGAACGACGAGCAGATATCCCCTCAAACTGATTCTATCTCATTTAGAATCACAGGACTAAGTCTCAAGCGTTATATAAGTGACTGCAGAATAGAAAAGGTCAGTAGGAAACAACTAAAGGCCAGAGACTATCTTCGCCAACCTGCTACGAGCACGCGGCGCAGCAGTCGTATGAGAGGGCCCAGCTGAATCTTTCAGCCTCGGAGAGAAGAGAGGAACATCTGAGTAGGAAAGCGAGGAAATGGCAGCATCCCAGCGCGCACTGCTATGCGCTTGTGTCCTGGTGCTCGCGGCGGCGGGCGTCTGCGCCCAGAACTCACCACAGGACTACCTAGAGTCTCACAACGCGGCTCGGGCTCAGGTCGGGGTCGGTCCGATGGAGTGGGATGACACCGTCGCCGCATTTGCAGAGAATTACGCCAACGGGAGGATCGGCGACTGCGAACTCGAGCACTCAAACGGGGAATACGGTGAGAACCTATTCAAGGGCTCTCAGGGCACGGCTGCTGACGCCGTGGAGCTGTGGGTCGGTGAGAACCAGCACTATGATTACAGCAGCAACAGTTGCGAGCAAGGACGGGAGTGCAGGCACTACACGCAGGTGGTGTGGCGTAACTCCGTGAAGCTTGGCTGCGCCCGTGTCACGCGTAACACAGGCGAAGTCCTCATCACCTGTAACTACAGCCCCCGCGGGAACTACGTCGGTGAACGTCCTTACTAGGGTCTCCAGCTTTGTTTCTTGCGGCACGTTTAATCCCCCCCCCCCCCACCTGATGTGCTCAAATAAATAGTCCCATGATCTGTTCCATGAACGTAGAAATAAACGACCTACTCTATGTGTCTCGAAAAATAATAAACACTTCTGTCCCACATATTGTTTTCTTTGCTGTTCTCTAGTCCGCAATTAGAACTGGGTATTTACTCCATCTCTTGTCAAGAATTAGAACCGGGGACAAACAAACACGGTGTCTGCGTCGTGGGGGTTTATCCGTGTCTACGTGTACAGATCTGGAGGAAGGGAGCGTTGGTTCGTGGTTTTCGGCACGTTCGTCAAATTTATACGCGGCTATATCAGTTGATAAGACCTTTGTTATTTTTTCCATAAATAAGAGAAGTAGGAAGATTAAGTTAATATATACTCCGCATTTTAGGAAATCAAAATCGATCATAGTTTTGTAGAACTATAATATGAAAGGTACACAGTCCAATGTCAAGATAATTTTTCTTAACAAAAATCACATTTGCATTTTGGAGAGCCCTTTCGTGACGAGTGACTTGGTTTGAACTCGGATAACCCACAGTGAACCACACTGCATACTTGTTGTCGAGACCAGCGCCGTAGAGACTTCAGACGATGACCAAGGAGAAAATAAAACAAGCAGCAATCGAAATATCCAAGGCACGAAGATTATAATAATGGCGCGAAGATTTTCGTTCGCCCGCGGATAGAGCGATACTCATCATTGCTGGACAAATAGGCGCGAGTCTTCAAAGAGTAATCGACCATGACCCATCTGAATGGCAAGGACAGCGGGGTATTTCTATTTTTCTTCCGGATCTCAAATAGCCGCTTACGTTTTTTAATGAGAATAACGCTGATAAATTCTTTGACCGAGGCTAACTTTCCACATGACACGTCATCCGGCGGACTATCGAGATGATATACTAAATGTTGCTAGGGATAGAACCGAAACAGCAGTTGACGGGGACCAGATTAGATAGGTGTCCATGAAGGAAAACTCTTGAAGATGTCGAATTTGGACCATTTAAAGCGCCATACGCTAAACTATGAACAAGAGGGATAACTGGTCAGAGAGTGATTTAGGATGCGACTGAACTATAACCACCTATCTATATATCATCATGATAAACAGATTATGAGAGATGTTGAAGGGAACTGGTTGAGAGGTCTCTGGTTCAATTCCTTCTGAGTTCGTATAAAGTACCAATTACGATATAGTTGGAAACGGACCTGAAAATAGATCCTTTTTTTCGTCGCGGAGCAAAGTCCAATGAAATCGGTGGATTCGTAAAATCATCAAAGCGGATATTATCTTACAAGCTTCTGTTGACTTTGTTGACATGACACAGAATAAATCTACCTGAGGGAACCTCTTTATGTGTGCATCAAAGTATAATTATATAACCGATTATTGACTTTTCATCATCCACGCTACTTGCCCAATCACTCTAACTGTACCTAATATGACTAAAATCATTATCAGGTATGTACGACAAACATTACCGGCGACCACTAAAAACGGGTAAAAATTGTTTCCCCAAGCCTTCCAATTCCAACTGTTCAAGTCGTGGGGATTGTCTTCCAGGGTATAACATTCAACAGCCTCATAATAATTAGAATATGTATTTACTTCCGCGTATCTTTCCTCCAAGATCTCTGTCCCATCATCGCAGCCATCGGTACTCTTGCATACCTCAGAAATAGGAGAATCAGAGCTTCCCAAGAGGATCTAAATACGAAAAAACAGAAGTAAATCAAATTGAGAAATGTTAGAATATATAAGCGTATTTTAGGAAGGTTATTATGGTTTGTCCCTATAGAATGGACTAGGTTAGAGATAAAATCTTTGAGTTGGCCGTCTGCCGTTCTCTCTCTCTCTCTCTCTCTCTCTCTCTCTCTCTCTCTCTCTCTCTCTCTCTCTCTCTCTCTCTCTCTCTCTCTCTCTCTCTCTCTCTCTCTCTCTCTCTCTCTCTCTCTCTCTCTCTCTCATGCCACATGGTATCAAAGCCAGGTTATCTCTCAACACCGTCATCTCCTCGGTGGGCCCATCAACTCAGTAGGCCTCTCTCAGTGCCATCATCTTATTGGTGGGCCTCTCTCAACACTGCCATCTCTTTGGCCACTACTCTATCATCTCTTCAGTTGGCCTTTCTAAGCACCACTATCTCCTCAGCTGCTGCTCTGCCATCTCCTTAGTGCGGATCTCTTAGCGCCCCCATCTTCTCAATGGGCCTCTCTCAACATAGCCATCTCTACAGCTATCATCATCATTGTGATCCTTTAAGAGTTTATCTCTTAGGTTTTATTCATGTCATCTAATATCTCTACCTAGCATCATTGATGTTGTAGCTGCCGTCATCACCACTAATGATGCCATCCACCATTACTGTCACCAATGCCACCATTGATGTCCTCTGCCACTACCATCATTGTCACCACCATTGTCGCCACCATATTTGATGTCGCCACCATATTTGATGTCGCCACCACCATTGTCACCATTTATCTAGCTGTCATCACCCCTCCATCTTCCAACTATGCTATGGGGTCTATGCTCACCTGCTGATTAGGGATAAATCCTGTGGGCCCATGGTTTGGGCCCATCTCATCTAGTGGCCCATTCCCCTAGTCTATACCATACAATTGTAATGGTCCAAATGGTCAAAGTTCAACAGTCAATAGTCAATTATTATGGTCAATGTTCAATGAAATAGTGAATAGAAACAATTTGTAGTAACAAATTAGTTAAGATAAATTTTTTCTAAAATTTCACTTGAGGGAAAATATTAGAGTATATAATGGTATTTTGGGAAAGTTATTGGGGTTTGTCCTTATATAAGGATAAGGTTAGAGAGAAAACCCTTGAGTTGGATGCCTGTCATTCTCTCCTCTATCCTCACAAACAAAGGTTCTCTCTCTCTTTCTGTCTGTCTCACACCAAAAGTAGATTTAGCTTGAAAAACTAGGCCTTGGATTAGAAAATATAATTCTGCGTTTGAAATTAGACAACATAAACAAGATTGCAAAAAGTGCAACATCTAAAATCAATGAAGTTGAAAGAAGAGTGTACTTTCAAAGATGAAGTAGAGAAATACATCTAAATTTTCAATAGTAAGATGATGAAGACAAAACTAACGTATTAAGCAATTGGGGAAGACCAGATGTGGATAGGAAGAAAATTGTTGCTCGAAGCTGATCCATCTAGAATGGTAATTGAACAATGTACGTCTGTGATAATTGTCCTGAACCTTTCTATCTTCAGCTAAAACGTCCGTGATAATAGTCTTAAAAATTATCACCATTAAGGGAAGACTCTTTGTGTTAAGGTAACTCTTTTAATGGTTTCCATGTGGACCCAAGTGAAGGTTGGAATCATTTGGATAATCGGCCATAGATAAATAACAATAAGAAGAGGTTAACCAATCATAAACTCCTGAGTGTTGCTAATTTTCTTCAAATATGAAGCGAAGATATTTAGGTTGATCATCTGCATTAGGGTGCGAGAGAGGACAAGAGAGAAGGTAAAAGAGAATGGTTGCTAAAGAATGTCTAATTCCTCAATATTCCAAGTTTCTTTACTCATCGATCAAGGGCAACAATCTTGTTCATTCTAGATAATTGTAGCTTTTGAGCAGGATTAGAGAAATACTAATTCATTTTTTCAGCATGGTCATCTAGTTTTCAAATGGCCATGTAGTTACATTCCATGTAACGGTCGTGTAGCTTCTATGTTCGGCCGCAATTCACGTAAATTTTATCCCAGATTGTGAAGACGTGTCAAATCGATATCTAATGTTTAGCACCGTATGTGGTTGATCAAGCCTTCTCTATGTAAGTAATACATTGCTTAAGAAGAAACTGTTTACTTCGTGATTTGTTTCCGGTCATTGTTACGATAGCAACAGGCAATGTTCATCGGCATCTCCTCAACGGTACCCTTACTTCGTGGCCCTTCGGCGGCGCTGACATAGAAAACCCAGTCGGCGGCGTCTAAAACTATTCCGAAACATGGAGTTCTTTTTCACCCATGCAAATTTGTCGTCAGATTCATGCTACCATTTTTTCTAGCGTGCGTCTCTACGCACCTGATGAACATCCCAGGATCCGGAATCTTCAGTTGAGCTGGCCGCGGAAAGAGCAACAAACGAAAAGTGGAATCAAGGCTTTCTGTATTCTTCGCTCGTTATTCCCCACCCCATATGCCATTCCGGACCGGCGGCCGAGCGGAGGGCTCTTGCCGCGCCGTCGTCTGTAGGACGCCTACTAGGGTAAACAGGCATGCACTTGGCAACAAAGTATGCTAGGGGAAAATTACCCAGTGCATCTAACAGTGTTGGACACTTAATCGAATGCGCGATGTGTCTTGGTGACGATCCTCTCTCGCCAAACCGTCTAAGGTGTAGGAGGCTGTCATTAGAAGTTCTCACAAAGAAATATTTGGTGTATACAACAAGTAGTGACACAGACCACTAGAAGCAGAGGGTTTGCCTTTGGTGTGCTTGTAAACCAACAGAACTGTTAGCCGCCAAGAGAGGAGATCCATTGACGCATTGGTGCTTTCCAACCCGGTCGCGCAGTTTCACCGGACTGGAGGGGAGAATGAGGAGAAGGAAAGAGCAGATGTGGCAGCTTCTCCAACGTTGTCAGCCCACTCTCATGCGCTTTGGACGGTCTCTAGGAGAAGTGACACAGGGTCCCTTCTTTCTGTATCTTCCTCTATCTAGACTAGTAGAGAAGGGGTCGATGAGGAGAGACACGGAAGGGGGGGAGGGGAAGCGCTGAGGGCCGCTCTGTATCGACGGAAACATCTCGTTCTTCTCCATGGCACTCCTTTGTGTCTCCTTCGTCTCTCCCATCGTTCGAGCGTGCCTCTCTCTCTCTCTCTCTCTCTCGCTCTCCCTGTCTCGCACACACACACCCTCTCCCCTTCGTCTCCCCATTCCTTTCTCTGGAGCAAGATTTACAGAGGGTTCACAAAGTGAACCTCGCTGCGCCTCCACAGTATGATATCAACGAAGAGCATTCAGCCGGGCAGGTTTTGATGGTTTAGAAAATAGGGTGAAGGCAAAATGTCAAGAATTCCATTAAAAAATCCGTACCGCTCCGTGGAATCTGTGCATGAATGTCGTTGAATTATAACGACAGAAAAATATACGATCTCCCTTCTGGCTTTTGAGGGGGACGAATTCTCCGTGAAGTTCACAGGAGAACAATGCCCGTTCACCCCATATGATTCTCCATCAAATTACTCTACGCCTAATGTTCGAAGATTTGGAGTGGTGACAAGTGTTTGGAAAATCTTCAAAGGTATTATTGCTCAGACCCTATAATTCCTGTTAATTGGGTGATTAACGGGTCAAAGTTTCAGTTCAGTGGGTGATTAATGAAAGCCCAATTAGTTATACAGGGAGAGCATTCCTGAATTTCGCAGCTCAGAGCTCCCCATGTAAGCATCAAGATATATATATGTATATATATAGATATATCGAGAGAGAGAGAGAGAGAGAGAGAGAGAGAGAGCATCCGGACGAAATTCCAATCCTATTTCTGGTCATTGACCCTCCCCTCCCATGATACGGAATGATCACAGAGATGTGTATATTTTCTTTGAAATATTTAGGCAACAAACAGATGGGAAATGGATAAACACCGGTCCCCGTTCACCAGGAGTGAACGATTCAACCATTTGCTTACATCAAACCACAGATCAACCAACCCCCCACGGTAACCTAAATACCGAGGAGAAGAAGCGGATGATGAACGATGATGGGTGAGGAAAGGAGATGAAGAATCGCCTGGCAAACAACGAAATAGATCAAGAGATGGTACACATGGACGGCTTCGCGTCGGCGGCTGCCCCTTCGGCGGTCAACGAAGAGCCGCCGTCACGGGCGGCGGACTCCGCCTCCCCGGGGAGCTTCACGCCGGGCCAACCGCGGCAGAGGCAGTGCTGCCCCTGCGAGATCTGGGAGTACACCGACGCCACGTGGCGCCCGCACCCCGCCCACGTGCTCTTCCCACACGTGCCACACTTCGTGGCGTAACACATCTTTGCTTATCTTCTCTTCCGGCGGCCAGGCGTTACGAGCGGGCGGTGCTTCCGGCTTGGGGGAGTTATATAGCCGGCGACCCAGTTCTGCTGATCCGCAGGAATAACAAAGACTTCAAGGATCTTTCTCCTCGCGATATAGGAAAACCGTGGGAGAGTGAGGCGGCGCCGCCCTCCAAGACGTAAACCGTGACGTCTTTCGTTGAAGGAAAAAAGTCGTCCCTTTTTCCAGAAACCCACGCGCTGACCGATGCCAGCGAGACGCCACCCCGCTGGAGCGTGGCTGTTCGTTGAGCTGGGGCGAGACGCGGTCAGAGGACGCGGGGCGCGTTCGTTGAGCTGGCAGCAAAGTCAACGACATTCCCCTCGCCCGGCGCGGCTCTCCGTTCCTCGTAGTAGTCGTTTATCCAGCCCCGAATCAGGTTGACTTCCGACGCTCTCTGGGATGTCAGCCACTCAGGATCCTCCTCAGTTGACGAGCGCAAGTCAATGTGGTGGGCTCCTGGAAGAGGAAATGGAATCCCGCGCGGGAGATTGATTGCCACACATGAAAAATACCCTAAAAGAAGAGATTTTTCCACGCAGAAACGCATACCCAGTTCAGTAACGAGCGCCACGATGCTGCTGGAGATGTTCTGCAGGACGCTGAGATGAAAAAATCCCGTCTCCATCCGTCAGATCTTAGGGCAGATGGGAGAGGACGAGAACAGCGGGTAACCATACCTGCCTCCGCTCCAGGGATCCAGCAGCCCGTTGGAGAATATGATGTTGCTCCCGAATTTCTTCAGCACAGTGACGATATCCTTCAAGATGCAAGCGATGAATCAAAGAGTCTGAAGGGAGAACCCACACCAACAGGAAGAACACGAAGAAGAAACCAGGTCTGAACATAAAAAATGGCATTACTATCCAATTGATAAAGTCAACGTCATAAGGGTTCAAGAATCTGTCCGATACCCTTTGACTCTGAGGACACAATACCCACCAGAACGTTCGAGCATTTAGAAAACATTGAGAGAAGGTTCAAAATTGAAAGCATAGGAAGAATCTATGGCTATCTATGGCTAATTGATCAGAGCTATTTAAAGATAGATTGGCCATTACATGCCCACCAAACTCAGTAGAAACCCATCGCGGCCTTGGCCGCACACCAAAGTCAACGATGCATTGATCTTGGTACGATGAATAGTCGAAAGCATACGGTGGAAACATGCTGCTGTCTGGGCTGCTGGACATTGGCATGACCATCTCGGTGCAAGCCTACGGATGAGAAGAATCTTGAAGTCAGAAAAAGCATAGCATGTTTCCTCAAGCGAACAACAGTCACCACTAAAAACGGTCAACGTGCTCCCAAACCTGCCAATTCCAACCACTCATGCCGTGGGGATCATCGTCCAGGTCAAAACATTCAGCATCCCCGGAATAATTGTAATATATGTTCACTCCCGCATATATTTGCTCCAAGATCCCTCCCTTACCAGCATGATCATCGATCCTCTTGCATACCTTCACAAATAGGAGAATCAAGACACGAATACCGTCAAGAACATCAGAGTATTCTTTTTACGGGGGTTTTCAGAAGGCAAGATCAAGGAGAGAGGTGGAATGAGAGCTTCCCAAGGAATCTAATGGATCTACATACGAAAACACAGAAGTAAATCAAATTCAGCAGATTTAGCTTAATCAAGGTCTTGGTTTGGAAAATATAATTCTGTGTCTGAAATTAGAAAAAAATAAACAAGATGACAAAGAGCGCAAAGCATAAGATCAATGAAGTTGTAAGAACAGTGTACTTTCAAAGATGAAGCAGAGAAATATATCTAAGATAAGATAACGTGGTAAGCAGTTGGGGAAGACCATCAGTGGATGGGGAAGAAAAATGTTGCTTATGGATGATGTATCTTAAATGGTAACTAAAAGAACAATCTACATCATTGATAATAGGCCGGGACCGTTTCAGTTACCTCTTTTATTGGGTTTCCAGGCAGAGGCATGAGAAAGTCGGAAGCATATGGATAATCAACCATGGCCAAGTAGCTATAAGCAGAGTCTAACCAATCAGAAAGCTCCTGAGTCCCGTTCAACTTGCTGCAAATATTGAGCAAAAATATTTTGATTCAATCCAAATCCAAAGACCTACAAATCTGGAACAACCAGAATGACTCAACTTACCGGCAGAGGTGAAAGGTTCTGCTCAGGTTCATTAGGCCATTAAGCTTCTTCCCTTCGGATTCTAGAACATCCCACGACTCCCTTATCGTCTTAAAGCAGCTCAAACTTTCACGCTGAGCCATGAGAAGTATGGGCCTCTCTTAGTGGATAGATCATACATATATCAGTAAAACCAATATACTTTAATTAATATACGAGTAAGAGAAGGGTGATTACTGACTCTAAAATCATTTGAGACTATGCTGTAAAATGTTTCTGGCGGAACAATATCTTCGAACTGCAGAATGGGCGCTGAAGAGGCAAGAGCTCCGACAGCAATATGAGGATATTTTAACCTCATCCATGCGGCGAGCACTGTTTCATCGACGGAAAACTGTAAAATTAGTGCCTTAAATGCCATAATAAGCATTTGGAGTACATCTTGAAGATAAATGTTCAGAATAATCATTACTTCCGCCATAAGAGCCACCAAATAATACGACTGGGGACTCTTCTGCTGACATATTCCTCTTCAGATCAGTGATCAGCGTTGCAAAGTCTGCAAGAGCTTGTTCTGCCGTGAGGTAAGCTAGTGACGCAGCATTTTCATATGCCTTGTCTCTACTCCCAAACGGCATGGATTTTCCATAGTAGCGATGCTAAAAGGAGTAAAAATGAATCAAGAAACAGAAAATTAGCAGACAACTCAACAGCGAAATTAAGAGCTGGGACTTCCAGGCATATTTCATAACGAATAGCTAGTGAAATGAAAAATTAAATACCAATTTATAAACCAAAAAACACCAAGTTTCTGCCGTAATGACTAAACGGGTATAGCTTGCCTAGATTATACTATAATTTCCTGTCTCATTTCAGAGAAAACTTCTGGTTAATTCTCTCAAGTCTACCTCCATTTACTTGATAGTGACAAATTGATAATCCTCAGAGCCATCAAAACTTGTTGGAGGGCAACAAGTCTTATTTGAAGTTTCATATCACCTCAGAAATACATCGCGTGCCTAATTCATAAGAAAATATGAGAAGATATACTTGACTCCTAAGAAATGAAGATGATGATGTAACAAGAGCCCGGACTGTCGTTTCATTAGGTGCCAGAAAACCTGACGGTATCTTTTCTCTACGAGAAACGTGTCATCATTTGAAGGATAAGATATTTTTGCACCAATTGGCATCATATTGGACCTGGATATCCGGTAACCACCCAGATTCAGGAAGTAATAGCAAACATAGCATCGCTCAGCTGCTCCAGATCCCAGAGTAACAGGAACGGTAGCCATCGGGCTACCATGGACTTCTCACTACCTGAAAGGTGTATGTCTGAGTGGGAGAGAACCTAAGCTTGAGCATTCGCCATCCGCAACTACGTCGTGAGCAGAGCCTTCAATTCTTCCTAGGATATATATACATATGGACGAAGCCCGAGCATTACCTCGGCGAAGACGACGAGGGCACCAAATCTAGGGGCGATCTCCCACACAAAGCCAGTATTGGCGGCGAACCACTCGATATCACCCTCGTTGCCGCAGTAGAAGAAGATCGGCCCCACTCCTCCGCCGGCCCCGCCACTGCTCGACCAGTGGCCACCTCCGCCCACCAAGTACCGTTGATCGAATGCAGGGAGGTCCGCGAAGCTGAAATGATCCAGCGGCTGAGAGAAATACCGGGTCTCGTACTCGTACGCCGCCTTGACAGCGCGACCCTCGCGTGCAAACTTCCCAGTGAATCGGGGGCGTGAAGCTCGACCAGAGGACATGGATGGCCGCTCGCCGGGCCCCGCATCTGCGACGGTGCTGCAGAAACAGACGACCACAGAGAAGAAGACGAGGCTCAACAGCCTCGGGAGGAAACCCATAGTGCCCATGCCCCTCGTCTCCCTCTCCCCTGTCTCCTGCCGCTCTTCCCAGGCAGTGGATGAGAGCGAGGTCTGAGCTTCTTCCTGTGCCCGAATTCTTTCTGTAGCAGGTTCATGGGCGTCCACGATATTAATGAGCCTGGACAAACCAAGGCCATTTTAGGCCCATATTGGCCTTGTGAAGCCCAATTACAGCGACTATGGGCCGGACTATCCAAGCTCTTTGCAAGTTTTTCACATATTATTTTTAGGAAAAATAGAAACCTCGGGTCCTATGCTGCATTAGCCTTTCTAATTATGGTCCATACATCGTCAAAGCCCAAGTCCAAGCCTAAAAATTTATTTTTGTTATTTTTTATTTTATTGTATTTTTATATTTTTTATTTTTTATTTTATTTTTATTTTATTTTATTATTTATTAGGAGGTAATTCCTTCCACCGTGCCCAGAGTGGATGATTTGTCTTGAGTACTGACACCCCATCCTACTAATAAATAAAAATTAACGTGGACTATCTGGCTTATAAAATATTGAAATTACATCAATTATATTATTAAAATATTAATATTTGGAAAATAAAATATCAAATATTCATTTTTATCTTAAGATTGGTCTATCCTGCGTTTATGTTCCATAAATGTGCCTCATCAGCTAGCTCTTTATTTATTTATTTTATTGATAGGAATGAGTATGATATAATGGAATTATTTTATTTCCAATTTATTTCGAAGCTCATGATTGGAAAATCTATGAATAGGCACAGGCTTAGCCAAATTCAAGCTTATCCGGTCCATTAAAAACCCTTAAATACGTAATAAACAACTTGGACTTTCCACCCTTGGATGGTGAAACGCCATCAATCAGAGACACCGCCTCGGGGACGACGTTGACTGGGAGAACAAGTCAAAAGATAGGCTCCATGAAGTTGGTGGCCGTCAGCATGAGTTGCAGAGTACCTTCTGAGATTCTGTTGACCGGGCGGCAACCTCACCGAAAGGAGTTCCACCTCTTGTCGTGGTTTAGGTGGGTGAAGAAGAAAAGCCTCTTCTACCCGTCACAACAAGCTCAAAGAATTCCGTCTTCGTTGCAGAAGAAATGGTTCGTCGGTGGCCGCCTCATCCCCCTCAAAAGTATACGTGCGTGTTACGAATTCCATGTAGTCTTGTTGAAGAAACGTAGAAGATCCCAGGCTCAACCGACTCTCTCTCTCTCTCTCTCTCTCTCTAGAGTGGGACAAGATAATGGGTAGATCTTAGAGTGAGAGAAGGTCATGGGAGAAGACGGAACGTTGTCATCTTATGGAAATGAACCAAGAAAACAGCAGAGCTGTCCCCAGTTCTTCGGTCACGATTGGACGGTTCGTAGAATTACTAAGAAATGTGTTAGAAATTCCGTTTTAATACTTATAAAATATCCAAAAACCCTTGAATATAGAGATTTTGCGAAGTAAGTTTTGCGGGTATATTCTCTGTCGAGGCGTAAAAGCAGTGGCGGGGTGGAGATCAGTGAAAGAGCCCATACGCCGACACGCGATGAGGATGGGAAGCAAATTAGGGATGGATGAGGGTATTCATGCTAAAGACAACCAAGAAGAGATGGTTAGATAACGCCAATTCAATCGAGGGTCAACCCATCCCACATCCCAGGCACTTTCCTCATGGCCTACAAAGTGTAACTGCGCCATTTTTTTAAAGCCTTAAGAAAGAGAAAGTCCACGCTTTCGTGGAAGATTTCCCCCCCACGTCCTCTCCCTCTCTCTCTCTCTCTCTCTCTCTCTCTCTCTCTCTCTCTCTGGTCCACAAGGCGTGTATTTCACAAACTACTTTCAGAGATGAATCAAATCTAACTTGGATTTGACGACGTAAGTAAGCACTGTCCACATTAGACAATAGTCAGCACATATACTCGCTTTTCCGGCAACCTATCCCTCCAAACGTGCGATGAACTAAGCGGCATTATGCATGTCCTCATCGGAACTACGAATGCTGTCGGCAGCCGCCACGAGGAAGAATCGTCCTCCAAGTTGGCGTCAAGCAGATTGGGAAGGCATATCCTTGGCTCGGTGGATCCAACAATATGGGTGGTATTTGGCTGTGGAGAGAGCGACAGAGAGAGAGAGAGAGAGAGAGAGAAAGAGAGATAGAGAGAGGGGGAGAGAGAGAGAGAGGAAGAGAGATAATTACCGAATGGGTGCCCGGAAGTTGACACGTGCGAAGCAGTCCTGAGAGAAGACGAGTAGGTCACATGGAGGTCAATAATTGGGGGTAGGGAGGTCCTCCCTCGAGTCGTACAGGCCTCGCCATGTTTGCCCAAGACGGGTCAGAAGTCGGCCGAAGCGCGCTACTTCCATCCAAGTAAAATCAAGTCTTTCTTATTTTCTTCAACAGAGCGCTATTCAACGTAGCTACCCACTGGTTACGTAGGGGGTTCCAACCGCTCGACTTCGTTGAACGGTGCACGCTGGAGGAGGCTGTTGCCATCGCCGGGAAGCAGCCAGGAAGCTTCCGGGAAGACGACGGCACTCCAGCAGTCGAGCAGAGATTATTAGTTTAGTTCGAAGATCGCGGGGCGTACCGCGCTCCGATCCGAGAAGGCGATCGAGTATCTCTGCGGGTCCCGGTTCAGACACCGATATCCCTGGTCCTTGATCAACTCTTCTCTTCACTAGAGAGAGAAACACAGAGGGAGAGAGAGAGAGAGAGAGAGAGAGAGATTGGACATTGATGACGTCACCGGGGAATAGGATTATTCCGTCAGGCTGATTATTATTGTGACGATTCTCGGGGATTGCAGGTGGAATCACCGTGGGAGCGGCCGACGGCGGCCGGCGGGCCGTCACTTTCGGCGCCGCCGCTATCACAGCCATCCGACGGCGGTCAAGGAGCCCCACGATGGTGGGCCGAGCGGGAAGTCCAATCATTCTTTCCAGGCCCGATACGATCTAACGGACGGCTTTCGGTGGGGCCCACGACCGCCAGTTGGAGCTAGAGGACGGCGGGCCCGGCAAAGATTTTGGCGATTTGCTGACGGCGACCTGGTAATGATTCGGATCGCATGTGAAGCCCGAGCGGGATCTGCATTCTATTCACGGCGGGGCAGGTGGGGCCCGCCGCGGTTGAGGTGTTCCTCTATCGGTCCCTACACCGGTGGGCCCGCCGCGGGCTGGGCTTCCCCAATGTGGGATACTGTCCCGAGCCCGAGGCGGCAAAACGAGTGGGCGGGCCCCACCCCCCGCCGGGTCAAGGCGCGTCGGGTGACGCCACCGAGTTGGTTTCCCCTTCTTGTCGAGGCGGGTCGGGTCGAGGCCGGGTCCGGGCCAGCGCCCGCCAACTCAGCCGAGCCCGGGCGATTTTCGCGAAGACCCAGTCAAGAGAGACAGAGACGGATAGGAAGAGTCTCCTTAGGGGTGAACCGACTCGGATCGGAGCGTGACCCAGCGAGCCCGAGCCACCATCAGCCGACCCTACTTGACCAGCGACGCACGAGAGTAAATAATAATATTACTGATATTAATATTATTATGGAGGAGTAAACTGGCCTTTTTTCTCTCGGCAGATTGGATAAATTATTATTGCCCGGGGGGGGTTTGGGGGGGTCTCTCCCTTCCCTTTGAAAAGGCCAAACCGCTTACCTACCAATTATGAGCTCACGGCCCCTGCGTTAGCGGTTGCCAACCACAGAAGGAACCTTATCTCTCTCTCTCTCTCTCTCTCTCTCTCTCTCTCTCTCTCTCTCTCTCTCTCTCTCTCTCTCTCTGTCTAGATATATATAGATACCTCATCTATCTTTCTATCCCTATCTCTCTCATACCCCCCCGGGCGGTGACAAATCATTGGTGAGGCCGGGGGGCTGCCCAACCCACACGTCAGGGGTAAGCGAATTCCCCCCGTCCGGGCGGCACGTGTGGCTGGCGTGCTCCGTCCAGGACGCGGCAGGGGATCCCTGCGACCGGTGCCCCGCACGATGGTTGGCTGGCGCGGCGGATTCGGCCGGGTCAACCCCGCCCGCTTTTATCTTAGATTACTTGCGGGTTCGATCCGACGGGCGCTCTCTCTCATCCGATTCGCGGGGACGTGCCCAGAGTCAACGCATATATCTCGAGGGAAATCGCGGTGAGAAAAAAATATTCGATAGGAATTACGATCATGGGGTTGGTCGACTCCTTTGATTATTCTTCTCCTCGTCGCCACCTGCGAGCCGCGTGGTTCGATCGGCCCGAGTCGGGCTCATCTGGAGAGGCCGCCCCCACGGGCAACGTGAAGGCTGAGACAGCACACGTGAAGGCCGGCGGCGCCGCCGTGGGTCCGGGTCATCTGATGATGATTGGACGGGCTCGATCAATCATGGGCGGGGTGCCCTTCAAAGCGATGGCGTGGCCCCCGCTTTAGCCGGCAGGCTTGCCGGCACGGCCACAGCTGCCGGCGGAGGAATCCTCTCGCACGAGCGTGCACACGCTCTTGCTCCCCGTCGACGAGGAGCCACCAGCCGAAGAGCCGGAGAATATATGGGGGAGAGGGGACGGGACGGCGGGGGCTCCTCTGTAAAGCGGAGAGGCGGGGAAATAACAGGCGGAGGAAAAGATGAGGGTGGAAGAGGAGGGGAAGGGAAATACGTAGTTAATGTGGCGAGGACGGGACGGTGGGTGGTGGCCAGTGAAGGGGAGACCGGTGAAGGCACCTCCTTTATGTGCGTATGCACTCCGCCCACCCATCCCTACTCCCATGTGAATACACTTAGTTTGTTAAATAAGAGAGAGAGAGAGAGAGAGGGATGTTGCCACGAGCTTTTTCCTACCGTGCGATAGAGGTGGGCGATCTCCGTGGTCAACCTACGCAGCGACAGAGAAATCGAAATTCTTTCCACAACTGTCCCCCGAGGCGCCCCCCGTATTTCTAACCGTCCCTCTGAGAATAGTCGCGGAGTGGGGAAGATATAGAGGGGAGACAGGGAAGGGAGGAGGGGCAGAGGAAGAGCTGCCACAAACCTCGGAGAGGAGACGGAGGTGCGGAAACCTAGGCATGGGGGTGGGTGACAGCAACTGGGATACGGGGCTGGTTCTCGGCCTGGGTTATGAAGCATGGGCTACCGTCCCGCCGGCCGCCGACAGCTACCGGAAGCGAGACAGCGGCGTCAAGCTGGAGCTTAGAGAGGCTGTATCAGGGCAGATCGCCGCTGAGCCGTCACTTACGTTGAGCCTCTCCGATGGTTCATACCAGAGGACGACGGTGACCCAAGAGCCGAGGTCGGTCCGGCAGTCGCCTCCCCTCAGCGTCGTCTCTTCCTTCTCCAACGCGTTCCCTTCGTCAAGCGTCAAGAAGGAGAAGGATGCAGTGAGCGAGGAGGAAGAGGCTGAGCGGGTCTCCTCGCGGGCCAGCGATGAGGAGGAGGGCAGTGCCAGGAAGAAGCTTAGACTCACTAAGGAACAGTCCACCCTCTTGGAGGAAAGGTTCAAGGAGCACAGCACCCTCAATCCGGTAGGATTCAAACCTCCTTCTCTTCATGTGTCTCTTCGGATCCGGTGGATCTTTTCTTTCCTCTCTATCGAAAAATCTCTTACGAAACAGCCCTCTCTCCTCTTCATCAGAAGCAAAAGCAGGCCTTGGCGAAGCAACTGAATCTTCGGCCGCGCCAAGTCGAAGTCTGGTTTCAGAACCGGAGAGCGAGGTACCCTCATCTAAGTCGAATACCCAATTCACCATTTCTCGTTTTATTTTATTTTTCATGGGATTAGACCCTCTTTTCTTCCCATGTCGATCATCCCCACTTTCTTTCCATGAATGGAATCATGAAATGTTTTTAATCTACCCTTGCTCATGGCAGGACCAAGCTGAAGCAGACGGAGGTGGACTGCGAGTTCCTCAAGAGGTGCTGCGAGAGCCTGACAGACGAGAATCGAAGGCTGCAGAAGGAGCTGCAAGAACTCAAGGCCCTCAAGCTCGCCCCCCCACTCTACATGCAGCTTCCGGCCACCACGCTGACTATGTGCCCCTCGTGCGAAAGGATCACCGCCGCATCGGCCGACGCCGCTAAGGGACCCGTCTCCGCCGCCGGTCACTTCGTGATGGCGCCAAAGGGTCACTTCTACAACACCTTTACAGCAGCCCATCCACCTTCGGCAGCCTGCTGAAGATAGGGTAGCCTCTTCCTCCGCCATCATTAAGGGAGCCCAAATCCCTTTTTTTCCCCGGGACCGGGAGTTCATATTAATCCGGTGGCTACAGAAGGAACTGCAGGTAGTATCCGATGTGATACAGATGATGGGCAGAAGAAAATTAGACGGGGCCCGATAACTTCACAGTGATCAGGGAGACCAACCCGTTGTTAATTAACCCTATCATTCCCTGTACTTAGCTGTTAATTCTCTCATTTTAGTTCGTCTTCGATGTACAGAAAACAGTTCTTCATAGCACATTAATTATATTGAATGATGGTTCTTTCTCTCCCTCCCCTGTACTCGTCAATTGCTCTAGTCTAAATTTCTCTCAACTTCTGCGAAGTTTCACATCCATCGAGAGCTCTCTCTCTCTCTCTCTCTCTCTCTCTCTCTCTCTCTCTCTCTCTCTCTTAGTCCGCACGAAACTCCCATGAGAGAATTCTTTTCACTCGTGTCAATTCTAAATTGAGGAACCTTGAATTTTTTTTAGCCTAAAACCGTGAACTGCAGGGTTAGATAGTTTGAGAGGGGGAGAGAGAGAGAGAGAGAGAGAGTCACGTGAGACTGTCTGCTTCAATGACAACGTGAAGGCAGACAGAAAAGCCTGGAAAGGAACGGGGGCCGAAAGCGTGAGGCGCAAGGAGGGAATGATCCATTCATCCATCTTCCGAATATAGAACAAGACCATACGGATGGTGGGTCATCTCCCACGTGAACTCCCGTTCGTCATTGGCCAGCCCCATCGGAGCCCATCTCGAGAAACTTCTCAGATCATCTGCCCTGGTCCCCTTCGACCGCTCCCCGGTCAGACGACTCTCATACGATCAAGCGGTCGTCCGTCTGTGTCTCAATTATGAGTTGAACAAGCTTCCATATGATAAATATCTATCACTTTCAATGTGAGATTATTCCAACTGGGTGTCGGCGTCGCCTTCCAAACCACCCCTCCCCCAAGCTTCGCCTTCTACAGCCCGCGGGAGCTGACAGGAAAAGACCCAGAAGTGCAGATCCACCATGGAAGACGGCAGCGGAGGCCTGCTGTCGTCCTCTTCACGGAATTCCTCTCGTCACGTTGTGGGTCGCCGCCTTGGCCAACTGCCGTCCGGTTCCAATGGGTTCGGTACAGTGTTATCTTCTCCATTATCGCCGACCCGAGGATGAGATCACGCCGGTTTTTGGAAAGGCGGAGAGGAGATGATGAGGGAGTGCAAGAGGGCGAGGTCAGCCTCGGGTCTCTCTCCCCTTCTCCCATTGCTCCATTCCTGTGCATGTCCTCTGCTCGCCTCGCTGAATAATAATCTATGTCTACGATGGTTGACGTGGTGTTATCACGGGGTGAGACTGAGGCCTAATCAAACCCGAGTTCCCTCCATCGGAGGGCGCGCCAGGAATTCAACGCTATCCGGACTTTGGCTCCGCCGAGATCGTCGGCGAGTAGTGTTGGACCAAGCCGCCCAATAATGTACGACGTTGACGGCTGCCAACGCCTGTTTCCGGTGTGCCTTCTTCGTTCAAACGTGTCGCCCAAGCACGCGACATGGCCGCGGGACCGGACTACCTTGAGAGGGCCGTAGACCGCGCTTCTTGTGGTCGTTGGAGTACCATCGATATCTCTCTCTCTCTCTCTATATATATATATATATATTAGGTAGAATTTCGGTAAACTATTAGCACTGTCAGTCCGGGGCCTCAAACTTATGGACCAGGTTCGTACAAGAGCTCTCGACATGAGGTATGGATTAGATCCTCGTGAACCCCGTGCCTGGTCATCGATATCCACTCATCGGCGCACCGTCATATATACATATATATGTATATATAGAATGGAGAGAGAGAGAGAGAACGTCGACTTCTCAAAGAGACCTGGCCCATGCATATATGCATGTATATGTATTAATAAACATTACTTTGAAGCACATCTGATAGAAACTATGTCAGAGTCCAGGTTTACCTGATCCACTGGCAACCCTAATAACACCGATTTATGTCTACTATTTATAATCAAAGAAGGTGACTATTTTCAATCATAATATGATACATATAATTGGATAATTTAATGTTCGAGTTCCAAATGTTGACCTGACCATAGCATCGCTCGAATTAACTATCTTCATAAAAAATTATGGGAGACGAGAAATTGTGCATAAATTCGGGTAACTGCCGCCATCTCCAGCGTTAATATATTGAGAAAATGATCTCTCGGGAGCAACCGTGATGGTCGCCATAGAACTGGCACCCCAGTCTGGATCCCTGTTCCTTGTTGGTGTGATCTACCGGTTTCTATATCTTTGAGTCTTACTCGCCGGTCTCTTTCTACGCCCCAGCAGGGAGTTTAGTATTTGGTGGTGATGAGATGATGGCGAGATCTTCTTTTGGCGCACGAAATCAAATGCAAACAATGTCTCCGGCTGAGTAGTACATATACACGGCAAAGATTTACGATTTAAAATGGCGGCGCCGCCTCCGTTGATTGGTTCACTGTTCAAACTGCCCACTGACGTGAGCATACAGATTCATTTATTTATTCGTAGTTGGCTCTTAAGTCAATGTATTCACATAAATAACTTGAATACTTTATCAGCTGCAAATGAGTCAACTGAGGGCCTTTTAGCCGGTCTGGATTTACCCAGCGCCCAAAATAAATCTTGGAATATTAGTTTCATGAGGGTCCGTATTAAATTCAAAGTCAGATTGGACATATTTTATGGGTTTGGTATAAAATTTACATGAAATAACCAAGGCAACATATCGACAAAAATGATAAAAGCTTTTGTAAGTATCCCCTCACATAAGACATACATGTCTAGGAAACAAGAGAGAGAAAGAGAGATGAGCTGGCACGCAAGCAACATGGGTCATGAGAAATTATTTTCTTTACCTTCTGGCTATATTTTATTAATTCAATTGAGACTAGGATCGGATCTCCCTAAACGCCAGTTGACATACATCCCAATTAGCATCTGAGGTCATCAACCCACCGATGCGTATAAAGCATGCTACGATGTCTCACAAAATATTACGCCATCTTCTTAAGTATAGAAGGCATTCAAACAAAAACCCAACTAAATAGAAAATTTATTCAACTAACAAAACTATGATTGATACATACACATCATGTGAGGAAAATATCATATTTTGGTAGAAGTAGATCTATGAGATTCTGTCCTTAAAGATTGACTATGGCCCTTCGTTGGAAAACACTGTTCATCTTCTCCACGAGCACATGATCTCAAAAGTTGGTCCTGGGTTCGTATTTCCAGGGCATTACCCGCCATCAACTTTCGGAAAACTAGAACAAGAGACGACTGGGTTTGCCATGGAACTCTCTCTCTCATTGTCTCTCTCGCCTTTTCTCCATTTGGAGTCTAAGAATGGCAACGGTCAGACACCGCGGTAACATGTCGGGTCTTGCCCGGCACCTGTCGTAGAAACGTGGGACGTTGCTGCCAGAAAGGTCGGTAGAACTGGATCGACGACGGATCAAGTCAATTCAGACGGCCGCAGTTCCCAACTACTTTGCCGCCAGCAGAGACCGTCCTCCGCTGGTAATACTCTCTACCTTTAAAATCTTAGTCTTTTTATGACGTCCTAAGAATGTTTCTTCCGCGTCTTCCCCCAATTCGTGGCTAGCTAACAGACCCTCGCTCCAGACTAGGTGCTCAGTGTCAGGAGGGCCTCACATTGACCTTTCCTCTTGGTGGCCGGGGATAATCCCCTTGCTGTTCGTCTCCTCCAACTAACACCGTGATTGCAGCTGGGTGGACTACGGCTTCACAAGGCCCACCCTGTTTTCAATTTTCTGAACTCCTATCTGTTACGATATAGCCTGAGGGTACATCATGAATTATAGGATTATCTCCCTATATAATGGGAGATAAACGTCAATGAAAATTAAGGTTGTCTTTCCGCCGCTTCTCCCTCTGTCTGCTGAGACAGAGGAAAGTTCCTCTTCCCCTCGTAACACTATCTTAGCCCAAGATTGGGCTTGGCAAGGCCCATTCCCTGACTCGACAAGCGGTATTTCTGACATGTCACAAATACTAAATTGGTTATCCTTCTTCAGACGAGCGGTATTTCTGGTTCAACTCTCTCTCTCTCTCTCTCTCTCTCTCTCTCTCTCTCTCTCTCTCTGAGTTCAGCATTTAAAGATATGAATTTCGGTCCACTCAACGAGTTCAAAACCCTAACGTGCTACAGTTGGGACTGAATTTATGTTTTGATCGGTCTCTGATATCGGATCCCACTCTAGCGTTACGCAGAAGCACCTGCGGAGGAATTGGCTTAGCCGATTCTCCCTCTCACTCTTCTCTTTAACTCGATTCGCAAACTCTTACCAACCTATCACATTTGGGTGTGTATACTTATATTGCATTTCATTTCCTTGACAGTTCTGAAACAAGCCATCAGGCAGCGTCCGGCCAGCGAGCACACTAGACTGGACAGCAGCTATCATGTGGGGCTCCTCATGATTTCGGTGATGGTTTATTCAATTGTCATCACACTGGGCAGTTCATCTGCCTAGAAGATTTGCAGCATTTCCTTCTTGACCATCATCAATTTGTTCTTTTTCTAAAGGCTCCACGGAAGAGGATATAAGGGTTCTCTCCGTTATTTCTTCTGTTACGAAGTTCCATTAATCGGCCACGATCTTTATCTTTCTGATATCGAATGACTGTTGCCGAGTTGTTCATCCAAGTGTTTTCTACCTTCGTTATGCCTTTATTTTTTACGGATTTAATTACTAATTGTTAGACATCTGATTCAATATCATTTAAAAATAATACGATTCGACATACCGACAAAGTTACAATTCTTTATTTAATTTTTCGTATTCAGATTAGTCTAACAAAGTGTTACATGAATAATCTTGCTTTCAGATTTTATCATGGGGATACGAAAACGGATTATATGAAATTTACAGGTGATCATTGCCTTTGATGTCACTTTGCCACATTCAGATGGTAAATTCAAAATCATTGGTCAGTAAAATAAATTAATCGCCCTGTGATCCTTGTCTTTCAGCGAATAGCCGCAAAATGAAAGGAGACAATTGCATAATCATCTTGCGGAACAGGCCTCCCAAAGGAATAAGAAGACATTAAAAGAAGAGGACGTGGTTAATCAGGTGATATTTGGCTCTAAACACCCTTTCGACGTGAAAGATATACCAAGTACCGAAATTCACGTGTCAACTAAAGGCTTTTTTGGGTAATGATCACTGTTTCTCTTCAATAAAGACATGCCCTAACACAGCAGGAAATTATCAATTTCTTTCTCCAAAATAACCTACATTGTAGGAGTCAACAGGACCTCGTAAATTGCAGATGTTGACAAGAATTAAGACATGCACTCTCCAAACGATGAAATCAGGAAGCAATAGCAGCAAGGGCCGTCGTAGTATCTTACGCATCGACCTCTTGTTGTTGGTGATCTTATCCAATAGGGTTCGAATAAGTTAAGAACCCTAACACACGAATGATAATTTGATGCTGATGAAGTCAAGAGAGTTGACTGGCCCAGTTCGAAAGACTGCTTCTGTCGTCTCTGGGAGCCGTTTTCAGCGGTAAAGTTCTACTTTGGCATTCGTCGTTCGGATGGGCCTATTTATAGAAGCATCCTTTGGTTCAACTTGGAGATCCTCTTGGAATGTTTCCAATGCATCCGTCAGTCCGAAGTTGCACATGCTTTGTAGACCGCGAAGGGCACTTCTTGGCACGCACGGACTTGGGTACTTCTAATAACCCTTGCGTGCTTCCTGCCCCGCAGCGACAATGGTTAATTGGCCAGCCCAGTCCTCCGGGCCATCCGGACTCATCTCCATCCGCATCGACGAGGAGACTGCCTGATGTTCTCTCAAAGAGGGTTAGTGGAGTACTCTGTCCATGATGGACGCAAACTCGGGGAAGCTAATGGCGCCGTCGCCGTCCAGGTCGGCCTCCCTCATCATCTCTGTCAGCTCGTAGAAGGTGAGAGGATGGCCCATCTTTGCCATGGACCGGGCGAGCTCCGGCGCGGTGATGTATCCATTGCCGTCGCGGTCGAAGGACCGGAACACTTCCCTTAGCTGCTCCTTGTCGACGAGTATCTTTTCCAACAAGACGGGAGCAACCGCCGCGACAAGCTCGACGAATTCGACGGCCCCATTGCCGTTGGTGTCTACCTTGGTGAGGAGAGCGCGGATTTCGTCTCCCGTCGGCTTGAGGCCGAGCGAGCGGAGAAGCTCGGTCAGCTCGATGTGGGTCAAGCTTCCGTCAGCGTCCTCGTCGAACTTGGAGAAGATCGCCCGTAGCTGCTTCAGCGGGTTGCCATGGAATCGGATCATGGCTGCGAGGCGTGGGGTAGGAGGCGATGTAGAAAAGTTGATACCTAATGAGTTGGCATGGATGATACTCTTCTTTCGAGAAGACGTACAGGACGGATGGAGGAGGAGGTCTTATGAGAGTTGTAAATAGCGATCTGTGATGGGGGAGGAGGATACGGTGGAGTTAAGAGAGAAGGTGCGGAAGAGTTGGCTTGTATTTGTTGAGGTTCTGTGGCTCTCCTTTCTCGACTTTCGATTTGCTTTCTTTGGATGAGTTAGTTACGGACTTGAGGTCAGTGGATCCCCTGCTCTCTGGTCCAAGGCCAGGCTCATATGGTCTTTGGTTGTTAGCGAAACTACCTCAATTTCATTAGGATCCGTTGATGTGAACTAGACCAGATTTGAGACGGATTAATTGTTTTCTTAAGACATCAATGTAAGTCCGGGACGCGTTGTGTATTATATGATAAAAGCATATCATACAATGATAATCATCCCCATTCTTCTTTGTCATTTGATCGGTAATACTGTTCGAATTTATTCATTTAAATATTCACTGATAATTTTATTCGTAAAAAATTATGATGATATCTTTTGCATATTAACCCTCGTGACTATCATTATAATTAATAGTTTTAACATTATGCTCAATTCAATTTTTTAGTCGTATTTATGTGGATTACTTGCCGTGCCTTCAAAAATTAAAAGGAGAATAATTTAAGGGAGGTCTTAAGAATTATCTTAATATAATCAAACACGTCTGAATACTTTTAATGATTTTATTTTGTTAGGCTATGTTAACGTTAACCGGTACTACTTTCCATAATCAGACGTAAGTATAAGAAATAAATAGGTAGTATTATTAGGATGAGAGGCAATAACTTGGACTACATGACAATGAAAATGAGATAGAGGAAAATTAATAATTTTCACGACCTTTCTATTTTAAAATATGATGCACTTGATTTTCATTAATGAATTTTATTTATCGTGTAATTAGATAGGGCATTGGTATTATTCACTTTCCAGTAAACATTTACCTTTCATTTTGTTCCTATAGCTTATATGGTGGAAGTTGAAAAAGATTTGATACAAAATATCAACTAGTGATATTAGGTTAATCACCAATAAAGCTCATGAGAGTATCAATATCAACAAGCGCCAATGGTATTCATGTCGTTCCAACATACGGTTTGAAAATATTACAGCGAGGTCATGGTAGGCCGCCGCTATCCCTGACAAGGTCTTCCTTCCAATAGTTCCAAGTTTAGAAATGTATGGTCACCTCTAGCGGAGAGTCTCCCTTCTCAACAACGAATGTCCGAGAGAACTTCTTTGATGAGGAAATGACATCAATGGAGTAAGTCCCATGGAACCCTCTGAATTTAAACTCCCCTTGTTCTTCTACATGGCCGTCAGAATGAGACAACCACTCTTTCTTAAGAGCAAGAAACCTCTTCCCAGCTGCATTCATATTACCTTCGGCATCAACCAAGTATGCATTAGCTCGGCTCATGAGGAGTTCCCAGAATCCCCAGAGCATGATGCCCTCGACTGCAGGGTGAGCATAGGCTTCACGAAGCATGACCTCAAGATCTTCAGCTCTAACGTGCTCGTTGACCGCTGAGACATCTACCTCAGTGAACCAGATGGGAAGCCCGAGCGTTCCTAGTTTGTCCAGAGCAGAAGAGATGATAATCCCAATGGGATAGTCGATATGCCCTTGCACCCCAATCCCTCCTACTGGTGCACCTTGGGCTTGCAGACCAAGTATATGTTGGACGTACATCTCAGGAGAAGCTCTCGTATCAGTGCCGTCTTCTACATGGTAGTCGTTAACAAATAGGGCCGCTGAAGGATCTAGCTCATGGGCTGTCTTAAACATATATGATCTGATATCTGCTCCCAA
Organism: Spirodela polyrhiza; assembly: GCA_024713555.1. Classification (NCBI taxonomy): domain Eukaryota; kingdom Viridiplantae; phylum Streptophyta; class Magnoliopsida; order Alismatales; family Araceae; genus Spirodela; species Spirodela polyrhiza. The sequence continues at coordinate 1,151,143 of CM046532.1, forward strand.
TCTATCTTGGTAGAATGAACCATGGAGCATTTCATTATTCACGTCATAATGTCTGAATTTACCCTTATATCTTGTGAGGAGGCCTGTGAGGCGATTCTGAACAGCCACCATAAGGTCTTCCTTGCTGAGTGACTGAACCCATGACTGGACTGCCCCCACCACCTCCCAGAAGATGCAGTGGCCCCTAATCTGTAATCCATGTTTATCGCAGAGATCCAAGAGTTCATCTGCGTCGGCATAGTTAAAGCTTCCCTTCTGAACCTCCGTCCAGTACCACTTTAGTTCGTTCCCGAAGACCGCCCAGTTGAAGTTTTTCAAAAAGAAATCCGCGACTTCTTCGTTGTCTATGTCTGATCTGTTTATGCACGACCCTAAAGGGAAGCTGTTCTTGATCTGCTTGACCCTCACGAATGTTCCTCTTAGGTCAACTACATCGGATCCCGTGAATTTCAGCACGACGTCTCGCTTCCGGACCTTGTCCGTTTGCTTCTTCAGATGCCTAAATCTCGCCCTTCGGTCAACGGGGAATATCTGCAGCCCAGCGACCATTAAGTCAACCCCTGGTGCGGGGCCTTGAAGGTAGACTATGACTCTCGACGGCTGCTTCTCGATTCTAAATGATCCCGCTATTTCATGCCACCTGGTGTCGTTGACTTCCACTTGGCCGCCGTTGACATACCGGTTATCCACACCCAGTGCGACATTTATGTTCTGAGGCCCGCTTCCTCCGTATCCTACCCGAACCCATGCAGAAATTTGATACGTTGAGTTCAGGATTAACCTATCGCCGATTGTCTGAGAAGGTCCCATCCAGCTCTGAGTCCGATTGGAGGCAAGAATATAGCGACCACTCAGAGGCTCACGCGGTCCAAGAGAATCTCTGGCCAGGGGCGGTAGCACAAGAGGTGAACCTTCTCCGACGTTCAGAGAGCACGGACCGAGGGGAGACCACTCTTTCAGGTCTTCACTCAGGTTGCTGTTCTTGATTATATTTACTCCGTATAGAACGTTCTACAAACAAAGAATTGACTCGCCGGATGAGAACTTGTTCGCATGATGCATTCAATGTCACAATGTAAAACGATTTTCCCAAGTTCCACCTAAAAATATTCTGTGAATTCATGTCCCCTTCTTGATATTTTTAAACTGAATAATTAATCCAAATTTTTCGTAACTGCGTATTCATAAGGAAAAGGTTGATCATTCTACTCACATCAAAATCGGGTGGGGGTAGAGGAGGAACCCTGCCCGCGTGTTCCACAACAAAACCATCGACGAGAATGTCAACGCCCGCCGGTGGCCCTTCAAGGAAGATAACGACCCTCGAGGGGTTGCCATTGATGAGGAACTTGCCCTGGAGCCTAAACCAGTCTTTATCTGACGCCTGAACTCTGTGAACAAAAACCACTTCAGAGAGCTTAAACATGTGATCAGAGAGGCGTGTTGCCAAGCCTCGATGACGACTAGCCCAGGGAACATAGAATATAACTCACTTGCCGACGCCAATATACTGTTCTCGGTCACTCGGTGACTGAATCCACAACGTAGCTCGCACCTCGGCGTTACCGCCGGAGTTTCCGGATGTTCTAACTAGTGCGGTGACATCGTACGCACGCTTCCGTTGAGCTCTACCGGTAATTTCCTGCTGAATCCCGTTCCAGCTCTGGGCTCTATCTGTCGCAGAAGCGAAGAACTTTCCGCTCGGTGGGAGCACCTTCCCATCTTCCATGGATTCGTGGGCAAGGATCTTGCATCCTCTTCCGGACCAACCAGTGAGCCCATCCTCAAAGTCGGGGTTTTGGATGATGTTCTCTTCCCCGGCTGCTGTTATACATCTTCCTACATTTGTTTCCTTTGAGAGGAAAACCGAGGGTGGCTTAAATAGAGAATGTCTTATCCAAGAACCAAGCACAGATCGATTACAGCAACCGCCTTCAAAATTCATCGTGTTAATTTGGTGGATGGAGTCTTTTTTTTATATCTCAGACCATAATTTTTATATTAGATCTCGATCTCGATTTTTTTAGGTTAATTTATATTACGACAGAGGTATTGGCATCCAGCTCCATGCCAAACTTGAGTTATAATGATTAGATCAGTATATAACCCCCCTCTCTCGGGCAATCTTCATTAAATTAATATTTATTGTCATCATTAAGATATTAACATGAAAATTCGAGCATAAAAGGGGGGAGTGACTTGTGCTTCCATCCACTTCCATAATAATAATCATAATCAAATTATCAATTATTTACATATCGTGCATAGGTTAAGAACGGAAGGAATATAATCCTTAAAGGCTGTAGTTTTAAATTAATGGTTCATATGTCTAAAAAGTAATACCATAGTTCTAATTTATCAATCAAACCTAAAAATATCAATCAATACCGTATTGTTTATTACAAAAATATCATTGTTAAAATAAGAACCTTGAGCGTTCATGAGCATATAAATATATACATCTTTTAGGTAAATTTAGTTTGCATAATATTAAAGAAGCAACAGAAATGATAGGAAAAAATAAAAGATGAGACCCGAAGAGTGATGATTTTCATTAAAAATTAAAGAAATAAGGGAGAGTAAGTTATAAAAAAACTGATGAAACGAAGAAAGTCTCTCGATCCAGGATATACAGAACGGGAAAGAAAAATAAAAACGAAACCCCCTTATATAAACTATTTGGAGAACAAACCTGACGATGACCGACAACTGAAGAACTGATCCTGGTGATCTCAGCCATGGGGGCGGAAGCAAAAACCACGAGAGCGAGGAGTAGAGAGGAAACTGGAACCTGACGCAGTCCCGCTGGCCAAAAAACACCACTCCGACCGACGTCCTCAGCTGAGGTACCCTGCTCGGAGAGCCTCCCCATTAATACACGCGCGGGAGCTCAGGCGAAGCTTGAAGGGAAGGCGAAGGGACTGACTGATGATCAACCAACCAATCTGGGGGAGATTGCAAGGCAATCAACCTCTAATGTTCCAATCTCTGGAGGGCCCAGCTCTCTCCCTCTAGCTCAACCCCAGTCCTCTCTCTTCATTTGTGTCTCTTTGGGAAGGATATTCCTCTAGACATCCCAGTCTTGCATTGCAATAGAAGTTTCTCTCTCTCTCTCTCTCCCTCTCTCTCTCTCTCCCCCCACCAAATGCTCTTCTCTCGTCGCCGGTGAACCTTTTTCTCTCAGTACTGTCACAGCCATTCTCTCGCCCTTTCTCTCTCTCACCGTCGAAAGATGGGGGAGAGATGGTAGACGGCCCTTCGGAGTGGGAGAGAGAAAAAGAGAGTGCTGGCTAGAGGGAGAATTAGAGTGGGATTCGTTATCTCTCTCTCTCTCTTAGTCGCCCCTGGACCACCGCTTCATCAGCCTTTACTGCAGAGACAAGGCATTAAGAAACGGTGCTATTCGTTGTGTACGTATTTTCATAATTATGTTGCAAAGAAAGCCAAATTCGTAAAGATGGTCTCTCATTCTGTGCCATTATGCGAAGCCAGGTGCGGACCTAGTCAACATGGCCATGTCTACCGAGCATAACATCTGCGCATTCCGTCCCCACGAGAGCCAGACGGCAGGTCAACGGTCGCCCGAAAAGAATCGGCCCGTGGAAAGCCGCTTGAGAGATCGTGGCGCAGGTTGACCTCATCGATCGGACGCGGTTGCAGGGGTCTCTTCCGTCAAGGAACACGGAGTGAACGGTAAATGACCGGCACGTGGAATCAAGAAACAGTGGGCGTTGAAAGTCAACGGGTCGCCGTCCCCGGCCGACGAACTCGAAGAAGGAACGAGGGTCACGTTGGCTGGCACGATTAAATGACCGGGTGAAGAGAGAGGAGGGAGCCTCTGCCCGACCGACGAATAGCAGGGATCATCTTCACCTCCTCCGGCGGACAAGGAGAACGAGGAAGAGGCCTCCAAGCTCCGAATTGGTGGGGGAGGACGAGGGGGCCAAGCAATGGCGGCATCAGGGGAAGATCAGTCGCCGGCCGGGAGGAGGGTGGGGGCGGTCGCTGAGGATGGGAGAAGGGAGAGGTCCAAGAACAGGGGCGGTCTCAAAAATCAGATCCGCAGGAGGCTCGTCTGCCTCTGCGACGGCGCCGCAGGAGAAGACAAGGAAACGGCAGGAGGCGGCATCCCCCAGATGGGTGGCGGTGATATTGTCAGGGCTCCGACGCACTTGGTGATCATGGTCAACGGCATCATCGGCAGGTATCGTCGTCTACCGCCTTAAGAACAGCTGATCAGAGCATCTGAATGTTTCTGAACTGAAACACCTGCAAACAGCGCTCAGAACTGGAGATTTGCCGCAAAGCAATTTCTGAAGAGGCTACCCAAAGACGTCATTGTGCACCGTGAGCCCTTCTCTTCGTCACTGTATTGCTTAGCTTCAAGCTCCGTATGTTATTAACTCAGATGGTTTAAGCTAACTATGAATTAGAAAAGCATTTCCCAATTTCATGGCTGTTGGAAAGATCTTAATGATGCAGAAATCCACAAGCTCAGGGGGCATCCCCAGCTTTTCTCAGACTGCTGTTAACTCAGAAATGGTTCATGGCGTCAGGAATTGGAAGTACCGCTTTTTTTCGGTTTTTAGAGAAGTAATTACCAGTATTTATTTGAAAAATAGTGGATTGAACTGTCACCAGGGGTTATCAATTTTCTTTCTAATATTTATAAACACAGATTATTATAAAAAAAAAGGGGGGGAAGAGCGATGCATCCATCTGCTCCCTTCTGGATTTCCCCTGGTGAATGTTGATTCTCTGTATGTCCCTGCAGGTAGCGGATGTAACTACAATCTGTTGACTCTCGATGGCGTAGATGTAATGGGAACGAGGCTGGCAGAAGAGGTGCATTATATGCCCCCTGATTCTACTCGAATGTACTTTGAGAAAGGGCTCAAGTTCTTCGCTCAGAGCTCAATTCAGTTTGTGTCTGTTCCGACAGTGATTTGCGGCGCTTTGTTGCCCGTTGACTTTACTGCCAAGTGACCCGCTCCCCATCCCAGAGCAGGGTCAACTGCTTCTGAAATGAGGTGGACATCACTCACTACATGGGTCTTTTATTTCAGGTGTTGACAATCGTCAAGCACAGCCCGGGCCTTGAAAAGATATCGTTTGTAGGGCATTCGCTCGGGGGCCTGATTGCGAGGTACGCCATCGCCAAGCTCTACGAGCCCAGCCGCCCTCGAACAGCCTCTGAAGAAAATGGCTACCACGAAGATCCTGACAACAGCACAACACGCCTGAAAGAGGGATCAGAGGGGAAGATTGCAGGGTTGGAGCCCGTGAATTTCGTCACATTTGCAACACCGCACGTCGGATCAAGGTGGCACAGACAGGTGAGACGAAAATATTTCGTATTCGTTTGAAATGGGGGGGGGGGGGGGATCAATTGATGGGCGATCGGGTATATCATCCCACGAACTTCTTGATGCTAAATTCGCAATGATCTTCCTGCCTTGTCTTGAACCGGCGTGCGATGCACCACGGAGAGAACCCAAGCTCAATTATCATCCTGTTGTTCACCTGCAGCAGAACGCAAACTCTCATCATGTCCAGTCCTAGATTTTTAAACAACACGACAGGTTTATGGGTTAGAGGCGCCAATTCCTTGTACATATTTCGTCATTTTGCTGCCTGAATTCCCTTCGTGGAAGAACCTTTCAGTTCTCCATGTTCAGCAACGCCGATGAGGCTCTTGGCAAGAACAGCCCATTCGTCACGTAGACATGAAGCCCCGAGCCTGTTCTTCTCTGCCTTTTTCCATCTGAGGGGAAGCCCACTCTGTCTCAGATTATGGCCCTGAATCTTGATGAAGCTTGTCTCTGCAGATACCCATGCTCTGTGGAGTTCGCCTCCTTGAAAAGATGGCACTTCGGAGCTCAAGGATTCTTGGGAGAACAGGGAAGCAACTTGTCCTCGATGACAAGGACATGGGCAGGCCCCCTCTTCTCGCCCAGATGGTCAAAGACTCTGGTGATCTCCACTTCATGTAAGGTTCCGAGCAGAGCGGACCCCTCGGTTGTCCCCGGCTGACCTCGTTGACTCACAATCAGATTTTCTTTCCACAGCTCCGCCCTGCGTTCTTTCAGGAGACGCGTAGCGTACTCAAATGCGCGCTTTGACCGTATCCTTCCGTATGCCGAAGAGCCGAAATCTTCAACTCAGCAGGCCATGATTTCTTCTGTTTTATGAGGGAAAAACTTAACCCCATTAAAAAAATAGACATCGTTGGCTGGAAGACCTCGTCGATCCGCCGCGAGCGTGATCTTCCAAAGGTAGACTCTGAAACTCATCACTGTCGGAGTCTGTTTCTGACCATTCGAACTGCGTTCTGTATCCTTCAGCTTAGCGAGCTCACAAAGATTGGTGGGTACCGACACATTGTGCGCGTGGAGCCCCCAAAAGCTATCAATGTCGAGCAGGATGCCTCTCCGGATTTGGACACGAAGATCAATGACGACTTGCAAGGTTCGCCTTCTAATTTGTTTTTTATTTTTTCTTGCTCTTCTTTTCTCGCTCAAAAAATATGATGAACTGTGATCTCTGTGTTCATTTCTTTCTAACCATTCGATCGTATGGATCGCTGAGATTTTATATGACTGGTAACGAAGGAGCTGCTCATCTCATCTTCTATTTCCATGAATGGCGAAGTGCGCAATGCCTTTGAATCCCACAATTTATTCTGGCCGGCTTGTGGGTCTGAAAGAGGAAAGAAGAACTAAATGAGAAACCAACTGCAGGTTAAGGAGATGAATAATAATAATAATAATAATAATAAAAGGGAGAGCCAGAGCTAGAGCTTCATCTTCTGATGAAGTTGTAATGGAGGTTTCCATAAAACATCAGAGTGAGCGCTTCCATACAGAGTCTCTGGTGAGTTGCCAACCCTTTTGGCTGCATCTCTTGTAGCATGGAGTCCCAGCTGTGCCACTGAACAAGAACAGGCAAGAACGTCGTTGCAGCCCATACGAGGCCCAGCTGTGCAAGTTTCAATTTTGGCTCTCGGGCACAGTAATCTGTGGTCAAATCATATTCCTACTTGAGTGATCGGATGGAAGAGGCTGTGCCATGGTAGACTTGGCCCCGCACGACGTTTTCCTTAAGTTACTTCTGACTGTGGTTCTTGTGTTCGTCCACAGAGGCGATGATCGATTCGCTCAACAAGGTTTCCTGGGAAAAAGTAGACGTCAGCTTCCACAAAACCATACAAAGATTCTTGGCCCACGATACCATTCAGGCACGTTCTGTCACACGCTCTGTTTTTTTTTTTTTTTTCATTTCATTTGAGCCATTCCAAACTGGCTTTCAATAAATAAGGTTAAAAAACACTACAGCAAGAGGTTCAATGCTTTTTTTAAGTTTTTTATGAGGCTAGTCTTGCTTATAAGAGTCTAGAGAGGACATGTCAGGTGCAAGGAAAGAATTGCCCTTTTTTAGGATTTTTTTTTCAATTGAAAATCTATTTCATCAATTTTTTGTGCTACAATCCTATCAACTATCAGAGTGTCCACAGAGAGGTGAAGCTGGAGAACTCTGTGCGCTCATCAAGACGATCACCAATAATGAACAGAAAAAATGACACAGACCCCTTTAGTAACGGAAGATTATTATAGCCATATCGGAAAATTCCATACAACCAGTCACCCTGCCAAGAGAAGGACGAGCCTGGCTACAACAGCCCAGTAATAGCCATGGATTTCATGGGAGAAGACGGGATCTTACAGGGTGCTCTCCTATTAATACTGCATCACTAACCCATGATGCTTTCCCCATTTGGTTAATTCTGCCGGTCGATCCCATGGAACCCTGATTCTGGGTCAGAGATTCAATGAATTCTGCAGCTCAGGCGTTGTTCTACATCGCAGCAAGCTGACCTCGGCACAGGGAGCCCACAGCTGATCAAATGACTAACCTTTTTCTCTTTGACTTGTTCAGGTCAAGACCCAGTGCTTGAACTCAGCTGGTGCAGACGTGATCTCCCACATGATTGACAATTTCGTCTTGTGATCCTCCTCCTCGCGGGTTCTCACTTGCAGCGTCAAGAACTTCTGAGGCCATCAGCGTCCCAATGGGAACAATCTGCGAGAAATGTTCTCTCATAAGCTTTGTAACCCACCCTGCGGGGAAGGAGGAGGCCAGGCGGCGCCGCCGAGGAGCGCCGCCCCCTGCGCAGCTGGCGGGCCCCCCGCCCGCCGCGAGTTCCTCAAGAAAGTTAGGGTTGATCAGACGCGAAATCCCATCGAGAAGAGGAAGAGGAATGGGGCGATCGCGGTGACAGCGACAAGAAAAGCGACGAGGGCGAGAGCAGGTGACAGGGAAGCTGTTGGGGTGATGGGTCTCTTTTGGGAGCCATTAGTGGAAAGCGGGAGAGGGCTCGGAGGCTGCCATCCGAGAATCCGCCATCCCCGAGAGGGAGAAGGGACGGATGCGAGAGCTGCCGTGTTGGCGTGGCCCTGCCCACCGCCTCAGTCCCAACCTTCAGAAGTAAACACCCCCGCAGAGGAGAAACCTGCGCAGCCCGTACTGCAAGAAGACCCAAGAAAAAGATACAACAGACTCGCCATTCCAGGGGGGGGCCCTCTCTCTCTCTCTCTCTCTCTCTCTAGAGTTCCCTCGCCCTCGCTGTGGAATATACGCGTAGGATTTGTCTCACTTTGTTTTATTTATATGTCGGCTTTTGTCTCGATCGATCGCTCGCCGTCTGTATGGGCGCGGGGGGAGGTGCGGCGTTTTATCGGTGCCAGCAGCAACAGTAGCGCTCCAGTACTCTCAGAGCCCCGCCCATCTTCCACGTCGAGACGGTGGCGCACTCAGAGAGAGAAGGCCTCCTTGCATTCTCATCTTCTACCTCACCTGTTCGGCGAGAGAGAGAGAGAGAGAGAGAGAGAGAGAGATGGTTTGCTGTCGCAGTTGCACTAGGAATCGCAAAGGTCGCTCCGTTCTTCTCTTCTCGCTGCCGCTGCTGATCCTGCTGCTGCTGCCGCTGTGCTCCGCTCGAGGGAGGGTGCTCGTCTCTGAGCATCTTCCCCACGCTGCCCAGGCGAGGCGGCCTTCCTCCGCATCGGCGGCGCCGTTCTCCTCCGTGTTACCTCGCCGGCGGCCTCTCTTCCTCCGCTCCGGCGAGCGCGAAGGCGAGGAGAAGATCTTGGCGAGGGCGACGATCGGGTCGCGGCCGCCGAGCTGCGAGCGGCGCTGCGCCACCTGCGGCCGCTGCGAAGCCGTGCAGGTGCCGGCGGTGCCGCTGCAGCGGCACAAGGACCTGAGCTCCCGGGGCGACGACACCTCCAACTACAAGCCCGTCAGCTGGAAATGCGAGTGCGGCGGCATGATCACCGACCCCTGACCGGCGGCCCCGCCGCCGGAGAGCTCGCCGTATCTCTCTCCTGTCCATAGCTCCCCGTCTTCTTCTTCCTCCCCCATCCAATCCCCCTCTGTACTCCTGCTGACGAGGAGAACGGTGAGCTGGTGGCGCTGATCACAGACCCACTGGGTCGGCTCCCTTTGCGTATCCATCTCGTTGGCCCTCGCCGCTACGAAGAGATTCGCGCACATATTTTTCGCCTGTACACGGCATCTCCTTCTTTCTCATGAAACATCACGTCTGTGGAAAACAATAAAGCTCACAAAAAAGCTGCACCCAGATGAGCACCCGGCCCGACCCAGTGTGCCGCTGAGATGAGCAAGACGGCTCCCGCTGCTAGAGAGCTCCTGAGTCAAGCTGCTTCAGCCCAGTTCACAGGAGCAAGCATCTAAGTCAACCCGTAAACCAGCCCTCTGTTTTGTGGGAGAAGTCAGAAGGCAGCGTCTGGAGCTCTCTCAGGATAATAGAATCTAGATCTTCCTTTTGATTGACTTTTCTGATGACCAAACAGGAAAAAAAATTAACAGAAAACGAGCACGAGCTGTTTCAGCTGGCAAAGGAAACCGGATTAGCTGAGAACATGCCGCCGCTGATCACCCAAAAAAATAGTTCCAACTTCTCCTGGCTGGCCCTGTCTGACCCGTTTCATGGCACGGCCATCTGATTTTCTGTACCTCTCACTATGCTCAGCTCTGGTCTTTGGAAGCTTCAAGGAGGACTATAAACAGGAAAAATTCTCAAAAATTTGGAGGATACAATCAAATACCACATGTGAATGTCACGCGGGTTGACTTTTTATAAGACCTTGTTCCCTCATACTGGAATTATAACGAAACTAATTCACCCACCATCTATACCCCGCGATTTCATATTTCTCCTGCATCCTGCTAACCTCTTTAGAGCATCCCTAAAATTCATGCAGCAGCCAGACTACAGCACTCTCTTTACCCTGGCCCCTGACCTTTCTCAGACTAGCCGAGCTATTTTTCTTCTCATGTCCTTGCTCCTGCGGTGGCTGCTTCCATCCCTTCCCCTCCTCCGTAAATTTCTTTCCCACCCTCCCTGTTGTGACCTTTCCATCCTTGCTTTCTTTCGCCACCATGACAGAATTTCAGCCCCCACCCCCATGCTGCGCTGCTCATACCGTATTCACCATTTTATTTTTCAAACCTTTTCTCTATGCTCTTTCCAATTTTTCTTTCCTGCCTGATCCGCCAATGAATAAAGCTACTTGATTTATCAATTCCGCTCCATTTTTTGTGAACAAAGAACATAAAACACCATCTCAACACTTTAAGATGAATAAGGTACTTGGCAACAAAAGCTTCAATGGGGAAAAGAAAATGCAGGTGAACTAGGATCACATTCACATTGGCTGAGAGACTGCCATGAACGTAAAGGTCAACTGCATATTAACCCAGGCTGCCAGCCGCAATTAATGGAAGACGAGGAATGGTACTGTCCAAAACACAGAGCCCATGGATCAGAGATTTGCATAGGCATGGTCCGACTAGGTTCTGGGAAAAGATGGGATTTCCGCAGGTCAGGCGTATAGCTTCAGGTTTTCACCAGTAGACACATCCATAAAACAAAAAACAGCTTAAATATAAGGAATCCTGGGAAAGACCGACTGCCATAATCATTAAAATAATAAAAAGCAACAATCGCGTCGTCCTGACAATGAAATTGCTATGTTTTTTTGGTGGGAACAACCCCGGCCAGTGGCCAGTGGCCAGTGGCTACTATTTCATCCATGCATCAAGGGCCACAAAGATTAGAAAATCCCGCAGTCCAGTCGCTGGGCTCTTGGCCCACACCATAAGGGGCAAAGGCGCAGAGTTGAGAGACCCAGCGGCCTTTCCCCGACAGTTCTTGACTGCATATCGTGTGCATGTCTCATGGGGGATCACCAGAGTGGAAGACCATGAGCATTCCTCAGAAGAAAAAAGCAGCTGCCGAAAGAGATACCAGATGGAACCTTTACAAAGCAGAATAAGCATGTAGGCAAGTTAAATTCAAACAGTGAATGAACCAGGCCATCTGAAATGTTCTCAATGATGCACACTATCCACAGAATATCTAAAAGATCATGTCACTGTAGCAATTACCATCTGAAGGTCCGTACTAGTGGACTTCAATATACAACGTACGTTTACCTCATAAACTGCCCCCGTACGATTATAAAACCAGTCAGCTGCCAACAGTGCCTTCCTCAAGAAATGAAACACGGGTACTGAATTATATGCCTGCTCAGGCCATCTGACGGCATCATGGTCCTTTTTTTTACAGACTTTGAGAAGTGGGATCCACAAAACTTCAAGGCATTGCCCATGCTGCCTTTGAGACAGAAATAATTATTTCTAGGAAATACATAATCCAGGATTGCTACGAAGAAGAATGCAAAGCAGTAAACAAAAAAGCATATAAGAAGTGCAAGAAAAAAAAATGGAAAGGGGTACACATGTTCGGTAATCTAAGGGCTTTCTGTCAATTTAGCCACGAAAACGTTATATTTCTCGCCTACAGATACCTCTAATGCGAGTAGAAGATGTACATAAACCGGGCATCCGATCACTTTAAGGAATTCAGATTGGATGACGGTGATGAACTAACAAGGGAAAGAACGCCAAAGCAAGTCATTAGGGTACCATTATCCAACCAACCGCAGCACATGATCCAATCTTTTATCTTCGCATCGTTTTTACATAGATGCTCTTTACTTATCACCATCTCAATGTTGCGCCCACTGGATGCTCCTGATATCAATCCCTTCCTTTACCATCTCATAGAGGGGGCTCATGTCCCTCAGCTTCTCTACTTGCTTGACTGTAAGCTCCACGGCCCGGTCGATTTCTGCCTCTGTAGTGAACCTACCAATCCCAAACCTGATGGAAGTGTGCGCCATGTCCTCCTCCACCCCAAGAGCTCTAAGCACATACGAGGGTTCCAGGCTAGCACTCGTGCATGCGCTGCCACTCGACACTGCCACCTCCTTGAGACCCATCAGCAAGCTTTCGCCCTCGACATAGGCGAATGAGAGGTTTAGGTTTCCTGCGTAACGGTGCTCCATGCTCCCATTTATCACAACCCCATCCAATTTTGCCCTAATTCCATTCAGAAGCCGATCCTGCAGCGCCGCTATCCGGTTACCATCGTACTCCATCTCCTTCCTCGCCAGCTCACACGCAGCCCCCATTCCAACCACCAGCGGCGTTGGCACCGTTCCGCTGCGGATGCCCCGTTCCTGGCCACCACCATTCATCTGCGGTTCGACACGGACTCTGGGACGTCGGCGCAGGTACAGCGCGCCGACCCCCTTCGGGCCATATATTTTATGCCCACTGAGGGACATGAGGCTGATGTTCATCCTCTCGACGTCAATGGGGATCTTACCAAGGGCCTGGGCGGCATCCGTGTGGAAGAAGACGCCCTTCTCCTTGCAGATGCGGCCAATGTCCTCCATCGGCTGGACTACCCCAATCTCGTTGTTGACGGCCATTACGGAGACGAGGCCCGTGTCGGGCCGGATGGAGTCCGCAAGACGCTGGAGATCGATAAGACCGTCTTTCTGGACGGGAAGATAGGTGATCTCGAAACCCTCCTGCTGAAGATGGCGGCAGGAATCGAGGACGCACTTGTGCTCCGTCTGGGTCGTGATGACATGGCGCTTCTTGTCGCGGTAGAAATGCATCAACCCTTTCACGGACACGTTATTGGACTCGGTGGCGCCCGAGGTGAAGACGACCTCCTTAGGGTTGGCATTGATGAGGGCGGCAACCTGCGCACGAGCCGCCTCTACGGCCTGATCCGACTCCCAGCCGTATAGATGCGTCCGAGAATGGGGATTCCCGTAACGGGAGAGGAAGAAGGGCATCATGGCGTCAAGCACGCGGGGATCCACAGGAGTAGTCGCCTGCATATCCAGGTACAGCGGCCGCCCGGAGATCCTGACCCCTTTCATCGTGACGCCGCCGTCGCGATCTTCGCCGGCGCTCGTCTCCGCGAGCGGCGGCGCGCTCTCCGCCGCAACGGCAGCCGACGCGGAGGACAGAGGGCGGAACGCCGCCAGCCGGAAGCGGCATGACGGGGCGAGCCTGGCGGCGACGTGCCTCCCCGCCATAGAAGCGGTGGAGCTCGGAGAGAGAGGGAGACGACGCAAAGCACCGCCGAAAAAATTGTGGCCACAGCAGTCTGGAGGAGAAGATTTTTTTATACCGGCGATATAAGACGACAGCTCCAGGCGGCGCAGGAACTCCCATCTCCGCCGTTCATCACACCCCGTCTCGGCATCCTCACCGTCCAACAGTAGCCTTCATGTGAGCAAATTACCGAAATTACCTCCCACTTCGGGGAGTTTTTTATGTATAAAAATTTAAATAAATCACTTCGCATGCTATCTTTATTCCCAAAAAAGTATTAATTTATTTATCATCATTATTGTTTTTTCTATTTTTATTAGAGAATCTGATCACTTGATTGAATGGCAATTGAAGGATCCAAATAATTCTTGCAGCCATGGTGGGCCAAATTACTTATATTCAAGGCAAGTTGGACTAGGGTTTTATGATCATGATTGATCAATTGATGATCACAATCATGGAAAATGACCACGATCACTATTAAGTCTTTGATCAATCGTCAATCGATTAACAAATCAATGGCTACAATTTACCATCCATGGGATTATAATTTTTCATCATCTAACAATTACGATTCACATTGATGAGAGAGAGATTTAATCTCTCTCTCATGCTCTCAACTCTCACTCTCACTCCCACCCCTGTCTTTTTTTGTCGGAGAGACTTACTACACTATCACCAAGTTTGCTACCGCCAACTTCACCACTGTTGTCTCTCTCTTTCTCTCTCTCTCTCTCCCTCTCCCCCTCTCCCCCTTTCTCATTAATAAAGTTCATTAAACACATCTAGAAATTCACTTCATGTAGCTTGGAAAGTAAGTTCATTTAATATTATATATATATTAATAAAAATTAAGAATTAAGATTAATATATATGTATTGTTATAAAACTTAATTTATATATATATCTTAATATAGTTATTAGGCATAATATATGTCTTAATAAAACTAAAACTTATGCCTAATATATAAATATATATTTAATATATGTATTATAATTTATACATAATATTTAGCCACTCGATCATGAAGGCGGCAAAAACCCCCGAGTCCATGTCTCACGAAGGACAAGCGTAGAATGCCCGCAGGCCACGTGTTTTGGGAAAGACGGGGAATCTCTCTCCCCCCTCTCTCTCCCTCTCTCTGTCTCCCCTCTCTCACTCTCACCCCCCCTCTCTCTCCCCTCTCTCGGTCAAAGCTTCTTGGCTTTGACCGAATTTTGTAAATCCGGTCTGGATCTGGGCCCACCGGAACCATTGGGCTACCAAGCCTCTCTGGGTCCGCACGCGCCGTCGTCGCATTTGACCCAGCCTCATAGGAAGCTTCACCACTAACCGGCGGAGTCAATTATTTATCCTCTTCCTCAGAAACGAGGGCAGCGACGTGGATAAACGCCGGCACGAAGAGTGCTCCGAGGGGCAAAAGAAAGCTCCGCGGCGGAGTCTCATGCCTGTGGAGGTCTCGGATGCGTCCGAAGGTACGTTTCATCTGGCTCCTCATTCTCGGGCTGGCCAGCTCCGATGCCCAGGAAGCGTTCACCTTCAACGGGTTCCGAGGAGCGGAGTTGAGCATGGATGGAGTGGCGGAGATCACCGACGGCGGCCTTCTAAGGCTCACCAACACGACGAAGCTGGTGGCGAGCCACGCCTTCTACCCATCGCGGATTCGGTTCCGAGCATCTCCGATGAGCGGCGTCTTCTCCTTCTCGTCCAATTTCGTGTTCGGAATCGTCTCCGAGGACAGGGAGCTGAGTGGCCATGGCGTTGCCTTCGTGGTCTCCCCTTCCACGGACTTCCGAGGAGCGATTGGCGCCCATTACATGGGGCTCTTCAACGCGACCAGCAACGGCAATCCCTCGAACCACATCCTCGCCGTGGAGCTCGACACCATCCTCAACCCCGAGTTCCGGGACATCGACTTCAACCACGCGGGGATCGACATAAACAGTTTAATATCCCTCACATCCTTTCCGGCGGGGTACTTCGCCGGCGACGGCGCTTTTAGGAACCTGAGCCTCATCAGCGGCGACCCGATTCAGGTTTGGGTGGACTACGATGGCATCGGCCTGCGGCTCAACGTGACCCTGTCGCCCATGGGGCTGCCGAAGCCCCAGATCCCTCTGTTGTCGTCCACCGTCGACCTCTCCGGGGTTCTGGGGGAGATGATGTACGTGGGTTTCTCTTCATCTTCGGACCCATTTCTCACGTCTCACTATCTTCTCGGTTGGAGCTTCGGGGTCAACGGGACAGCCCCAGCGCTGGATCTCTCCCGCTTGCCTCCTCTCCCCCGGAGAGAGACGGAAGAGAGGGGGAAGGCCTTGAGAATCTGGCTCCCCATTGCGATGACTCTGCTCGTACTCTCCGCCGCCGCCGCCGCCGCGTTGGTGGTGAGGAGGAGGGCCAGGTTCGCAGAGCTGCACGAGGAGTGGGAGCTGGAGCGCGGGCCCAGCCGCATTTCCTACAAGGATCTGTTCGAAGCGACGGGGGGTTTCAGCGAGAAGCAGCTCCTGGGGGCCGGAGGCTTCGGGGCAGTCTACAGAGGGTTTCTTCCCGGACTAAAGAAAGAAGTCGCCGTGAAGAAGGTCTCCCACGGGTCGAGGCAGGGGATGAGGGAATTCGTGGCGGAGATCGCCAGCGTGGGCAGGATCCGGCACCGCAACCTGGTGCAGCTCCAAGGCTACTGCCGGAGGAAAGGGGAGCTCCTTCTGGCATACGACTTCATGCCCAACGGCAGCCTCGACAAACTCCTCTTCGGCCAGGAAGGAGGGCAACTCAGATGGGCGCACAGGTTCCGCATCATCAAGGGCGTGGCTTCGGCTCTGCGGTATCTGCACGAAGAGTGGGAGCAGGTTATCATCCACAGAGACGTCAAGTCCGGGAATGTACTGCTCGACGGTGACATGGAGCCGAAACTGGGGGACTTCGGTCTGGCGAGGCTCTACGACCACGGGACCGATCCTCAGACGACTCGCGTGGTGGGCACGTTGGGATATCTCGCGCCCGAGGTGATCAAGATACGGAGGGCGTCCAAGGCCACCGATGTCTTCGCCTTCGGCGTCTTCCTTCTCGAGGTTGCCTGCGGGAGGAGGCCCATAGAGCTGGACCGGCCGGAAGAAGAGATCGTTCTTGCGGACTTCGTCGCCCAGAAATGGAGGAGCGGGAGGATCCTCGAGGTCGCCGACCGGAGAATGGGAGACTGCGCGATGGAGGAGGTGGACCTGGTCCTGCGTCTCGGCTTGCTTTGCAGTGACCCGCTTCCCTTGGTGCGGCCAAACATGCAGAGGGTGGTACAGTTCCTGGAAGGCGGCGCTCCCCTCCCCTCTCACGAATATACTTATATGAACCCTAACATTCAGGCGTTGCTACAGAACGAGGTATACGACGATCACAGCAGGCCATTCCCGTCCATCACGGACGTTCTTCTGTCCGGAGGCCGATGATCTGGTCCAGTCGCAGGATCGCCATGAAATCTGTTCATCGTCTTAGAGTCATAGGTCGGGGATTTCCCATTTATCTGATAAAATAATTACAAGTTGGAACTGGCTTTAGAAGACGACGAAGGCCGCCCCGAACGAATCTCGCTGTTGAGATCAAAACCGACATCCACATCATGTTCTCGAGGCGTCCCGATATGAATCGCCATGAATGAGGCGCACACAGAGAGCAACACTCACCATGGCCTGACAGACTTCCTCAAACTAAAAACCATTGAAGAATACAAAAAATGGAGAACCTGAAAATCCAATTATCGTCCCTTAAAAGTATGTTGACGACCCATGTAAAACTTTTTCCCCCTTCAAATTTGTGAACCTTGTCTGCTAAACAACTCTGAAATAGAATGTCACCTTGCTTTCATGAAGATCTCTCTCTCTCTCTCTCTCTCTCTCTATCTTTCTCGCTCTTTCTCTCGCTCTCTCTCTCTCTCTCTCTCTCTCTCTCGCTATCTCTATCTCTATCTCTATCTCTGTCTCTATCTATTTATCTCTCTCTCTCTCTCTATCTGTCTATCTCTCTCTCTCTCTCTCTCTCTCTCTCTCTCTATCTATCTATCCATCTGTCTATCTCCCTCTCTCGCTCTCTCTCTCTCTCTCTCTCTCTCTCTCTCTCTCTCTCTCTATCTATCTATCTATCCATCTGTCTATCTCCCTCTCTCGCTCTCTCTCTCTCTCTCTCATTGACACCAATTGGGCCAGAAATAATTCATTACAATCAAAGAGTTGCACTGTGCATTGACTTATTAATTTATCATTTTGCTTCCGCAGACCGCCTCTGGTCCATGTCAAAGGAGCGCGTGCGCGTGAAAATAGACCTCTAGGGTCCGATAAACAATTATGCTGAAGATTCACAGTAAGTTAATCCCTACCACGACCTGACCATACTCTTTTCCCGAATTTGGAAAACAGAATCGACTTTTTGGGCGGTCATTCCACGTTTGACTAATCTCTGAAAGTGGGAAGAAAAATTCATATTATCTGGCTTCATAGCAGGTGCATATGCTGAGTTCAATGCGAATATTCATCAAAGTCGACGTCGGACAGGGTCACGGGGCTTCAAAAGCCAATTGTTGACCGGCGTCGGTGAGTCAAACTCTGTATCGTTGACTGCAGAGGAAGCAATGGCCTAGAAATTCCCGGATTTGAGTGGATGATACGTATCGTCAGGCGACGACAATGTTTCCTAAACTGTTGTCTGAAAAACATCTAGTCAACGTTGCGGGTGAGCCATCACCCTCTCCGTTCAAAATTACTTTTTTTTGGGATTGTTAATAAGCCCGGGAGAGAGAAACATCACAGGAGGGGTTCGTACTTGAGCCCAGAAAGCACCTTATTCCATAACCCTCTCTCTCTCTCTCTCTCTCTCTCTCTCTCTCTCTCTCTCTCTCTCTCTCTTTCTTAGGTGTGTACACATGGAAGGCCCGGATTTGATGGGGGTTATCCTCAGATTCCCTGCCTTGCGGAGCTTTGTCTGAACCCGGAGGTTGTCTCCCAGTAAAATATTGCCGGGCTTTGTTTAAGTTGACCTGGTTCGGATAATGCCCAAGGCCAAACCATGAAGCCATATATCTCAGGAGGAAGGACGCGGATGACGAAGAGGAGAGATTTCAGGAAGCTGTATAGAGATCTCAAGAATCGGTTCTACCTGCCTACACGGTCCATAGACATGTGTTTCCTGAAAGGTCAGCGGAGCTTCGTGACGTTTCTCGTGTGGCTGCTTCTCTTCTTCAAGCGGGGACACTCCGATAATGAGGACATCTTCTTCGATAGATTCAGCTCTGCAGATCTGAGCTTGAACGGCGAAGCGTTGGTCTCCCCGGACGGCCTTCTGAGGCTGACGAGCCCCAAGAGGCTCCAGACGGGCTACGCCTTTTACCCTACCCCAATTCGCTTCAGGAGCTCCCCAACCGGTAATATCTCGTCCTTCTCATCCACCTTCGTCTTCGCCATCGTTCCCGAGAACAAGGGATTAGGCGGCCACGGTATCGCCTTCGCCATCTCTCATTCGAAGGATTTCCGAGGAGCCACGGGTAATCAATACTTCGGCATCTTCAACAAGTCTAGCGCCGGCGACGAAGTGAATCACATCTTTGCCGTGGAGCTGGACACGATCCATAACAGGGACATGGCGGATATCAACGACAACCATGTAGGAATCGATGTCAACAGCTACATCTCCAATAAATCCTACGCTGCTGGTTATTTCGATGACGACTCCGGCAGATTCAACGAGCTGACACTCATCAGTGGGGAGCCCATGCAAGCTTGGGTGGAGTACGATGGCTCGGAGAGGCGACTGGACATCACGCTATCTCCCACCCAGATATCTAAACCCAAGAAACCTCTTATATCGGCTACCGCGGACCTCACAGACGTCCTCTCTGAGAGTATGTATGTGGGCTTCTCCTCGTCGACAGGCTCGTTTCGAACTTCGCACTACTTACTCGGTTGGAGCTTCCGGACGAACGGGATGGCGAGAGCCCTCAACCCGTCTACCCTCCCTCCTCTCCCTCGAAATGGGTCTTCAGGGAGCTCGCGGGCCCTAGAGGTTTGGGTGCCCATAGTCGTGCCTCTATCGGCAGTGATCATATGCGCCGTTGTGGTGTTCCTTTGGCTTAGGAGGATCAAATTATCGGAGCTGTTCGAAGATTGGGAAGCTGACTTCGCTTCCCAGAGGTTTTCCTACAAGGATCTGTACTATTCGACCAAAGGGTTCAGAGACGGGAGGCTCCTCGGCACGGGAGGCTTCGGCAGGGTTTACAGAGGTGTCATGCCCGGGTCCAAGAAAGAGATCGCGGTCAAGAGAGTTGCCCAAGAATCCACAAATGGGATGAGGGAGTTCATCAGCGAGATCTCCACCATCGGCCAGCTGCGGCACCGGAACCTCGTCCAGCTCCTGGGGTACTGCCGGCGGAAGGGGGAGCTCCTCTTGGTCTACGACTTCATGCCCAACAGCAGCCTCGACAGGTTCCTCCATTACCCCGATCGTCCTACTCTCAGTTGGGCCCAGAGATTCCGCATCGTAAAGGATGTGGCCGCAGGACTCCTCTACATGCACGAGGAGTGGGAAAAGTCCATCATCCACAGGGACATCAAGGCCAGCAATGTCCTGCTAGACGGTGAATTCAACGGGAAGCTGGGAGACTTCAGCCTCGCCAGGCTATACGGCCATGAGGACAGCAATCCCACCTCCACCCGCGTGGTGGGTACGCCAGGCTACCTCGCCCCCGAGCTCCTGAAAACCGGCGTCGCCTCCAAGGTCACCGACGTCTTCTCCTTCGGAGCTTTCCTTTTGGAGGTCGCCTGTGGAAGGAGGCCACTCGACTCACAGACGCCAACGGAGGACTTCGCCTTGACGGGCTGGGTGCTGGGAAATTGGAGAAGGGGGGCCATTCGGCAGTCCGTGGATAGGAGACTGGGCAGCGACTACGCTGAGGAGGAGGCTGAGTTGGTCTTGAAGCTCGGTTTGCTCTGTTCCCACCATTCGCCGGAGAGGAGGCCGTGCATGCGCCAGGTCGTGCAGTATCTAGGCGGCGCCGCTGAGCTCCCGGAGCTGGCCGAGTACTTTCTCGACAGCAACGGCGTCGAGTCCCTGCTGATGCTGATGGAGGCCAACGGCAGTTGCCGGGTCTCATCCTCTCCTTCCTCCCTCTCCGATCATTCCATTCTCCTCTCCCATCGTAAGGGACATCATGGCCAGATCTTTTGATGTATATAAGATTGAGGCATATAAATGATCTGATAAGTGAAAGCAGAAATCCAAAAGAACTTGAGAAGGGAAAATCCGGAAATCATATTCGGCTCAAAATTATCCACGATTAGGACAGCGGCTGAGGATCAGGTGGTTTAGGTCAATCGTCAGCCATAAGGTGCTCAAAATCTAACACAGCAGATGTGGTGAAATCACACATATATGTGATCACTTAATGTGAAATGTAACTATCCTAACGAGATCACTCAGCAACAATCACAAGAAGAATATGTTGAAAGAACAGGTGATGTCAAATGAAAGATGGAGTATTAGTTGTGGAAAAGAGTCACCAGAGAAGCCCTAGGCCACAAGGGTGTTAGTTGACCGTTGACCATGTTGAATGTTGACAGTCGTCGTACACGGTCCGGTGGGAATCACCGGACCGTGTACGACGACTGTCATGGCGGTGGGTCAGGGATTTTAACCCTAAATCAGGAAATGACCGCCGCGCGGCGGCGGAGGTGACGTTGATGGCGTTGGCAACAGAGGCAGCCACAGAGGGTTTCTGAGGCAACGGATGAGGACGGCAGCGGTGGTGATGTCGAAGGCAGCGGCGATCGGCGACGGACGACGGCGGATGCAGCCACGGCGGAAGGCGGAGCGGCGGGGACCCTACCGGGGCGACGGGCGTGAAGGCCCGTGCCTTCTGTAGGCGCAACAAAGAAGGAGATAAGGCCCAATAAAGAGGGAGCCCAACATGAAGGCCCAACTAGTCGTAGATGCAGCCTTGTTCTTCCTGCTCCAGCTAGGGTATGGTGCCTTGGTCGCTCTAGCCTCATCTTCTGACTTTCTACTTCCTAATAACATATTTTATCATTTATGACTGGGTCCATCATCTCTTTCCTTGGTTTTGACTTTTATTGGACGGTAATTTAATACGGTTGTTGCCATTCGTCTACAAGCAACGAGTCAAGCGTGATCTTATAAGCTTGGGATGGCTCCAGAAAAGATTCAACGGAAATTATAAGTTCTTAAATCCATGCTATTTTTAAATTTTCTAAATGAGTCCCCGACATACTTAATAGGGATAAATTACTATGTGCTCTATCAGGCGTGTCTAAGGGTTTGGGTTGGCCTCATCCGCCTCCCAGGGTTGGTGAAACAAGTTCAGTCGCACCCCCCCGCTCGCTTGTGAGTTCTCGTGTTGACTTTGACTGAAAGGGGGCCTGCGTCATTAGGCACAATTCTTGGAAAATAATAGCAGGAAATAAGGGGGAAACTGTAATTAGCATGAGATGCATATATAAAGAGGATGGTCTATTGTTATTGTGTATTTTTTTTTGGTTGGGGGGTTTAAAATGAAATACCATAGTTTTCGTTGTAAGAATGGGGAGGAGGTGAAGGAAGGAAGGTTGAGCGTCGTCGCCCCCGCAGCCTTCTAAACAAGCCGCGTATTCCAAGCTGTCGCATCCTGGCCGAACCTGGTGGCGATGGATGGGCCCGGTTTTCTGGAGTACTAACCCATCTCTCTAGCTCCTCCCTCTCTCTCTCTCTCTCTCTCTCTCCGAGAGCCTTCCTGGTCCTCGGCGGTCTTTAATGCCGACGACTCCTGGGGCCCGAAGGTGGAGAATCAGGGGGCTAGAGACGGGGATTTTTTTTTTCAGGTCTCGCTGTGCTGGCGGCACTCTGAATAGATTCCGAAGCCCATCGGAAGCTCTTCGTCTTTCGGAATTTGACCGGTCTTGGACAGGATTGGTGGCTGGCGGCTGACGGGCACCGATGAGTGCGGCTGCTTCATGTTCGTCCCCCTCTACAGGATCAGAGGCGAGAGAGGAGTTTCCCCCCCTGGAGCGAGGAGTAATGGGGATGGTAATTAGGGTTCTTCTGTTGTTCCTTCTCTTTCGCCGGGCGGCCCCAGAGGAGGCGGCCGAGTTCACCTTCAATGGGTTCCAGGGAGCGCAGCTCAGCCTCGACGGCGCGGCCACGATAACAGGCGAGGGATTGTTGAGGCTGACCAACACCACCAAGCAAATCAAGAGCCACGCCTTCTTCCCCGCCCCGTTGCGCTTCAGACGATCCCCGGTGGCCAGGGTTTCCTCCTTCTCCTCCACCTTCGTGTTCGGGATTGTCCCCGAGTTCACCGACCTCAGCGGCCACGGCATCGCCTTATTCTTCTCCCCTTCCATGAACTTCTCTGGAGCTTTAGGGAATCAGTACATGGGTCTCTTCAGCACTTCAAACGATGGCAACTCCTCCAACCACGTCTTCGCGGTGGAGCTAGACACCATCCAGAACCCTGAATTCGGAGACATAGACACCAACCACGTCGGTATCGACATCAACAGCATGCGGTCGGCCAGATCCGTTCCGGCCGGTTACTATCCGAGTGACGGCAGCGGATTCAAGAACCTGAGTCTGATCAGCGGCCAGCGGCTGCAGGTCTGGGTCGAGTATGGAGGCGACAGTGGGCAGCTGAACGTGACCTTGGCTCCCATGGAAGAAACCAAGCCCAGAGTTCCACTGTTGTCGTCCTCAACCAATCTCTCCGACGTCTTCCTCGAGCAGATGTACGTGGGCTTCGCGTCCTCTTCGGACCCATTTCAGACGTCTCATTATATCCTCGGGTGGAGCTTCAAGATGAACGGGGAAGCTCGGGCTCTTAATCTCTCCTCCCTCCCTTCCCTTCCCCAGAGGGAGACGAGGAAGGAGACGAAGACTTGGTTCATCTGGATCTCCATCCCTCTGGCGCTGTTCGTGCTCGGCGCTGTGACCGGGACGACATGGTTTTTTTTGAGAAGGAAGATCATATTTTCGGAGCTTCTCGAGGACTGGGAGCTGGAGTACGGGCCGAGCCGCTTCGCATACAAGGACCTGTTCATGGCGACCGAGGGATTCAGCGACAAGGGGCTTCTGGGAACCGGGGGCTTCGGCAACGTCCACAGAGGGGTCCTGCCTAACTCAAACCTCGAGGTGGCCGTGAAGAGGGTCTCCCACGATTCCAGGCAGGGGATGAAGGAGTTTGTGGCGGAGATTCTAAGCATGGGCCGTCTCCGTCACCGGAACTTGGTCCAGCTCCTCGGGTACTGCCGCCGGAGAGGAGAGCTCCTCCTGGTCTATGAATTCATGCCCCACGGCAGCCTCGACAAGATGCTCTTCGGCCACAACCCTCCGAAGCTCGACTGGAACCAGAGGTTCAGGATCATTAAGGACGTGGCCTCGGGCCTCCTCTATCTCCACGAAGAGTGGGAGCAGGTCGTCCTCCACAGAGACGTCAAGGCCAGCAACGTGCTGCTGGACGGCGATCTGAACGGGCGACTGGGTGACTTCGGCCTGGCCAGGCTCTACGACCATGGCGCCACTCCTCAGACGACCCGCGTGGTAGGGACGATGGGCTACCTCGCCCCGGAGTTGACCAAATCCGGCAAGGCGGACAAGGCCACCGACGTCTTCGCCTTCGGGGTCTTCCTCCTCGAGGTGGCCTCCGGGAGGCGGCCGCTGGAGTCGCAGGCGCCGGAGGAGGAGGTGGTTCTCGTTGACTGGGTTCTCGAGTGCTCGAAGAGGGGGGCCATCGTGGAAGCCGCTGACCAGCGGCTGAGCTACGCAGCGCCGGAGGAGGTGCAGATGGTGCTGAGGTTGGGATTGCTCTGCTGCGACCCCATGCCCGCCGCGCGGCCGAGCATGCGCCAGGTGGTGCAGTTCTTGGAAGGCGACGTTCCCCTTCCGGAATTCATGTCCAATTATCTGAACGACGGGGTGATGTCGCTGCTCTACAACGAGGCCTTGGACAATCAAGCGCAGTCGTTCCCCCCCTTCTCCGCCTCTCGGTCGTTTCTCTCCGGGGGCCGTTGACCGCCGCCACCTCTCTTTGTCAGAGGATGTATCCTTCCCCCTGGATCGCCATCTCCCTGATGGACTGAAATATTGCCACCATCTCTTCTTTGACCGCTGACTTCTTCCCATGTTGGGGACGTAATGGCTCGATCCAAATCCGATAGTCCATCCATCGAAGAACCGCACTACAGTGCAGGTATCGGGGGAGTCCCCTTGGCACAGCCTGGCCCGCCGGAAGATCAATAGTCAACATGGGACGCTGTCTCCCCGAGAAGACCTTCCCTCCTTCATTAATGGCCCCCCGATAGGCCTGGTCCAAACCCAGTAAATCGTTTGTAAGATCATCTGTGAGAGAGTCAACATCATACCGGGACTATTTAGCTTAGAAATATGGAACTATTCTTCCCGCTGCGTCGTCGTTGACTCCCCAGCCCACAATGTCCTCTACCCGCGCCTAAACTATCGGTGGGTTTCTCTCTCTTTCTTTGGAGCGTAGGGGAGGCAGCCGGGCTCCGCCGCCATGTTCCTACTTTCTGCTTCGTTGACCGAGAAATAACCGGCTTGGTGCGCTGGCGGAGGAACGGATTCGCAGCGGTCGTTCTCAACCTGGAAACTTTGAACACCGAGGAGAACGACGCGGATACAGAGGGAAGATAACGAAGGGGAAGCAGGAGCACTCGAGTTGCCAAAAAACGTTCGGATGGACCCGATCACGGTATGGAGGGCTCTCCTCTTCTTCTTCCTGCTTCTCGAGTTTGCATCCTCCGACGACAGCGGCTTCGTCTTCAATGGATTCGGTCGGGCTCGGGGCAATCTTAGCATGGACGGAATGGCGGAGATCACTCCTGATGGCCTGCTGAAGCTGACCAATGGCACCAAGCTACTCAAAGGCCGCGCCTTCTACTCTGCACCCCTCCGGTTCAAGAAATCTCCTGCGGGACGAGCCTCCTCCTTCTCCTCCACCTTCGTCTTCGGGATCCTCTCCGGCTACTCCCAGCTCAGCGGCAATGGCATCGCCTTCGTCATCTCGCCGTCCAAGGACCTCCGCAGGAACACCGGCAGCCAGTATCTGGGAATCCTCAGCCCGTCCACCGACGGCAACTCCACCAACCACCTCGTCGCCGTTGAGCTCGACACCATCTACAACCCCGATTTGGCGGACATCAACGATAACCATGTCGGGATCGACGTCAACAGCGTAGTCTCCATTAATTCCTCCGCAGCGGGGTACTTCGCCAACGGGACCGATATTTTCAAGAACCTCTCGCTGATCAGCGGCGACCCGATGCAGGTCTGGGTCGATTACGATGGCACCGAGATGCAACTCAAGGTCACCCTCTCCCCACTGGGAGCGGACAAGCCCGTCATCCCTCTCCTGTCCTCGACGGTCAATCTCTCTGAAATACTCCTCGAAGAGATGTTCGTGGGTTTCTCTTCCTCAACGGGCTCCTTCTCATCCTCTCACTACATTCTCGGCTGGAGCTTCAAGATGAACGGGGAGGCTCGGCCCCTCAACATCTCCAGCCTCCCTTCGCTTCCCCGGAGAAAAACCAGACACAGCAGGCTGGCTCTGGCCCTGTCGTTGTCACTGGGGATAGCCCTCCTTGTGCTCCTGGCAATTTGTGCGGGACTGTTCATCCTGACGAGGAAGATCCGGTACTCTGAGCTGCGTGAAGACTGGGAGGAGGAGTACGGGCCTCAGCGGTTCTCATACAAGGACCTATACGACGCGACGAGGGGGTTCAGGGAAGCGGAGCTCTTGGGCGTGGGGGGCTTTGGGAGTGTGTACAGGGGAGCGCTTTCCAACTCCGGCATGGAAATCGCGGTGAAGAAGGTCTCGCACGAGTCCAGGCAAGGAATGAAGGAGTTCATCGCGGAGATCGCGAGCATCGGCCGGCTCCGGCACCGGAACCTCGTCCAGCTCCGGGGATACTGCCGGCGGAAGGGAGAGCTCCTCCTGGTCTACGACCACATGCCCAACGGCAGCCTAGACAAGCTGATCTTCGACCGCAAGAACAAGACCCTCGACTGGAACAAGCGGTTTCACGTCCTCAGAGGCGTAGCTTCGGGTCTCCTCTATCTCCACGAGGAGTGGGAGAAGATTGTCATCCACAGGGACGTCAAGGCCAGCAACGTGCTGCTGGACGGAGAGCTGAACGGGAGACTGGGAGATTTCGGACTGGCCCGGCTGTACGACCACGGGAACGACCCGAGGACGACCCACGTCGTCGGCACCGTCGGCTACCTCGCACCGGAGCTCACGAGGACCGGCAAGGCCACGAAGCAGACCGACGTCTACGCCTTCGGGGCCCTGCTTCTCGAGACGGCCTGCGGAAGGAGGCCGATAGAGCAAGAGGCCCCAGAGGAGGAGGTGCTCCTGCTGAGCTGGGTGCTGAGGAACTGGAGAAAAGGGGCGATTCTCGACTGTGCGGACCCGAAGCTGGAGGGGAAGTACGAGAGGAAGGAGATGGAGTTGGTGCTGCAACTCGGGCTGCTCTGCTCCCACCCGCTGCCGCCCAATCGGCCGAACATGAGGCAGGTGATGCGCTATCTCGACGGCGACGCGTCCCCGCCGGAGCTTTCGTCAATCTACCTCGACGGCGGCGTACTGGAAGCGCTGCAGCACGAGATCTTCCGCCACCGCAGCACTTCGTCCCTTTCCTCCATCTCCGCCGATGCGTTCAGCAGACCGGGATCCCACCCCATGAAATCCGGCGGCGGTAGCTCTACCAGCCAGAGCAAGGAAAGGGGACTGATTGTGTAAAGATGACGCCTGCCATTCGTTAATCGTTTCTTTCGTTACTGTTATTTACACTACTAATAAGGGCATACACTGTTTTTCCCTCTACTTCCAGCCTCTCTCTCTCTCTCTCTCTCTCTCTCTCTCTCTAGGTTAACTCAAGTCAACGTAGATCTCAGTTAGATAAGAGCGGGGATGAGCTAGGCAGAACAGGTCAAGCGCAAGATCAGTAGGGTCTACCATAGATCCTGCCCTCCAGGTCACATTTAACTGAGCAAAGACGCCAAGGATCAGCAGAAACAGGAAAGTCAATCGAAAGGCAGTCAACGTCTCACCGAGGTCAAACAGGTCAAGAAAAAGCACTGGAACTACACGAGAAGGGGCAACCTCCTCCCGGCGTTCATCGCCGGAGAAGGGTCAACCTTCCGCCTGTTTCCCAAGATCCTCTTGGATCTCACAGTCGAAGAAGACAGGTGAGCGAACCGGAAGGTTGGCGACTCTCCAGGTAACAGACTGTGGAGGGCCGAAGCCAGTCTGCAGCAGCAACAGTGGAAGCTCTACCTCCCATTTACCTGCAGGAGAGGGGGCAGAGGGTGCCTCCGACCCTTGGGGCCGTGTCCTCCGGGCTGGATGCTCTCCAGCCACGTTAAGATTACTCTGCAGCAGCGTCTTCCTCCTCTGGGTTCTTCGTCCCAAGATGGATCTCCGGTACTCTGGGGAGGTCGGTCAACGCCTCGTGATCTTCAGCTGCTGCACCTTCGGTCACATTAGAATCTTTCTTCTGAGGCGGGATAATGTCAGATTCGTTGTTGCCTCGGGCCGTTTCGTTCTGGTCAACCGCCGGAGCTGAAACATTTTCTGAGCTGGATTTCTCCGCCGTTAGAGTGCCCGTCTCATTCGCTGAACCTGGCGTCTCCCGTGGGAAATCCGTTGACTGGGTATCGTTCCCCGTGGAACCACCTGGTGTTCCTGTTTTTTCTTCAGAGACGTTTGCCATCAAAATATTCCCCTGCTCGATCTGATTACCGGGATCAATGCGATCACTGGGCAGGGATATAATGGAACCATTGAGCTCATTCTGATCACGAAGCTCAGATACAGAGGAGTTACCGAGCTCAATCTGGGTTCCAGGCTCGGGTAGCATGGAATAGCCAAGATCAATCTGGTTAGCGCGCTGATACATGGAGGAATTGCCGAGCTCAATCTGCTCACCAGCTTCGGACATTGTGGAGTTCCCGAGTTCAATCTGACTACTGGGCTCGGAAGTTGTGGAATTACCCAGCTCAGTCTGATTGCCGGGCTGGGATATCGTGGAATTGCTGAACTCAATCTGAATATCGGGCTCAGATGTTGTGGAGTTACCAGGCAAAATGTGATGGCTGGGCTCGGATCTTGTGGAATTACTGCCATGGTCCTCCAGGAGATCGCTGAAACCAGTTCCTGTGTCGTTGTGATCCATGGCAGAGCCAGCAGATACGGGCACCAGGGTAGAATTAGGAGGTGGCCCGAGCTCGAAGCCTCTTTCCTCAGCAGCTGTGTCCTTGCGCGAGGCATTATTGTCTGAAAGGTCCAAGCCGTCCTTCTCTTCGCTCTGCGGCCCCTCAACGATGCTCAGCTCACTGTGATCAGCGTTTTCTTGAGCCTCCTCCTGAGAAACCCTAGCAACAGCGCTGGACACATCATCTGCCTTATAATTCTCTTCCCGTGCGATCTGAGAGCTCCCATCGGCCTCCTCGTGGTCATTCTCAGGGGAATTGGGATCCTCCGGCTGGGCCTCCTTCTCTTCTCCTTCTTCAGCCCCCTCCTCCCCATCTTCAGCTTCCGCATCGGATCCCTCACGCTCGACATCATCCACGTCGTCCTCCCCGTTTGCCATTTCTTCCTCCTCACTTTCATCCTGCTTGTCTTCCTGTTGCTCTGCTGCCTCTTCAGCTTCTTCGTTTTCTTCGTCATCGCTGCGGGCCGCGCCGTCTGTCGGCACAGACACGGTTTTTAGCAGGGGATCCTTCCTCCCCAGCTTTATAGGCTCTGCTCTGGCATCCTCAATCCTCTCTGAAGCTCTCGAGATCCCCTGTTCCGAGGATCGCTTCCTTTCATGGGAATGCTTCACCTGGTAGAGCAACCACACGCAGACCGCCAGTAGAAGACAAATCTGAAGCACATGCTTCACCTTCCATCCTCTGTTTCTGTGGATTCTACTGGACGACTGCCTCATCCTGGTGAGTTTCGCACTCCAAGAACACCGAAATGGTTGTCGTCTTCGAATCGATGCCTAAACAGAAGGAAGATCCCGATGTAAATGGCAGATTCTCTCGGATTTCTGAGGGAGGTGACTATATCCTGACACACACGGATCAAACCTCGAAATAATCATGTCGAAGCAGCAGATTAGGGTTCTACCAGAAATGCATCAGAATGGAAGAATTAAAGATCTCGGCATCTTCTGTTCTTCCTCCAAAACGCCAAATGCAGACAACGACGAACTTCACCGGGAAGAAAACGATCCGATCGGCAATCATTTCAGTAAAAAGGAAGAGGAGAAACAGTTTTAGAGCGAACAACCGCACCAGAACGGGATCACCAAATCGCAGCACACAAAGCTGTTCGATCTCAAAAAATTTCTGCGATTCGACATCGACCGCTTCGCCAAACAACCACAGCAGCAGAACAAGAGGCGAACGAGGGGGAGAAAAAGCGAGGACGAATAGATCAAACAAGGAATACCAAGGCAACAGTTACTGACAGAGAAACCGCTAAAATAAAACATTCACATACCTCGGAATCTCAGAGGGATGAACAGAAGAACTCTACATGAACACGAGAGAGAGAGAGAGAGAGAGAGAGAGAGAGATGAATACCCTTTCTCAGAGCGCACTCTCTCTTTAGGGTTCTGGTTGGGGGCCGTTCTACCCCTCGGGGTACGGACCAGTCTCCGCCGAAA
This sequence comes from Spirodela polyrhiza, assembly GCA_024713555.1. Taxonomy (NCBI): domain Eukaryota; kingdom Viridiplantae; phylum Streptophyta; class Magnoliopsida; order Alismatales; family Araceae; genus Spirodela; species Spirodela polyrhiza. Next base: position 1,181,338 of record CM046532.1, read on the forward strand.
AGGTAGATGTAAAGCAAGGCACCCGTGAGCCGTGCGCTTTAAAGTCAGAAGAACAGGCAGTGGCGAGTCCACCCGCTAGCAGGACGACCGAGCGGCCGCATCTCTCCACTGGTCCATCTCCACTGATGTGATCAGAGCATCCGGGGGGGGAGGAAGGAGGAGGCGGTATAGAGAGAGAATGTAGAGAGAGAAGGGTGAAGGGACGTCTGTCGAGGGATCTCCTCGTACGAGCCGGGTAGATCTTTCCACGTGTCCTCCTCGCCAAGGCGGAGGTCCACGTCGATGAACTGCCCATGTGTCAGTCGTCGGAACGGTCAACTTGCACCGGAGTCGCCACGTCCCCCCTTGGCCCCTTCTCGGCCAACCTGAAACTCGTAATCTTAGGCATATAATTCTCTCTCTTACTCCTCTCTCTTACTCCTCTCTCTCTCTCTCTCTCTCTCCCTCTCTGTCTGGAGGAGGAGGCACTCGTTCGAAAAGATACTGACATTAGATCGCACTCTCCCTCGTGGACGCCTGGCTCCCGGCCCTCTTTTTCTGCGTCTCTCTGGTGTGCGCTGGTCTTTTAGAGAGAGAGAGAGAGAGAGGGCTTGGGTGTAAACTCAGAATGCAGCCAGCACGTGAGGAGAGAGAGGGGTCCTCGCCGGGAAGGAAAGCGCAGTGTCGGCCATGAGAGGAGACCTCGACGGAGGAAGAGAGGGAGAGAGAGAGAGAGAGAGTTCCAATTTGATTGAAGAATCGGGGAAGGAAGATAATGAGGCGCAGGGTCGTCATCTTGAGACGACGACCCCGAACTAAGCTCTCCGGAAAGCTCAGGAATGAACACGAACAGCCTCGCAAGAAGAATATGAAGAAAAAACATCAACGGATGAACAGATCTCTCTCTCTCTCTCTCTCTCTCTCTCTCTTATCGAGTTGCATCTGTACAGGTTCTCTTGCCCACATCAATCTCTACCGTTGATACAGCTATCAATTCTCTCTCAAAAAAATAAGGGAGACGGATCGACGAACAAGAGCCAAGGGAAGGAATCCCCCGAGCAGCGGCTTTCAGTGTTGTTACTGATCATGAGGAAGAGTCCTGCTGCTGGCAGAGCTCCTTCTTGAGCCGGCTCGAGAAAAGGCGGCAGGCGTCCATGCTCAGGTCGATCGCCGCCGCCAGCGCGACGAACGCGGCGGCGTCCTCGGTGCACCCCACCTGCTGCACGCCGACCTCAACAGTCGGCCGGCTGCTCTTCGACCTCTCGCCCTCCACCGTCGAGGACATCACGAACCCGCGGCAAGTATTGAACGGCGACAGCAGGTACCCGTAGTCGCCGCTGCCGCGGGGGCTGCACGCCGGCGACCCTGACCGGCCGACGCCGTTGTTGCCGGCGAGGTCGATGGTGAACTTTCCTCCCTTGGAGGTGCTCAGTGTGGACTCTGCGAGAAGGACGCCGACGCTGCCGATGCTGGGGTCGGGGAGGAGCTCGAACTGTAAGCCGAGGCCGTCGCTGCTGCCGCCGCGTTCTCGCCATGCTTCGAGGCGGCCCCACGGCTTCCAGGTGCCGTCGCCGGGCCGGAGAACCAGCCACGCACCAGGGTTGGATCGGCTCACCCTGTCGGAGCCCGGGGAGGCGACGAAGGGGGTGACCATGGAGGCGAGGGCAACGGGAGAGCCGGAGAGGTCGTGGACTGTGACGGACCACCCTTTCCGCTCCTTCACCGTCCGCTCCCTGTCCGATCCGAGCGAGCTCAGCCAGCTCCTCGAGCAGTTCGGATCCGATTGCAGTGATCTGTCGCCAGAGGAAAAATTGTCATCTCCTATCGCAAGGATGTCGAGTTGCAGGCTTCTCTGGGTATGGTGGCTCACCTAGATCTTTGGTAGCGGTCGTCGGAGTTTCGGCAGCTGAACCTGCAGGTGAATACGGGCTGCCGCATGGTGCCCTGCACCTGGAACACCTGCGGACTGATCTCCGGATCGCCGCCGAACTCGAAGACGAATCTGGGATCGGGCTCGGCCCGCACCGTGAGGTGCAGCTGTGCTGAGGGGACGCTCTTCCCTCCCTCCTTGCCCACGGAGACCCATCCGTTGTGGAAGAGGCACGGGCGCGTCTCCACGCCCTTGAGGTCCAGCGGTACCGCCACCCGCCCCAGAAGTCTGCCGGAGTTCACGCCGCAGGTGGCGCCGCGGCAGCCGGTATAGATCGCCACCGTCAGGCAAGGACGGCCACCGGCGAACAGGGACTTGGCCGCGAGCTTCTCGAGATCGCCCGCTTCCAAGTGAAAGCTGGCCGCAAGTGTGATCGACTGGTCGGAGGGGACGGCGTTCTCTGGCGGGATCAGCGGCACGACCGCCGTCTGAGTTGGGAGCCCCCCGAGCCGGATCTTGCAGTAGCACGGCGACGAGGAAGGATGGACGCCGGACCGCGCCGGCTTGGACGCAACAGGAATCTTGAGGGCGAGGTTGCCGACCAGGACCCGTACGAAGGGGCACGGGTCCATCTCCTCCTCCTCCTCCTCCTCCTCCTCCTCCTAAGCTCTCTCTTCCCTTATCGTCTTCCCTCTGACAGAATTAGGGTTCACAGACCGCGGCCGGGACGAGGAACAAGATCAAGATAGAGACGAGGGCTTTAAGGGTCGCCCCCTCTGGAGCTACAGCTTCAGGGGAAGGGGGAGGAGGACGACCCAGGCTGGAACAGCCGTCGGTCTGGGAAGCGTGGGGCGGGGGAATCCATGGAGAAGCGTGAGGGCGACGTGTGGATTGGCGCGGCGGCGAGCACCTCGAACTGGTACTGAGTGGGCAGGAAGAACCGTAAGAATCCAAGAATAATGGAGAAAGGCAACCATAGGGGAGGGCAGATTAAAGGGAAAGAATCTTATCAGCCTTGCAGAGCTAGCTGTGCGGGGAGAGAGAGAACCGCATTAATGGATTAGGTGGAGAAGAGAAGCGAAGCAGGCCAGCGGGTGGTGGCGGGGGGGAGCTTGAAGACAGCTGTTTACAGGCTGTTCCGGCCCCCCTGCCAGCTCGCGCGCGAGTGGGGCTGACGGAAGCGTTCCAGTCCCACTTGTCCACCCCGCCGCCCCCCGAATCAGACGCCACGTCGGCCGCACCAGGGTCTCCGTTGACACCCGTCTCTCGCCGCCCGTTCGGATGTCCCGTCGGAGCCGCTTAGCACCCGACCGTCGCTGTCTCATCCCCCAGCGCCATCGTCTCCGCAGGAAACACGAGACGTCGCTTGCGCCCACAGCGGTTCTTCTCAGCCCCACCCGGCCCCGCCGCCGGAGCTGTTACCATCGCGATGAGACACCGCCACATGCCCCGGCGCCGGAGCTGTCCACCGGTGGGGCCGAATGTGCCGCCGCTCGGCCGCTCCGGCGGGGCCGCCACCGCCAGACGACCAGGCCCCGGTGGCGTTTGTCTGCTGTGTCTCCTCCTCATCCTCGGATTAATGGCGATAATTCCGCCCTCATGCGGCTAAAACTGTTCCCATGCGGTACCCAACCGGGACCCCCCCTCACAGTAATGAGAAAGATACCAGTTTTTGTATTATTTTGCTTGGATAATGACCGCTGCATGGATCATTATCCATGGAGATTAAGACCCAAGACCAAAATATATGACCAGGGGAGGTGATCGGCGCCAGTTTTTTCTATTTTTCCCCACCTTTTTTTTCCTGGCAAGAAAACTAGTTGATTTGCGGAATATAACTCTGAATTATTCCTGCTTAGTCTTCCGAAATTAATGAATGACTCAACAGTACATAACACGTTGACTTCCTCCCAAGCTCTCAACTTGGGAGACCAACGATCATACTCTCCCGACTGTCAGGCCCAGATCAGCTATTTTTGTCAACGGTAAGAAATCCTGGACATCTGTAGCATGTTCCCATTTTAGGTGGACGTCACAGGAGTAGGCCGGTCAATAACCCCTCTGAGGTTCAGCTACGCCTTCTTGTCTGCCTTTCTTCATTCCATGCTATTTTCTTCTTCAAGAAAAAAACTCAAGATTATTTTTAGAAATTGAAGTAGAAGGAAGATTGTAGATATTGAAAATTTCCACGTGTCCTCTCACTGGGTAAACGAATTAGGCAAGTCAGCTGCTGTCTCTCTCTCTCTCTCGCTCTGGCTTAGGGATGCATGTGTAGAACGTTGGCATCACCACTTCCGGATTATTTCCTCAATTGGGCACCCGTAATTAGCCAACATACAGAGTAATATTAAGACCGTCCAATGTCCATACTCGGAAAGTCAACGTCTGCCACAAAAATGGCACGGCCCCTGGATATCATTGACGTGGCATCCAAGTCATCATCTGGACACTCTGCGCACGTGTCAGAGAGGGCCGTGCGGCTCCTTGGCCCAAGCAACCCGGCCCAGCCAGGTAGCCCCGTTCAATAGGCAGCCGAGGCCATTAGCAAACGTTGCATTCTCCCCAACATTAGTTAGTCCTAAATAAAGTGCTCATAAATATTCGGCTGTATTCTCCAAGAAATAGCTCATTTCTTCGTCAAAAAATTAAGGAATAATTAATGAAAGAGAGGATCGATGTCGCATGATATAATCACCTTGGCTCATGAAAGTGGGCATTTGGACTATATTTCTGGGGTCAGCCAGCAAAAGTCTCCGCTCTTCCTCCTGTTTTGTTACGGGCCGTGCTTTAAATGGTCGATCGTTCCTAGGGAGTTGACCCTCTCCACGGACTGTGCCATATGGAATACGGAGTCTGTCCAACGTGCGACACGTCACCTCTAGCCGCCGAAATACGCACCGCGGGGGGCGCTGTTAACTCGGAAATGGTGACTCGGTCTCGGAGGTTGCAGCGGAGGGCCCGTTCCACGCTGACCTGGCCATCTCAGGCTCCACCGATCCCCTTCCCCTTACGACCCGAACAACGTCCTTCTGTTCCCCTTCCTCTTCCAGCCGGTGCAGCTCCAGTAGGACCCTAATGAAGCCCATTTCTGAAGTCCAACAGATGGCGGCGGAGGAAGAGCACGCCGCCGCGGAAGGTGGCCTCCAGGGGCGGCTGCGGCGGCCGCCGCGTGTGTGCTTCTCATTCGCGGCGTACGCCAAGACGGTCGTCGGGCGGCTTCGTGAACTGGGTGTACCTGTCGTGGAAGGAGTTTCCGACGAGGAATTCTCAAGGATCGAGTCATACCACGCCTTCTTCTTCCCCCCAGATCTCCGGGAGGTCCTCCGGGAGGGACTGCCGATAGGAACTGGGTTTCCCAACTGGCGCTCCGCTTCTCCCGGCCAGCTCCAGTTCCTAATCCGCCTCCCCACGTCGGACCTCCTACACGAGGTTTCGTGGGGACGTTTCTGGTGCGAGTCGGCGTGGGGGTCGAAGCCTCACTGCGCCGCCGAATCTCTGAGAGTGGCTGAGAGTGTGATGGAGACGGCTCCTCTTCTCGTCCCGATTTACCAGAACTTCTACATGCCTTCCCGGCCGAACATGGCGGGGAACCCAGTCTTCCTCGTTCGCGGCGGCGAGGTGAGACGCTCCAACGTCGACCTCGCGGATTTCTTTCAGCGTGAGGAGTTCTATAGAGAAAGCGGGCGGAGGACGGCGCCGTCTCCGCCGGATTCGGCACCCGCCTGGGCATCGACATCGCCGAGGCCGATCGATGTGTGGACGCAGCTGGCAGAGGGCGGGCGCGTGATACGGCGGCCTGAGAGGACGACGTCCATGGTGACGCCTCAGTTGCGGAAATTGCTGGAGCATCAGGAGTGGAAGCTTAGGGAAGGGGGATGGACTAAGAGAGAGGCGAGAGAGATGATGTCGGCGGGTGCCGGCGAACAATTCCCCGGCGGCCAGCCATCGCCGGTCGACGCTTACAGCTTGGCGGGCCATGTTCGGTCCCTGGGAGCGGCGCTTCTCCAGGCGGGGTGGAGCCAAGAGGACGTAGCGTACTCCTTGGGGGACGTCAGCGTGAACACTCAGCGGAGGAACGACGCCGCCATGGAGCAGTAGGGTTCCTCACTCCGTCGTCTTCCTCCGCAGCCAAAAGGGTTGTTGCACCGGCCGCCCATTTGCCTCCCTCTCGCCCGAGGAATGACGTAAAAGGAAGGGAAGATCAGTGTCATGGATCTTCCTCCCCAACCACCATATCAGAAACATAATATTGATCACAATCAACAAGTATTTATGGCCAGATTTCAACTAGGAACCAAAAAAATGTCAAATGTGATGCCTGGGGGAACGAAAACTTCAATAAGCAGCTCATGTCCTTCAAAGCCGCCACTGGCGTGATTGGATATCGATCTAGGCCACACAATCCCCACAACCATTCCCATTGCGCCATGAATTTGTCATAGAAGATAGGAGGACATACATGTAAGTTTTGTGGAAATTTGACAGTCATTTTTTCATGGTAACGTTGATTATGATCCAAATATTGCTCCACATCGTTGTTGGATACTTTTCGAAGGGCTTGGGACTACATTTTTCTTGACATTACGAGTTGCTTCCTTTGGATCTCTTGGGTTTAATATCCTCACCTTGCACAGCCTTGAATATCTGAGCAACAAGAGCAAAACGTTTAAGTTTTCTTTAACAATTAAAACACTAACACTTCTGACTTTCGGAATAATATAACTTGCACAAAAATAGTTATTAAATAATGAAAACCAGGCCTTGAATGTATAAGATATAAATTTCTCTTAATCGTAGAATCAAAACGATTGATTTGGACATTCACTGCATCCGCAATGTTCGTAAAACTTTCATCGATGATAAAAGGCTTGAAAGCCTTGCTCCGATATCAATTGACATGCTGAAAGCTGGAGATAATAGATGATTTGAATTTTGAATTTACAAAACAAGAATTCAGAGTACGAAAACAACAAAATTCAGGCCTTGAATACACAAGGGACAATTTTCTTCAATTTTTTAATCCACAAAGATGGCATAGACAATCCTCGAATTCACAAGGACCATATAAGGCTCTTATATCCACAAGACTTGATTCTTAAATCCAATAGGATATAAATAATAATTCACGTCAATCGATGAGGGTTATTTAAATATAAATTATTGAAACTCTCTAGAGGAGAAGATAAATTCTAAACAATCAAAAGTTTTTCAAAGTTACAGCATGTTGGCCTTTAAATAGGATTAAATCAGATCTAGCACTGCTAGAAAATAAAATATGTTAAAAAATTAATTTTAATTTCACGGAAAAATTGTTGTTAAGCTAACAACTCTAATGTATCATACATACATTTTATTTGGGATAATCCAATATTGGGCCTTTATCGTATTTTCATTTTGCTAGCCCACTTCACATTTTCAAAATGTGTCACCCACTTATTATTAACTCTTTTTTTCTATAAATGGTGTTCTACATCAGCTTCCTGCATGATTTAAGATGTCATTAACATTTTTTATTAATTACTGATAGTTTGCAACCATGTTTTCAGGTGTACTTGTTCTCACTCTTAGTCATTGATTTTGGTAGAATTTTAAGCAGATGATTACATCAATAAAACAAATGTGCATTTATTTATTTTAAAAAATAATAGTTCTGATAAATAAATATATATATGAAGGACATTAACATGCATTACATTTAATATTGAAAAATAATTATAATGATGAAAAAATATTAATACTCTTTTTTCAATTTATTACCTTTATCTACAACATGGATGGTTTAAATTTCTCTTAATCATAGAATCAAAAGGATTGATTTGAAAATTCACTGAATCCACAACGTTCATAAAACTTTCATCAATGATAAAAGGCTTGAAAGCCTTGCTCTGATATCAATTGACATGCCGGAAAGCCTTGCAATATTATTTATTTTAAAAATAATGGTTCTGATAAATAAATAAAGCTATATATATATATATGAAGGGCATTAACATGCATTCAATTTAATATTGAAAAATAGTTATAATGATGAAAAAACATTAATACTCTTTTTTGTAATGTATTACCTTTATCTACAACATGGATGGTTTATGGGGATAGGTACTACAATCGAGTTAAGAAAAATCAAAAGTAAGGATAGGTGCAACCAGGACAGAAACCATGGAAGAATCTTGTCAACAATGAGATCATTATAATGTGGCACAATTGTGTGAGGGGTATTGAGACAAATTAATGATTTTCTTCCATTATAAAATTATACATTGCAACAAATTTTCCTCACCTCATTTATACATAGCATTCATAGGATTATCCTTTGAATTTTTCCATAAATATGAATAGACCAAAAAGATATTGAAATTTTCTTTTGCTAATAGGAACTCAAGAAAAAAGTTCATCATCATATAAGTTGATAATTTACATATCTCGTCTTCATATCAATCATGATTGTTGGTCTCTATATTGCTAAATTAATCAAGAGGAGAGAGATTAATTGATTATTCATTTTTATAATTAATTATAGTATTTATCATTTTATGTATTCATATTTGAAATAAATTTATAAATTAATATATAAATACCCCCTAAGAAGATGCAAAATTTTTCATATTACGACATTTTCAATTGATTCTTATAGTATTTTTTCCTTTTTATAATCATAAAAAACTCAAATATAAAATAATTATAAGTTATAATCAAGCCACATAAAATCTGGGAAATGTGGAATATGATATTATAAATTTGACATACCCATTTAGAGTGTTGAGAAAATATAAAATATTTATCATATTGTATCACACAAACTCATACTTAGACATTGAAAGATATATTTAAATCAGCCTTTTTAAAATGGGTTTTTAATATTAATAAATTGATTACTCATTTCAAAATATAATCAATGCCATCCTTAGTGATATGATCTTTGATGAAATGTTTTACTTCTATATCTTTTGTCCTAAAGTAAATAATCAATTTATTATTTGGGTTAATGACTTTAGTATTTTCATATAAAATGATAATCTTATCTAATTTAAATATGCAATGCTCTAATTGTGGTTTTTTCATAATAATTTAGTATAGTTACTTCTAGGTAATCAAGGTTAAAAGATAACAAATATCACTAAACTAATGTCAAATCTAATAAATAGAATGAAAAAAATTAAAATAGATTTTGGAATGCCTATCAAGAATTTTGACTTAAATCTGCAAATTATGCTTGAAAAATCTATACCTCATCCTTTCACAAGTAACCTAGTGTAATATTTGAGGCATAGCCTTGAGAAGTACTCAATGTCCATTTATTTTCTATTTTTTCATAATAAAATATTTGTTGGATTTGATCAAGAAAATGTAAGACAATTTATTAATGAGTCAACCACATTTGGCCCAATATACAGCCCACTATGATGGGGGTATGAAATAGAAGAGAGGAGAGAGAATACTTGTGCTTGTGTATGATGGGGGGGAGGGGGAGGGGGAGAATGTGTGTGTGATGGTGGTGGCGGCGCCATTTATGGTGGTGATGGTGATGACTTTACATTCTTCCCTTTATCTCCACCTCTTTAGAGAGATAGACAAAGAGTAGTGAGAACATTATAGATTATGTGTTTTTTTACTATTTTTATTTAGTATTATTATGGTATTAATATCTATTCATCCTCTTAAGATTTGTGAGTGGCATAGGGATCTAATTAAGATTATGCATCAACATTTTATAGTTTTCGTTACCACTTTATTTCACTATTTTTCATCTTTATATTTATAAATAATTTCAGGATTTAAAGGGAGACTTATTTCAAAATTTTTCATTATCCTTCTTTACTTTGATTTACTGCATTATTGCTCCTCAAATTTCTAAGTGACATAGAAATTTGATAAGGATTTTCCGTACTTGTACTTTTTTATTGATTCTATCGACACACTATTTCTTCTGCTAATTTATGAGTGACATGATAATCAATAGAGGACAATTTTCTTACCCTTTTTAATTTTTATTTTTTCATTCATTTCTACAATCTCCTACAGTGAGTAGGTGACACATTTGGCATCGAACAACTGAGTTTCTTTGTTTTCTTTTAGTTTCATTCGCTCTATCTATTTTAAACCTAAAAAGAATACGCATTACATATTGCCAAATCATTCTTGAAGAGAATGACATGTATTATATTATTAATATTATTTAATAGTCTCTCAAACTTTCATAAATTAATAAATTACGTTTTATAAGCAAATAATAAGGCACATCACTTTACCTTTTAGAAAATCAAGAGATGAGATATCTACCCAAAAATTAGCAAGATCTGCAAGTTCTTTTCCTATCAATTCTACCTCCTAGATAATCTAAATCACAATACATATCTAGGTCGAGTTCATAATTTTTGGGAGATAAACATCTTAGATGTTATGTACCTACTGATTATCCAAAGATTATTTTAACTAAGTTGAGCTGAAACTCTCTAAGAGTATTGTAAAACCTAACACATAATTATATCAAAAATAAAATATATAGTTATGTATTAGATATAATAATAAATTTATAATATATTTATATATCATTTGCTCAACTTTATTTCCTTGGTTATTAGAATCTTTATTGGAATATAATAGAGGATGTCTATAGGGTTGTTCTTTTAGAGTAATCTTTGAAATCTGAACTTCTTGAATATTAGTATATTTCTCTTAGAAATAAAGGTTCTCATTTTTAACTACTTTATTTGTAATCTTAAAAGAAATTTTACTCTCCCATCATACTCATTTCAAAATATCTTTTTAATAGTGTTACTAACTCTTCACACATCAATGCATGATTTGATCTAAAGATAATATCATAAAAAATGTAAATTACTAACAGATCATGATATCTTTTATTTGGAAGTAGTGATGTGTGAGCATTTCCTTTAAAAAAATATTTTTAAAAAAATATGTTAAATTTGTGATACCATGTTCTACAAGCTTATGTTAACTCATATGTTTTTTTCTTCAACTTCTTAACATTATAAAGATATTCATACTTAATGAATCCAGAAGGTTCATAATTGATGATCTTAGGAGTGCATTTAAATGTCCCACTTGAGCGTTCTTATGACATATAGCCTACCCACTTGAACATTCGTTTCTTTGTAATTAATTCTTTCTTCTCGCCCATATCTTTATGCAACTAGTCTAACTTTACTTGAACTATTGTGAATTCTTCATTCAATTTATTTTGATAGTCATCTGTGTCGGTCAACATTTCTATGTTTTCTGCGTAGTTGTCTTATCGACAGGCAGCGGTTAGTGTTTGGAAGTGGTAGGGAACATCAGAACCTTGGGAGCACGCCTATCCGTTATCCAAGGGAACGAGAGGACTCAAATTGGGCACTGGCCCTATTCAGTCTTCTTCTTCCTCCGTCGAGCCGTCGAGGTAGGAGCGGAAGAGAGAGGGGGAGAGAGAGAGGAGAGAAGAAAGAGTATGTTGATCTCCGGGATGCTGGTGACCGGTGCGCCGCCGTGCGTTGCCGCGTCGAGGGCCATGTCTCTGCCGCTCTCCTCCAGCTGGGTCGGCGGCGGCGAGCGGGGATTGGCGGTGTCTTTCGGCGGCGAGGAGCCGGCAAGGAGGACGATGGCGGCGGCGGTGGAGTGCTCCTCCAGGCCGCAGAAGAAGGCCACCGCTCACCACATGAAAACCAGGCCGAAGAAGACGCAGCCGTGGGATGTGCGGCGCAAGGGCCCCACCGTCTACGCGCCCCTCCCCAAGCTTCCTGCCGACTGGTCTCTGGCCTCATCATCGGAGAACCCACAAGAGGACTTGGCCCCTTCCGCTACCGCATCCTAGCTGCCCGCCATTCTGAGCTCTTCGAGGTGCCCTTCTGAGCTTCTTCTTGCCGGCTCCTTCCTGCCCTCCGTTTGTTCTGCAATTGGCTAAGTTTGAACGTGACGCATCAAGGAGGAAGATCCATTCTTCCTCCCTGAAACCCAGTGAGAAAACTGGAAATTGAAATCGCATTCTCACGCCGTTCCAAATCTTATCGCGCTTGCTTCTAATAACTTCCTGACGAGAGGAGGTGCCTGCGGCTGCCCTTCAGAGCTCTTCGAGGCGCCGCGCTCTCTCTCTCTAGGAAACTGGAAATTCAAATCGCATTTTCACGCCGTTGCAAATCTTATCGCGTTTGCTTCTGATAGCTTCCTGAGCAGGAGAGGAGGTGCCCGCCTCCTCAGTGTTCGCTGTTTTGCCTGAGCCTGGCACTGCCTCCTTGAAACCCTAGCTCGTCGTCCCTCCTTCCCTTCGGCGGGAGGAAGAGGCCACAGCTTCTGCCAGGCGCCTGCAAAAGCGCTCTCAGCCCTCCGCTTTCTACCTCCTGGCCATGTAAGAGAGAGACAGAAGAGAGATGAATCCCTCTGAAGCTCCCCCTTCCGGCATTGACGAAATCTTCACACAGCAACGCATACAAAACCCAGATGAGGGCATCCATTATACGACCATCACACAACCACATCAACATGATTCCAATTCACAGCACGATTCATGGAGCTCCCGGTGCTCATCTCCCCTGGGTTACATATCATCTTGTAAGATCGATGACGCGGAATCAGTAGGGTGTTACAGAGTTCGGGGAGCAGCTGGGCCCGCTCCCGGTGGCCGTCGTCCTCCTCCGGGTCTCACCAGCTGCATAACACTTGAGGGCGGACGATATATGCAGAGAGCCCGCCGGCGGCGCCGCCCACGGGGTCAGTTGGGTTCCGGCCGTCGCTTATAGTTGCCCCGAACCAGACCCAGCAGGAACTCGGTGAAGATGTGCTCATACCCGGGCATTTTTCCGTACCCTGCAATTTTTTTAAAAGAAACTTGAGAATTCAGGTTGGAGGATGAAGGAAATCGACCAAACTTACCTGGGAAATAGTTGATATCGATCACGTAGTAACGGTCCTTGGTTCCACGCTCCCTGATGATATCGATGTTGAACAATCGAAGACCCTGCCGATCGCCAGTCAGATTCGATTCATGGAGCAATAAAATTGTCAAAAAGAAATGAAAAATAGGAAAATCGAGCTACCAGCCTCCATCGGAGCTCCTTCACGAGCTTCTCCAGCAGAGCACGCGGGGGAAGCTCTGCAGGACAATCGAGGGGTTATACACAGAGACGGTGTATATGCAGAGACATAGTCCGAAGCGTTCAACGGGGGTCTCCGGCGGGCTCACCGGAGACGCCGGGATCCAGGTCGGCGTCGTCCGCTGAAGCCGCCGAGCAAGAAACCCTAGGGAATCGGAAGACGCCGGAAGTGTTGGAGAGATCCTGCTCGGTGACATCAGGGAGAGAGAAGCGCCGCACGACCTTTATTGCGTCTCCTACGATGAAGACTTTGAATAGAACACCTCCTGCAAGGGAGGACACGATCAGATTACGACGCTGGAGTTGACTTTTTCCCCCCCCTCTGTCAACACGGATGCTTCCAACACTGTACCATGGTTGACGAATTCCTGTAGCACCAGGGGCGGTTCGAGGAGAGAGAGGGAGAACTGGTCGTAAGCGAGGAAAAGTTCATGGGACTTGGCAGTTCCATCGACAATCAACGGCTTTGCGACTGAAGAGGATGAAGAAGAAGAGAAAAACTGTTCAGCAATGAATCAGAATATATATATATATATATATAAAATAAATTATAATGAAGAGATTAGCAGCTCTGTCGGTTCTATTAAAGGAGATTAATCCCACGAAATGAGCAAACCGGGCGAATCTAATAATAACATATGAGCTACAGAAGAAGCAACGGCTTACTCAAAGGAAGAGTCAGACCCGCCTTAGAGACAGCTTCGGGAATCGACGACGGATCCTTGGGGATGACCACTTGCTTAGGAACGCTGACTTTACCTGCAAGCATATAAGAAGGTAACGCTGACCAAGATAAAAGTCAATCAACATCATACAAACAAACGCAAATATCTTAAAATGGTGCCACCTTCGATGAGCAAGAAGAGAGAGAAAGTGGCAGTACTATTACACAAGTTAGAAGAATGCTCGGGCATAAATGACAGTACAATTAATGTCCGTCGAAACCCAGAAAGAAAAAGATAAACTTTTTGTCGGCCCAGAGAATCCGGGAGGAATAATCTACTTTAAAAGTCAAAATAAAAACCAGACGTTTATGGGTACTTCTCAGACACGTTAGGCCTTACCGTGCCAGTCGGACAGATCCAGATCGGCCACATCCTGGAGCATTGACTGTCTGTTGCACAGGTGCTGTATAGCTTCCGGTGGATCAAGAACAGTGACCTCGGGATGCTGCTCCACATAATCCTTCAGCATAAATAAATAAATAGGTGAATAATCCGAAATAAGCATCACATGGAGATTGAAAAAGAGACTTGGTTATATTAAAATCGCATCCTTAGGCTGTGGAGACACGAATGCCTCAAGTGGGCTCGATCTCAGAGGTTATCGAGTTACAGCACATTCTTATCCTAAGGAAGCTCGGCATCCCAGCAAGAAACCGCGGGACTTGTGGAGCTTCTGTCTGAAGAACTAATTCAGAGGTTTATTGCTTAGAAAAATAAATTCTACAACTGTTAGGCGCATTTCTGCTATATATCTTTGTTAATCTTCATGTCTTTCCCTGATAAGATGATGTTCAAGGGGTAGATTGAGCGCTTCAATCGGCAATGACAAAGATAATATGCTCATCTATGTTCCTGATCATGGAATTGACTGAAATGCATTTATTTATAAATATTTGCGGAATAAAAACATGGTTCAGAGAGAGAGAGAGAGAGAGAGAGAAATAATATTCCAAGTCTCCATAAATGACTAACCTCAAGATTTTGTTGCCAATTCTTTCCCCGGAGCTGCATAAAAAAAATTTATTATCCCACCGACGAAAAAAAGAGATAAATCCTCTGTGGAACTATGAGATTTCACAGTGAAATATTGAGAAAAAAGGACCAGTACCAGAACAGATAGCATGCATGAGCTCACCTTGTGTAGAACAATGTCAAAGGGCCCTTGACCTGAAAGCGGCCGGCTTTGGTCAATGGGCACGAATGATATCCCCTTCTTCCTGCGCCATATTCCCAAAAGGGTTTCCGAAAACATTAATTCAAGATATAGAGAGAACATATAATATACGAGAAAAAAATCGAAGAAGATAAGAGCGTGAAAAGTAGGTAGAAAAAAACATAGATGTAATTTAAGGAGGGCAGCAAGATCTGGAAGGGCAAGCTCTCGAGATAGAGAAATGGATGCTCATAGCATCAAGTAAAAGGGCCCTTCAAGAATCAGTCGGCCCAGGATTAAAAAAAAAATGTCAAGCAAAAAAATTGGCTTTCCGCGTACTACTCTTGGATACTGATGCTCAATCTGCATCCCAAATTAGTGAAAGAAAAGGCTGCCACATCATAATCACTGGAAACAGCACGAGTTTCCGGTGATAATCTGGAAGCGTGGTATCATAACTACCTTGCCAATCCCTCTAAGTTCGGCTGGAGGAAGCTCTTGACCTTCTTCGAGGTCAGGGCGTAGCCAACGACCAGCTTGTGCGGCTGCGGCAGAGCGCCCCTCTCGGCCTCCTTACCCTCTTCGTTCCTGAGCGTTGCGTCCCCGTTGAGCCTCATCTCCGGCTGCCCCTCACGATGTCTCCCCTCCCCAGTTCCCTCCCCGGCAGCTCTGAACGTCAGAAGCCCCCCCTGGAAGGCGTCGACGGGAAGGCCGAACACCAGATGATCCCCTCCCCGCCTGGTTCCCTCCGGCAATCAGCGGCGCTACGGCTGGTCGCACAGGCCGAGCAGATGACATGAAGACCACTCCGATACCCCGAACCTCACGCAGGCAGCTCTCGATTCTCGTAGCGGATGCCTTGATTCCCCGCCCCCGCCCGCCTTCAGGAAGAGACCAGCTGGGGACGCGCGCATCGAGCGTAGAGACACATAGAGAGTGAGCGAGAGGTGTCGCGAGCTGCGCATTTGTAGCAGGAGGCATGGGACTGGCGAGCTCTTAATTCCGAGACTGCCATCACCTCTAAAGCCAGTGTCTTTACATAGAACGACAAAACCCACCTCCCCCACAAGTCCAGGGTCCCACTGCCTTTGCCCCTCTCTCTCTCTCTCTCTCTCTCTCCGAGGGACCCCGAACAGCCGGAAGTGGTCAGCTAGGAGGGGAAGGAGATCCGGATCAATGCCGTACAACTCCGCTGATATTTATTGCCGTCTCGGAGGAGAACTCGCCGCCACGCTCGACGATTCGTCCTGCCCGCGGGGATGATGCTTCAGAGACGCGCTGGAATATTCGGATTCCCGCAGGATGAAGGGACGACCGAGGAGGCTCCGCCATGGCATTTTCAGACGGCGAGCTCTCTCTCTCCACCGTGCGGATTGTATGCCCGCATTAATTTAGGATTTTTGTGAGCCAACTCGCCGTCCGCGAAGCTCTCCGGGGACCGAAGGAGAACAACCGACCCACTCCGGCCATGGAACAGGTGAGGACGAAGATCCCGCTCCATGGACGGAGATCGAACGGGGGCATGGGGCGGCGTTATCACTATCCCCCGTGCGGACTCTTATCCGAGCCGAACGGCTCTCCATATGGGTGGCCCATCGGGACCCGCCTCGTCGATCTCGCTCTGGAACCCTTCCCCTCCTTCCCCGCCATGGGAAGAGGATGCAGGCCCTCGCAGAGCGACATCTGGTATTCTTGCGCCAGCCATTCTTGGGACAACTAGTAAGAGTCCAAGGCCAAAGAATGCCAGGAAACCGTCCGCCATTATCGGAGCGCCGGGTGGATGCAAGCTCGGATAACGGCGCTCAGCGTTGACCTTCCGAATATCTCTCTCTCTCTCCTCCGTGGGGCGTGGATGATCGACATCGACGCAACCATGTGGAGTCCAGAGCTCGGGAATATCTGCGGAGGCATCGTCTTCCACCGCCGACGGAAATTAATATACAACTGATAGAGAGCTTATCTGGGAGAATCTCCTCCGGATGAGATCATGAAGAAGAAAAGGAAGCGAGCGGGCACTCCGACGGATGGGGGAGCGGCCGATGGGGACGCCCGCCCACTGTGCCGGCGAGCTTTAGACTTGGGGGAGCCACTGACAGGGAGATGCGCCGTCGTACCCTCTCTTCTTCCGACTGGGCAGCAGCCACCTGTCCCCCTCCCTCGCCCCGCGGCGGAGATCAGGCCAACTGAGAGATGCTCGCTTTTCCAACTCTCGCGTTCCTTGGACGCCAGTTGAACTAGGCAATTGGGCATGCCAGACAACGCCGCTCTCTCTCTCTCTCTCTCTCTTCACTCTCTCTCTCTCTCTCTCTCTCTCTCTCTCTCTCTCTCTCTCTCTCTCTCTCTCTCTCTCTCTCTCTCTCTCTCTCTCTCTCTCTCTCTAGATAGATAGATATATATATATATGTATCCATCATAGTGTCACCCCCAAAAAATTTAAGCTTTTGTTGGCGAGACTCCACGGCCCTTACCCTTCGCCGCGATCCTTATCACAATATCATGTGATACACGTGTTCCGCCGCCTCAACATCGAGTCCGGCCACCTCCCAATTGTCCACTACGTAAAAATCTACCTTCATCTTGGAATATTCGGAACGTCGCGTTCTTAGCCTCTCTCTCTCTCTCGCGGTCAATCTATCCATCTATATCATTCCGTCGCGATCCGAAGCGCCGCAACGTAAGCACCACCCATCAGGCGTGAGGCCCATCTTTATGACGTCCCTCGAGCGCGTAATATTCCCTGACTGCACGCATTTAGAGAGAGAGAGAGAGAGAGAGAGAGAGAGAGAGAGAGAGAAAGTGGGTTCTACACTTCTGGGTCGGGCCCAATTAACAACGGACTCAAGAGCCACGGTCTTCCACAGGATCGCCCGATCAAGTGATTCTTTCTAATCCTCCTCCGTCTTGCGGAGATAATTACCGGCTAATCACACCATGAAGCAATCACGAACCAAGAAAAAAAACCGGCCCACTCTAATTTCCCCATTAATTGAGGCACTAGAAGCGGCCTTTCAATCGCTTGATCGCCATGGTCAGCAACTTGTCGCCGGCGATCCTCCTCACGCCCGCACTGAACATGTCTTTGGACACTCTCCCGGCCTGCATAACAGGAGATGGGCCTTAGTCAACGGCTCAATTGCACAGTAAACGGACAGCTTCGTCAACGACAGGATGTACCCGGAAGCGGCTGTAGAGGACCTCTAGTGCCTGCACCCTGGAAGATGGGAGATAACTTCCCATTTCGGCTACTAGTTGGGGAAACGATACCCGCCCGTTGACCGCCGCCGCCTTGGCTCCCTGAGGATCTGGTCAAATAGAAGACGAAAGGTAGATGAGATGAAGAACCCAGCAAGAAGAGGAACAAGAAGAAGAAGAAGAAGAAGAAGAACCTGATGTGGTGAAGCTCACAATGTACCGGGGAAGAATGTTGGCGCTCATTTTGGCGCCCCAAACAAGATACCATCTGGGTTTCTCCGGATCGTCCACGCCGCAGTCGAGCGCAGCGCTGCCGGAGTGCGGCAGAGGGGAGCTAAAGTCAACCTTCTCAGGGCTCCCCATTATGAGTTGGCAGAAGACGATATGCCTCTCGCCGTCTTCGTCAACCTCGGACAGCAGCGAGCTGCACCACAGGAAGGAAACCCAGCCGTCCGTCACCAACCAGAGCCAGAGAAGTACAAGGACGGCCCTCCCTCGGCCACCCTGGTTCTTACCTTGGGTACGGAGAACTGTGAGGGGACAAGAACACTCCAGGAATCGGGGACCGGAAGCCGTCGGCGGCGACGGCGGCGACGGCGGAAGCGGAGGCACCGTACCATCCGAACTTGATGTCGGCGGCGGCGCCGCCAGGGAGCTTGGCCCTCTCCGCCATGAAAGCTCTCAGCCACGAGCCACGCAAAGAGGAGCATCTGCAGATGCGGGTGATCCTCGCGTCCGGAGAGAATCTCCGCATCCCAGAGAGAAAGAGTTTCCGTACGATCTTGTAGGCCCGCTCGCCTTCGCTGAGAACTTGAAGATGCTCCCACCGCCGCCCGCGGGAGTCTCCGGCGACGGAGGCGGCGGAGGCGGCGGACATCGCCTCGCTGTCGTCCGATATCTCCGACGGCGCAGTGCCGTCGCTGTTCTCGCTGACCCCTCTTCCGACGAATGCCCTGGGGAAGAAGCAGCGGCCGTTGACGTCGATCCAGGCGATCGGATTCCGAGCGCCCGTTGGCGGGTCGATCAGCACCATCCTGGCGAAGTCAAACACGAACGGGGACTCCCCGGCGGGGACCTCCACGATGGCCATCTGCGCCGCGAACGCTGCCCTCAGAATCTCCACCATCACCGCGGAGAAGTCTGCCCAGTCGCCGCTCGCGAAGAACAGAACCCTCGCCGGCGGCGCGCTGCTCCTGAAATTCCTCAGCCCCCAGAGCACATCATCCTCCTCCCCCACGACCCCCACGGCGGCGCCGGCCACGTCGCTGGACCCGCTGAGGGTCAAACTCTCCATTCTCCACGGGAAGAATGGGAATGGCCCCGAGCTTAAATAACTCGCAGGATCATTCTCCTCCACCGCCGAGTTTTACGGCACCGACTTAGAAGGCGGCGGCGCCTTAGCATGCGCGGGAGGAAGACGGGCCAACGCCGACTTGGTCGCGCGAGGGGTGATAAAAAGTGGGGAGCGCTAAGTAACGTCGGAGCCCGACGGCGGGGCTCGTCAACGCCCCCCCTCCTGGGGTTGCTTTCGGCCCAAGAAAAGAACCGTGCCGCCCTTTTCCACTTAATGGGCCTTCCTCATTGGCGGGCCGGCTGCACGCTACAAACGACCGCCGATTTACTTGCCTTTCTGGAGAAGTCACCTGGTTGCTTCCCCCGGCCCGGGATGCGATGGGTCGGACGGATCCGGCGTCCGTACGTGGCCGGCAATATTGGTTTCTTGGACCACGAATCAAGAAAAAAAAAGAGGTGGCTGGTCAACTCAGCTTTGATTGACTTCACTTGACCCGCGGAGCTTGACACGGAAACACAAAACGAGAGTTTTTGTCGAGAGCACGGACGACGGCACACATCACATCACAGAGGTTCAAGGATGACAAACAGGGGAGGGAGAAGCTCGCATGACGGAGAGGAGAACAAGAACGGCAGAGAGCGGAGGGGATTAAAGCTCACCTCTAGTACTCGTCTCCATCGTCGCCGTCTTCGCCCTCGGCGGATTCGGCGCCGACCTCCTCGTAGTCCTTCTCGAGCGCCGCGAGATCCTCGCGAGCTTCGGAGAACTCTCCCTCCTCCATGCCCTCGCCCACGTACCAGTGGACGAAGGCGCGCTTGGCGTACATGAGATCGAACTTGTGGTCGATGCGGGAGAAGACCTCTGCGACGCTGGTGGAGTTGGAGATCATGCAGACGGCCCTCTGGACCTTGGCAAGGTCGCCACCGGGTACCACGGTGGGCGGCTGGTAGTTGATGCCGCACTTGAAGCCGGTGGGGCACCAGTCGACGAACTGGATGGTCCGCTTGGTCTTGATGGTGGCCACGGCGGCGTTCACGTCCTTGGGGACGACGTCACCGCGGTACATGAGGCAGCAGGCCATGTACTTTCCGTGGCGCGGGTCGCATTTCGCCATCATGGAGGAGGGCTCAAAAGCGCTGTTGGTGATTTCGGCCACGGAGAGCTGCTCGTGGAATGCCTTCTCGGAAGAAATGACTGGGGCGTAGGACGAGAGCATGAAATGGATCCTCGGGTAGGGAACCAGATTGGTCTGGAACTCCGTGACATCAACATTAAGGGCGCCATCGAACCTCAGCGACGCAGTGAGAGACGAAATCACCTGAATAATTGAGTAAATATTCTCAATATCGACACATGGAGAAGGATAGTAATAACAGTGATTAATATGGGCTTAGGCTTATAAACAAACCTGAGAGACCAAGCGGTTGAGATTGGTGTAGGTGGGGCGCTCGATGTCAAGAGAGCGCCTGCAGATATCATAGATGGCTTCATTGTCAAGCAAAACAGCCACATCAGTGTGCTCAAGCAGCGAATGAGTGGATAGCACACTGTTGTAGGGCTCCACAACAGAGGTGGAGACCTGGGGCGACGGGTAAACAGTGAAACCAAGCTTCGACTTCTTGCCATAGTCAACAGACAGCCGTTCCAGTAAAAGAGAACCCAGCCCCGAACCAGTACCTCCACCAACAGCATTAAAAACGAGAAAACCTTGCAGACCAGTGCAGTTATCAGCGAGCTTGCGAATGCGATCCAAGCATAGATCAACAATCTCTTTGCCAACTGCCACAGGAAAAAACATATAAGCAACAAAAACATCGTAGTAGATGACGAACAGTATTATCACCAGGATTAGAGCAACATACTGGTGTAGTGACCACGAGCGAAGTTATTGGCAGCATCCTCCTTCCCACTGATGAGCTGTTCAGGGTGGAACAGGTGACGATAGGTACCATTTCTCACTTCATCAATGACTGTCGGCTCAAGGTCAACAAAAACAGCACGAGGAACATGCTTCCCCGCACCGGTTTCACTGAAAAAGGTGTTAAAGGCATCATCCCCTCCACCGACGGTCTTGTCACTGGGCATTTGGCCATCAGGCTGCAGAGAACACAATACTTAGAAACGAAAGTACGAGAGATAAATGTATTAAACACAATTACTCATTTTATATGTAGTCTCCTAGAAGAGCTAAGGACTCAATCACCATCATCGTCCAGAAATAACGCACACATGTACCGAGCTCCACAGAAATTACGGAACCTCGTCAATTTTAAAGACAGTTCAAATACCGGATGTATATTCATTATAATAATTAAAATTTAAATTAAATGTCCGAACAAAAAATTAACTCATTTTCAAACCATGATTTATTCAAGTGATACGCACCCAAGGTCATATCAATATCCGTAAATACAGAGTAAACAAGGAGATCAATTAAAAATATTTCACACAAAATATTCGTGTAGACTGTAAAGAAAGAACCGAAGATCTATATGAGAATGACGGAGATAACTTCAAATCAAAGAACGTGTCACACAGTAAATATGTGGGTTAGCGGACACAACATGACATGTTAGACGTGTTAAGCGTCATTTTGATAGTTTCCAATAAATATTTTTATCGAGAAACATATTACGGAACTGGATCTATATATAGCTCAGAACTGAGGATAGGAAACCCTCATCACAACCCGATAAATAATAAATAATTATTGATCTACATTTGGCGGCGAAAAAATCAAGATCTCGTAAAATCCAGAGGAACAAGAGCTAAGGAAGCAGATTACAGACAATGAGGTAGGAGAAGAGAGAAAAAAATCACTCAAAATAGCGTCAACTTGAAGCAGATCTGTTAGAGGGGATTAGAAATAACCCTCGAGGAAAATGAAGGTCATGCGGAGGACCGGAGGAACAAGAATAAACGCAGGGAAAACCATTAGGCAACGAGCATTGCCAAAAATCCGAACACAAAACAGATCCAACAGGCAACAGTAAAGGGAGCATACCTGGATGCCGTGCTCAAGACAATAAAGCTCCCAGCACGCATTGCCGACCTGGATTCCGGCCTGACCGATGTGGATCGAGATGCACTCCCTCATTTTCGGTTGCTCGAACGGAAAATCCAACAGAGGGGAGAATGCCGAGGGGGCAGATCTGAGAACGGGCGCCGGATCTGGGGAAAGGCGTGTATGAAGACGCCAAACCGCCGATGGCTTGCCCTAGCCGAGCCTCACAAGCATATTTATAGGCAAAGAAATACAGCGCATTTCTTTTCGCCAAAATATTTTCCTAATCGTGGTTAGTCAGTTAACCATGGTTAAGTCCGGGAGGAGGTAAAAGAAAGGCCATCACTGGTGCCAGTCACGCGCGGGGCCTGTTCACTTGCCGCCCAATTTTGTCCCCGTTTTTCAATTTTGAAAGGGGCACAGCTGTCGTATGAAAGTACTAAAATGCCCTTATTCTCATCCGAGTCGCAAACGACTCGGCCGACTCGGAACGATCGTGGATCATAAATGTATTGAAAAGTCATAAATGCCCTCAGTCGGATGGTTACCCACCAACCGTCGCCTCCTCCGGAGAAGAGAAACAGCTCAGACGTTCCCTTCGAGGTTGGCCGGGACGACGACCCGCCGCCGGCAAAAGGGCCCACTTGAAGTCAACGTCGTTGTCGCAGTCTATATGTTCTTGGACAGCACCCGTAGGCCCGACCCAAGACCCGACTGTTGACCATCAAACCAAGCGATTAATAACAACCATAAACGGATATAGGACGAACGATCTCTGGATGGAAGCACGAAGGATCTCTCTCCCTCTATCGAGAAACTTGGTCAGTTGACCAATGAAGGTCACAGTTGACCAATGAACATCTTCGGCCACCTATATACACAAGAGACTATATAGACTGTGGCTAGAACGGCGCAGCTTCGTTCCTCTGGTGCTCTGAAGGTTCTTAGAAGAACCCATGAAAAGATTCACCGTCTGTTTCCTTTTCTGCAAAGGGTCAGCCCAGAGCAGCATTCATCTTGGTCAACGTGGACTTCAGATCACGCAGAAACCCAGAGCACCTTCCATCATCATCTCCTGCATTCCAAGAGCTGCATGTTTGACCTAGGGTTTATATCGTTGACGACTGAAGACAGAATAGAACTCCATTCTTCTGTCTTTCTGGCCCGCGTTCTTCCATGGGGCCAGCTGCATCACCATACACCTGGTCTTCACCGAAGCAGATTCATCCCCAAACAGCAGAAATCTCATTCATCATCCGTAAAACTGAACTGAAATGGAAAGATGAGAAGGCAAAGATCAATCGGACGAGGCCAGCGAGCTGCCATCGGGATCTACGGACAAAGCGGGCATGCAGTTCGATCCATGAGCACCAAGGATTCCACTGCGGAATTCATCGTCTCCCAGCTCGCGATATGCGGGAGAGAAAGAACCATCTGAGCTAGAAAGAAGAGGGAATCCGAGTGCAAATGAAGAAGACTGGGACGGATCTGTCAGACCTCATCTCTCCAAGATGCAGTTCCATGGATCTGAAGAGACTGCGACGGGCGATATGGAGAAGATCGAGCAAGGTCGCGTGAGCCAGACAGGAATGGATGAACTCTAGAGCCTCACCGAGGCAGCAACCGAAGCATCCGAGTTTTCAGTACAAATTTATGCATCTTGTTAGAAATAAAACATAAAAAACAGCAGAACCCATTGATTCAAGATCGCGCAGTGCCCGAAACGTACAAAAAAAAAAAAATCGCATTACATGGCTCCTGAAGCAGCTCGAACAAGGTCAGCATACAGGTATCTGTCGGGCCTACAGAGAAATCATCCGGAGAGAACGAGAGATGGAGTGGAGAGCATGGGAACAGGCGAAACAGGATGAGAGGCAAACCCAGGAACAGAAATCAAAAACTCCAAGAAAAATGAAAAAGAGAGCGCAACCGGGAGGACGATGCTTCGGCATATCTATGTATGTATTGAATGTCTATAAGTGCAACAAAGGGCACATCCGTGCGTCGTCGTAGTAAGTCCTCCCGGGTCTTCCCGGAATGCTCCAGCCGATGGACATCGTCTGCCATCGTGACAGAAAGCCCTCGTATCTTTCCGGCGTAGATAGAGGACGACTGCTGCCACCACGGCGGCCGGCGGCACCGCGACCGCTAAACTTCTGCCTGGCTCCAACCTGTTTGCCATCCGTAGCCGTACGACGCACAGGAGCTACATTGACGAAACCATCCTCCGAGTTGGCGCGGATGTGGCCATGGAAGGAGGGGTAGTTATGTCGTCTCTGAACTCGAGAGGTGAAGAATAGTGAAGAACGGCGGCGGCGGCGTCCATTGGATCAAAAAAAAACGCAGAGCTCCCTCCTCCCTCGCTTCCGATTTCTCAGCCTCCTTCTACCCCTCAATCTCCCTGCACATGGGCTTCCCCGAAGTTTCTTCCCAGAGACGTGGAGTGGCCGTCTCACCAGCCCGCTTCAAGTTTAAAGGAGGAGGCGGTGGAGGGAGGAGACGGCCGGCGAGGGGGGAGCATCTGCAATCTCCGGCCGTCCTCTGATCATGCCCGCCGTTCTCTGCTACCAAGACATTCCCTCCTTCCCCTGTCCCTTCCAAAATAGAAATCGACAGCGTTACCCCCATAGTCGGATAAAATAGGGACTTTTACTTGGGGTCCGAGTCACGTGGAGATTTCCAATTGGCCTCCCTTGGTCCAACCCAATCCAGATTGACTGCGCGCCAGCACGGAGGTCTGACTTTGGTCAAGACCTAATGTGGACGTCCTCCACACCGAGTATCTGGGGGGGAGAGAGGACCTAAAAAAGGACAGGCCTTGGTGACGATGGCAGAGAAGAATAGGAGACGTAGGACGAGCCACCTTCCACACTTCTTCCTCTCGAGCGACCGTGCAGAGCAAGTGATCCCTTCTTTACTTCCCCCCGCTGTCTGGTTCCTGTACTTACGGCGACAGTAATGGCGATGCGAAGAGGGAGAGTCACCGGCGCCGCCGGCGACGGCGGCGGGAGGCCCGAAAGTAGAAGAGGAAGTGGACACAGCGCGTATGGGCCGCGATCCTTCATACCGTCACAGTTCCCATGCAGCGGCGGACACGAGCCCTTCCTTGTTGTGCCGCCCGCATTTGTCGCCGGCTTCAATCGCGGGAACTATTCAGGGAGGAGGATGTGCCCAGCGCGGGCGGCGCCGCCGGCCGGGGGAAGATCTGCGCCGCCCCCAGGAGGGCCCTGCGCTGTCCCCGGTTCATAAAAGCCTCAGTCATCGGACGCGACGGTGATGTCCTCGAGGAAAGGTGAAAGGACATCACCATCGTCGGCGATCGTCATCTTGAGCTGACTCATACTTTCTCTCCGAATGATCATGGCTGTCGCCGGCGAGCCTCTCGATCCATGGGCAGGCAGTAAAACCCCCATTTTTTAGGGCTTCGCATCTCCTTTCAGTCCAATGAGGACGGACCCAGCAGATTCGACTGCACCTCCGTTCTTCTTCTTCTTCCCTCGGATAGCAACACAAACAGAAGATTGAACTCCACGGATTCTCGAGGAATGCGAGAAATGGCGATGGATTGAGGAGGGCGTTCGCAACGATCCGACGATTCCTGGCATGGTTTTCTGAGCGTCCACTGACCCCAAACCAGGGGAAAATGGGGGCAAATGGAACTCCATTCCATGCCAACCCTCAAGATGCATTACGTCGCCCGCCGCCTCCGTAATATACGCGTCTAGAAGGCGGAGAGATATAGAGAGAGATCTCTAGTGAGAGAGCTTCTGTTCCTCAGTTTATCAAGCTCTAACATTGCCCGCATTTCGTTTTGAAACTCCTGTGGATAGTAGTAGTCGAAGGAACACCTCTTAGCAATGGTTTCATCTAAAAACACCCAGCCAGCGTTGTCGCAGCACATGGCGTGCTTCAGAGAGAAGCCCATCACCATGCAAGTGCACTTTGGGAAAGGAGGTACTGCCCAGCGCGTTTCACTCTCTCTCTCTCTCTCTCTCTCTCGCTCACTCCTGGCTCATCATGTTGGAGGGGGGTCCGGTATCTGTCCCCCTCCTGGATGATATTGAGTACGTGAAGTAGCAACCTAGATCTGTCTAGTTTACAACTGCTTTGGAAGAATCACGCAATACCCTCCATTATTTCCTTCCACATGAGATAGACCGCGCTATGGAACCCATCGCATCACATGATTTCCAACCAAGATAGGACCGATAAAGTAATCGAGATCGAGATAGAGGGGGACAGCGCAAGGCATGGATGATCGTCGAAACAGTCGCTCGGACACGGCGGCTTCTCCACCGGACGGACAGGCGGCAGCGGAGCCCCTCCTGAGGGCGCAGCCTGCGCTGCAACGTCTCGACAGATGAAGTTAAACAAGTATCGGATCGAAATTCCCCACCGAGGAAAGGAGACGGATGCCCACCGATGCAGCGAAGTGGCCACGCGGGCCGATTCCGATCGGGCTCTTCGTTTTTAGCTTTTTCTCTTCTTCTCTCAGAGCAAACCTCGAGTGGGAAAGATGAAGAGGCGGTGCACATTCCCGTCCGACAGGGTACCCCCGTCTGGTCCCCCTCCTCTCCCTACCTCTCTCTCTCTCTCCAGTGCTTCTCTTTTTCATTGTTGGGAGAGGGGGATCATTCCTACCAACGAAAAGAGGATAGGAAGGGAACCCGAATTAATTCCCCGCGGGCCGGATGCCGTGCGTGAACATGAAGCTGATTTTAACAGGTTCACCGTGAGGAAAGGGAAGGAATTAGAATCGGAGGCCCTATCCAAAGGATTCCGCGTACACTTGGAAGGTGGACGAGAAGAAAGTGCGAGCTTGGTAATCTTTACAGGTGCTTTAGTCAACTGATCTTGTCAAATGATTCCTATGCCGGGTTTCTCGCCGGCGGGGGCTTCTTTGGCCCTTCGGGGAGTTTGCAGGCGCCAGCTTCGGCTAGAAGCTGGACGACCTCGTTCATGGAGGGCCGCAGGGCCGGCGCGGTGCGAGTGCAACGGAGGGCGATCCCCAGAAACCCGATCATCTCCTCCCTTAGAGGACCCGCGGATAGGCTCTTGTCCAAGACCTCCGCCGCCCCTTCTCTGGTCGCCGACTTGCTCGAGACCCACTGGACGAGGTCCCTGTTCTCGCCGTATTCCGCACCCGTCGGCTTCCTTCCTGTAACGAGCTCCATGAGCACCACCCCGAAGCTATAAACGTCTCCCTTGGTCGTCACTTTGGAGTAGTACGCGTACTCTGTGGCACCACAACGATGAAACAGATGCAATGCAGATTATAATCCCAACGCGACGAGGGATCATGCATGAAATAACGACTTTATAGAAACTTGCAAAATAGACCTTAAAAAAGGGACATAATTACCTGGGGCCATGTACCCATAAGTTCCAGCGACGTTGGTAGCCGTTGATTCCTTCTCCCCGCCGGCCTGCAAGACCTTGGCGATGCCGAAATCCGCGACCTTCGGCTCGAACTCCGCATCTAGCAGTATGTTGGAGGTCTTGACGTCGCGATGAACGATGGGGAGCAAGAGATCATGGTGCAGATATGCCAGGCCCTGAGCAATCCCCAGAGCAATCCGGTGCCTCGTCTGCCAGTCGAGGAAGTTCCACCCGTTGTGGAGCGCGTCCCACAGGTTGCCGTTGGGCATGTACTCGTAAACCAGGAGGTTGGAGTCGGAGCTCGAGAAGCAGCAGTAGAGCTTGACTATGTTCTTGTGCCTGATGCTACCCAGCGTCTCCACCTCAGTCTCGATCTCCCTGGGGAGGGGCAGCCTGCCGGAGGGTGAATCCTTCGTTGGCTTCCTTGGCCACAACTTCTTCACGGCCACCCAGTTGCCGTTGCTCAGTTGAATCCTATATACAGTCCCCGAGCCTCCTCGTCCCACGATATTCTTCTCCACCAGGGAATCGACGATCTCCTGCTGACGGAAGCTGACCTTGTGGAAGCTAGTGATGTCGTAGGACAAGGATGAAGACGAGGAGGCTTCGTCTTGCTTCGCCATCGCTCCCTTCTTGTAAGCCGAGCGCTTGAGGAGGACGAGGGTCGCAATTGTGCAGAGCACGGCGGAGGCGCCGATGAACCAGATGTTGTTCAGACGCTTCCGGACACTCGGGGTCGAGCAGGGACCCAGAGCTAGGGTGAAGTAATTAGGGTGGGTGGGAAGGCACAGGCCGGGATTACCGGCGAAGCTCTCGGTGAGGCCTTCCCTTAGCAGAGACAAGGGAACGGGACCAGATAACTGGTTATTGGAGAAGTCCATTGAACTGGGTAGCAGAGAACAGAGGCTCTCGGGGATCTCCCCGGTCAGGAGATTGTTGGAGAGGTTCAGCACGTTGAGATTCTTCAATGCGGAGAGGGACTTGGGAATGGAAGAAACCAGCCTGTTTCCCTGCAGGGACAACTGGTTCAGCTCGACCAGGTTTCCGAGCTCTTCTGGAATGGCTCCCGATAAGAGATTGTTGCTCAGATCGATCTTCGTCAAGGTTGTAGCCCGAGATATTTCAGGCGGCAGGGACCCAGAAATCTGGTTGTTCTGAAAAAATAGGGCAGAAATATTCTTCCCGTTCCCGATTGTTCTCCCGATCCTTCCTTCGAAGCGGTTGAAGCTCAAATCAAGGACGGAGAGATGGGGAAGACCCAGAAGCCTCTCCGGTATGGCGCCGCCCAACCTGTTGTAGCTCACGCGGAACCGGAGCAGTGACTCACATCTCCCGTAGCTCTGCGGCAACTCACCGGAGAACTGGTTGTCCAGCACGAGGAAGTACTGAAGACGCCCTCCGGCGCAGATATCCGGCGGCAGCCTGCCCGAGAGCCGATTTTCCGAGACCTCCAGAACCATCAGCTTGGATGAAGAACCCAGCGTCGCCGGCAATTGACCCGTGAGGAAGTTCTGGTATAAAGAGATGATAGTCAACGAGGTGGAGTTTCCCACGACGGCGGGCAGCTCCCCCTTGAGGCAGTTGCTGTAGAACTGCACCACACGGAGGTGAGGAAGCGCCAGGACCTCCCCCGGGATGCTCCCGGTGAGCTGGTTGACCGAGATGTCCAAGTCGGTCAACTGCGTCAGATTTCCGATCTCCGGTGGGATTCCTCCCCCTAGCAGATTGTAGTACAGCTCCAGGTGCCGCAGATTGGCTAGCCTCCCCATGGTCGCCGGAATCTGACCCTTCAGATAGTTCCCGCAGAGCTCGAGGTCAACCAGAGACGTCATGTTCCCGATCCACGGAGGGATCTCTCCCCGCAGGGAGGAGGACGACAGGATCAGAACCCTCAGCCGCGACAGCCTGGTGAGCTCCTCCGGTAGCCTCCACAGCTCAAAGCCGTGGTTCTCGTTGAAGTTGACGGACTCCAAGTGGGTGAGATTGAAGATCGAGGTGGGGAATGCGCCGGTGAAGACGTTGCCGGAGGTGTCGAGGACGCGCAGTGAGGTCATGGAGGAGAAGTCCGGCAACTCGCCGCTGAGACCCGACGAACTGACGTCGAGTTCTTCCAGGAAGGAGCAGTTGACGACGCCGGCGGGGAAGCCTCCCCGGAGATTGTTGCCGCCGATGCGGAGGACCCGGAGGCCAGGAAGGTAGGAGCAGACGTCTGAAGGGAATCGCCCGCCGAGTGACCACGAGGATATGTCGATGGCCTCCACGAGCCCAAGCCCGTCGCAGGAGACGCCGGTGAAGTTGCAGTGAGGAGCGGCGCCGTCGGCGGAAGACCAGGCCAGGATGGCGGGCCCGGAGAGGAACTGCCTCATGAGATCGAAGAAGTGGGACTGGTTGGCGGTGGCGGTGAGGTGGGAGCTGCAGAGATGGGGAGGAAGACTCCACAGGAGGAGAAGAAGCAGAAATAACCGGAGAGACATGGGGAGGGAGAGGAGGAAGCTGGCGGGTTAGGCGTTGACCGTGTGAACAATTTTTGGTGAGTTCTGTCCGTGGCGATGTCGAGTGACTTGTATATAAATGGTTCGGATGGAATCCGTGAGTCGGATATATAGAGAGAGACACACACACACCACCGTGGGGGGAGGGGGAGGAGAGAGAGAGAGAGAGATGACACGAGCATGACCTGTGCACTGCAACAATATCTATGCCAACTCGCATTTAACACGTGCGAAAAAATTCATTTCTGCATTACCTGACGTCATAATCGCTTGGATTATACTCAAAATCATGCTTTTAGTAAAAATAGCGTCAAACTAATAATAACATCATAATTATCATTTAAATAAACAAAATTTCTGGATTTAGTACTAAACAAATTAAAGCGAGCAGTTTTATAGTCTCGTTGTGGTTCCGCGATCCAAAGGGAGCATTTTTATTGCCAAACTGTTGTGCTGCGGCCCAAAAGATACCATTTTTATTGTCACATTCTGATGCTGCGACATAAAGATATCATTTTTATTGTCACATTCTGGTTCGACCTAGGTTTTATCTTCATCTAGAACGCATCCATATCGCCCACCGACAAATGGGTTGGGTTCCGAGTTGGAGTTAAGCGAATCTCCAGCTGCTAAGAAGTCGTTATTTATTACAAGCAACGCAACCTCCCTCCCCCCAACCCGCTCATAGATGGGGAGAACAATGAAAAACAGCTGACGACGGCCCAACGCTTTAGCTTGGACCGTCAGATGGGCAGCCAACGAGCAGCCTAGAATGCCAACTGACGCACCAGATTGATTTTGGGCCTCGCTGTACTTTCATTCTGAGGAGGCCCAACACCTATTCAGTGGGAACGGGGACGAGGGAGTAAGCCTTTGTTCGCTCTTCCATACGGCGGCGGAGAGAACTCTCTTCATGGCTGGGAAACACATGGTTTAATGGTGGGCTCGGCAGCCAGCATCTGGTTCGAGGCCCTGGTTTAAATTTTTGAGCGTCGCCGGCGGCGCTGCGGCATCCTTCCGCAGCACCGGCGTGTGGTCCATTCGTGGGCCTGAGTTTCTCCGGTGGTGGGCTTTCGCCGCCGGCGAGCGGACGCCGCCGAGACAAAATAAGGACGGCGGCGTTCCCACCCCTCGCAAACAGGACAAGCTCGCCGTCGCCCACCGCGGGGGGACAACCATAATGGCCGGTAACAAGCCGACGACAGGAAGAACATCCCATTTCAATTCTCCCCCGCCTCCTCCCCTCCCCCCTCCGTCTCTATCTCGAGCTGTGGAGATTCTCATTGCTGCTTGCCCTTTCGTAAGCATGCGGGACGGGGTCCGCCATATAATGGAGACAGCGATATTACATAGAACGGAAGGGCCCCCGGCCCGGCGGGGCTTAGCATAGAAACAACATTATGACCTAGTAAGCATGGGAACGGCGCAAGATCAGGCTTGAATGTGGCCTTTGTCTCCTTCTCCGTCGTGAAACACTGAACGAAGAGGGCCCCCTCCTCCTCCTGCTCCTGCTTCTTTCTATTTGTCTCTCCGTCAAGTCGGTAATGATCTGGTTTCTTCGTCAGTGGGATGGCCTGTTGAACGGCGCAAGGGGCTCGATGGTGTCTCCCGGGGGCCCTTTTGGGCCAAATAAAGTCACCACCGGGCCACCCCCCCATTCCTCCGTCACAGTCGCTGGGCCATAGCTTAATCTGTCTACTTTCTTCCATTTCACCGTCTCAGAGCTCTTCTCCTCCTCCCTCTCGCTCTCTCTGAGCGCATGCACAGCTGATTTATACAGCGCTTACCAAAAAGCGGCAGGCTTTTGGCGGGGAGGGTGAGTGCGGTCGGGGGAGGAGACCTCTCCTGTTGCACCGCCTCTAGAGCGACGGGCCGGCGAGGATTCCCAGCTTTCTAGGGCTCAGGAAAAGCTTCTGTTCTCGCGGGCATGGGGATCATTCTACGTGCAAAATGCCCCCGAAATCTCCTTGCGGAGCTAAAAAGAAGATCTCGATTTGACGCCCCCTCCCCTCCGAGGGGATGTGCGACGGCGAGGCCACGCCCAGCCCCACCCCCGCGCCGGCAGCCTGCTGTCTTCGCCGCCGGCCGGTCCCCCGTGCACGGCCTCCTCCTCCCTCCTCCCTCCTCCCTCCCTCCACGCTTAAAGAAAGCAATGGCCCGCACGTGGACATCGGCGACTGCAAGCTGGCGGAGCTTTGGCCTGTTCCCACAGTCCATCCCCACCCACCCATCTCCATGTCTCTGCGGAAGCAAGGACCCCCTTTATCGAACTCCCCCCACACCCCGTCCCTCTCCTCCATCCACTGGATTAGATTACTCCATCGCAAAGCTGTAACTACTACAGGCCTGCTCTCCTCGTCGGCTTCTCCAGCGAGCTTAAGCTAATGAGCCCATCAGTCTCCACTGGCGGGGCAGGTGGCCGCCGGTGGCGCTGCCCACCGAAGCAGCTGGCCGGCGCAGGCGGCCAGGCCCTCCCCGGCCCTCCGCCGTGAAAACTTCCAAACTGGTTCCGCCATTAGAGGGCATCTCCCCCGCCCAACTGGGGCCCTGTCAGGATCCTTGCGTTCAGTGAGTACGATTTAGATGACGTGAGAAGCAGGAACCGTCGCCCGCTGTCAGCTCCCACTGCTTGTCGGACACCATGTCGGTCTTGAGGCACTTGCCATCTACCCAATCTACAGACCTCTTGCAATATTTCAGAAAAATCCTTCTACTAATATATATTTTAAACGGAGGGCCATCGCTCGCATCGGGAAATGACGGGGCACTGCTGAAGGGAGTCGTGACGATTGCCAGAGACGGGACGCGGTCAATCGTCAACACAAGAATATGGGGGGGGGGGGTGGGGGGGTGGCCCACGTTGGTCGGGCTCACCTTAAATTCCTCCGTGGGAAGGGCCCCACCCAGGTCGGGTTTAAAATGACCCTCCTACCTCTTGCGCATTAAGAGCGGTCAGCGTTCCTCCAGTCATCAGAGGACACCCATTAACGGCGGTCAGTAGAGTTGGCGCTCCGCTGGCTCTCGATTACTCGCCAGACCACTCGAGCAGACCCACCGCCCCCCCCGAAACGAGAAAACAATAACTCAAAAGGGATAATGGGGGAGGGAACTTCGCACGTGGAAAGTTTTTAAGGCTGGGGTTGCCACGTGGGAAGACCCTGCTGTGGAAGTCAACGGGACCTGCTGCTATACGACCTGCGCTACTATTTCCGACAGGAGGCAGTTGCACCCCAAGCATTCAATAGGAACCTAATGCCCGTAGGTTACGTAATGCATGCATTATAGTACGTGGATTTAATTAATGCGGTTATGTAAAATTTTGACATTTAATCTCGCCATAACGCCTCTAGGGTGTCATAAATTCGCAAGAACAAAACTGTGATGTTCAAGGTCAACGGGGTTTGATTGTCACCGGTCAATGCGGAGGACACGAGGAACGATACCCATTTTTGGGCATTTCATGAGGGAGGGGGTTCATCAAAGGTGAGACTTTGGGGAGAATTATTTATGGGGCTCGAAAATCATTTATGGGTCTTCAATTTTATCATTAACGCCTGTCGACGGCGCGGCCGCCTGAGACGAGGCCCTTCCCGATGCGGTGGCGCCAGCTTCGTCTTCCTCCCCGGACGGCCGCCGGCGCGCCGTTTAATGGCGGCGGTGAGGCAGATTCAATGGGCCCCCCGCCCCCCCCCACCTCTCCTCCCCCATCCCCAGGCTCGAGCGTGCTCTGAGTTCGGCGCAGTCAAGCGAGGTTTTTATGATGACGACTTCACCACATTCATGGCAAGGACGTGCAGTAAGATGGGGGGAGAGAACGACGGCGTTGCCAGTCAACGGTCCCCATGATGGGACGATCGCTAGGAGGTGGGGGGCAAATAAGTTAATGGCGGAGTCCCCGGCAGGAGAGGACGGCGGTGGCCGCGGTGGTGCATTTCTCTGTTCTCGGCGTGGCCGCCGGCGGGGGAACCCAGGTTTCCCCTAATAATGGTGTCGCAAATTTGAAAGGCGGGCCCTTTATTGATCTGATCCATCGACAGCGTCTACTACGGACAGGGGCCATCAGGTCGACGAGTCTCGTCGCAGATGCTGAGCCGCGCTCCGCCGGCGGCACACGCAACCGCGACGGTGGTCGCCGCCGCCGCCGCCAGCTCCTCGTTCAGTCACTTCCATGGCGGAGAACCAGGGGATATAGTGGATTCGTCCGGCGATGAACAGAGACTAATAAGCTACAAATTCCCATCCTTGGATCACAGAAACCAAGAATAGAAGCCGCATCCGCGAGCTGCATGGGCTTTCACCTGTACAAGTTCTCCCCGCCCAAGCAGCTCAATCACACTGGAACAAAAAAAAACATACAAGATGATAATCTAAACGCGAGAGCTGATTCAGCCAGGCGGAGCAGGTCGTCAGATGCTGAGGAGATCGGGGGGAGTCGGCGGCAGCGGCTGGTGTTGCTGCTGCTGCTGCTGGTCTCTCCCGCCGGGGCCGTCGCCGTCGCCGTCGCCGTCGTTGGTCTGCTTCTGCGCCGCCGCCGGCTTGGGAAGCTCGGAGAGCATCTGGACGACTTCTCTCATAGTGGGGCGCTCCACGCTTTGCTCCTCCACGCAGAGCATGGCGACGTAGAAGACGTGCATCGCCTCGTGGAGAGGAAGAGTGGGGAGTCTCGAGTCGAGCACCTTGAGCACGCCCTCTTTCAGAGAGTCCGTCGTCATCCTCACCCACTGCACAATGTCAACGCCGTCCCCAAACTCCCCCACCGGCTTCCTCCCCGTGAGCAGCTCCAGCAGCACCACCCCGAAGCTGTAGACGTCGCTCTTCTCGTCCACCTTCAGCGTGTAGGCGTACTCTGCTCCCCACGTAAAACAACAAAAGAACACGAACCGTAAATGAGTGAATGACTGAATGAATCACTTGCCGAAGCTTTTAGGGTAGAAGATGTGGGGCGGAGGATAATAATACCAGGGGCGATGTAGCCGTAGGAGCCAGCGATGGCGGACATGCACTCGGAGGTCCCAGAATCCTGGAGGAACTTGGCGAGGCCGAAGTCGGCGACGTGGGCTTCGAAGTTGGAATCGAGGAGGATGTTGTTGGACTTCACGTCGCGGTGGAGGATCAGCGGGGAGCAGTCATGGTGGAGATAGCAGAGCCCCTTGGCGGCCTCCAGGGCGATCTTGTACCTCGTGTCCCAGTGCAGGTGGCCGCCCTTCTTCCCGTGGAGCAGCTCCCCCAAGCTCCCGTTAGGCATGTACTCGTATACCAGCAGATTCGTCTCCTGGTTGGAGCAGAAACCCAGCAACCTCACGATGTGGCGATGGCGAATCCTCCCCAGCGTCTGAATCTCAGCTGAGAATCCATGGTCATGGCAGGAACCCCCCCTACTCATCGCCGGCAGCCGCTTCACGGCCACCTGCTCACCGTTGGGCATGTCGCCCTTGTAGACGACGCCAGCACCGCCCTTGCCAATGACGTTCTCGTCCTTCAAGCAGTCCAGCACGTCGTCGCATGAGAAATCCAGGCGCTGGAAGGCGGTGAGCTTCCATGCCCGAGCCTCGCTCGCCTTCTTCAGGGACCGGGCCTTCACGATGGTCGCCGCCGCGAAGGCGATAGAGCAGAGGAGAAGGCCTATGACCAGCAGCAGCTTGGAAGAGGCTGAAAGAGGGCCCTTGCCGCGGGCCGCCGGCGAGTCGCCAGCAGAGCTGGCGCCGCAGGGGCCGAGATACGGTCCACAGAGGTCGGGATTGCCAACGAACGATGTGGAGTTGAAGTAGCTGAACTGGCCGGTGCCGGGGACGACGCCAGATAGGTTGTTGTACGAAAAATCTACCGCCGTCAAGCTTTGCATCGTCGAGATTGCCCCCGGAATGCTCCCCACGAGGTGGTTCCTCGACAAATTAAGGTAGTTCAGAATCCGCATTCCGGTGATCTCGGAGGGTATCTCCCCGGACAAGGCATTGCGGCTGAGATCCACGAAAGTCAGCAGCTTGCACCGGCCCATCTCCGGCGGGATGGCGCCGGTGAGCCTGTTCCCGTTCAAGTCCATCTTCGACAGCTGCTGCAGTTGCCCGATCTCCGGCGGGATGCCGCCGGAGAAGAGATTCTGATTCAGAAGCAGCTTCTGCAACCCAGAGTAGTTCCCAATGGCGGCCGGGAGAGCCCCTGTCAACCTGTTGTTGGAGAGGCTGATCTGCCCGAGGAAGGGAGAGATGATCTTTCCCATGGTCTCCGGAAACTCACCGGCTAGGAGATTATCCTGCAACTCCACCTGCGCAAGGTTGGGAAGGCTGAAGAGGCCCTCCGGGATGGAGCCATTGAGGTAGTTCTCCCCCATTCGAATCCTGCTGAGGGACTGGCACCGGCCCAGCGATGGCGGAATGGGCCCGAACAGGAAGTTTCCCAGCGTGATCAGCACCTCCAGATTGTTCCCCATGCAAAGATCCGGCGGGAGGTTGCCGGTGAGCTTGTTGGAGGACAGATCCAGGAGCTTCAGCCTTCCATTGCTCCCCAGCTGCTTGGGGATGCTCCCGGTGAAGTTGTTCTCCCACAGTTGCAGAACCTCCAGCTCCGGCAGGTCTCCGATGAAGTCCGGGATCAACCCGTGGAGCTTGTTGCGGAAGAGGTTTAGCAGCGTCAGGTTCTTGAGCTCCGAGAACGACGATGGGATGCCTCCGGTCAACGCATTGTTGGAGAGATCCATGGATTTGAGGCTTCTGAGCTTCCCGAGCTCCGAAGTGAGCTCACCAGCGAGGCCATTCACTTGCAAGAACAGGGTGTCGAGCTTCTCCAGTTTCCCAATCTCAGCGGGAATCTTGCCGGAGATCCCGCAGTTCGCCATGTCCAGGCGGAGGAGGGCAGACAGGTTCCCTATCTCCCGGGGGATCCCTCCGGTGAAGGTGTTGTAGTAGCCGACGTAGAGCTGCTGAAGACGAGTCAAGTTCCCGATCTCCGGGGGGATGGAACCAGTGAGCTCGTTGCCGGAGACGGCGAGGTACTCCAGGAACTCCCACCGGCCGTACTCCGGCGGGATGCTGCCGGAGAAGAAGTTGCCGCCGAGATGGAGGTGGCGGAGCTGGGCCATGCCGGAGACCTCAACGGGGAGCTGGCCGGTGAGGTTGTTGTTGTAGAGGTCGAGCACCTGAAGGTTTTGCAGGCGGGATAGCGCCGCCGGGAAGGTGCCATTGAAGACATTGTTGGAGAGGTTGAGGTGGCGGAGAAAGGGTAGGTGGGAGAGGTCGGAGGGGATGGGTCCGGTAAGGGCGTTGGCGGCGACGGAGAGGTTCACCAGTGAACGGAGGTGGCCGACGGCGGGGGAGAGGATGCCGGAGAGGTTGAGGCCAGCGAGGTCGAGGGAGACGACAGCGGCGGCGCCGCCGTGGGAGGAGTCGCAGGTGACGCCGGCCCAGAGGCAGTGATCATCGCCGGCGTTCCAGGAAGCGAGGGCGCCGTGTGGGTCAGAGAAGTTGGCCTTCAAGGAGAGGAGAATCTGATTCTCCGGCACTCGCGGAACCCTCGCCACAGCGCTCTGAAAGAGCAGGAGGTGGGTGAGTAGGAGGACGGCGGCGTAGAGGAGTCGCATAGTTCTCCCACTCTGTGATCTCCGCCGCAGAGGGAGGGGGATAGCTCAAGGAAGAAGAGGAAGGAGAAGAAGAATCAAGACTTGGAGAGAGAACGAGCTGGCTTTCTTGAAGAAAGGGAGAAACTTGTTCAGACTTCCCCGTCTGGTGGGGGAGGCGTGGCTTTTATGATTCCTCCTGCTCCACTTTCCTGCTGTTTTCCTCTCTCTCTCTCTCTCTCTCTCTCTCTCTCTCTCTCTCTCTCACTGTCTCTCTAAAATTTGAGCAAGTCCCAAAGCTCCTCCCTCCCTACCCCTCTCTCTCTCTCTCTCTCTCTCTCTCTCTCTCTCTCTCTCTCTCACTCTCACTCTCACTCACACACACACTCTCTCTCTCTCTCTCCCTACCAGCTGCCCAGAGACTAAACTATCCGGATTAAAGAGAAGGGCGAGCCTGGTTTTACTGGCCCCGAAACCCTACGGCGTAGAGATCAAGCTTAGGGTTCCATTCTTTCCATTTTTCTTCGGGATGGTGAAAGAAGGAGATCGATACGTCGGTCACCGCGGCGATGATTGCCCGTCTCTGTGCACCGGCCTGCGGCGACGGTCAAGCTGGCGGCGATTCCG
This sequence comes from Spirodela polyrhiza, assembly GCA_024713555.1. Taxonomy (NCBI): domain Eukaryota; kingdom Viridiplantae; phylum Streptophyta; class Magnoliopsida; order Alismatales; family Araceae; genus Spirodela; species Spirodela polyrhiza. Next base: position 1,219,689 of record CM046532.1, read on the forward strand.
CCGCTCACGATTGTCTCGGTCACCCCTGCAACAGGCCCCCCCCGGAGGACCGAGACTGTGACTGACCTCGGCGTACAGGCCGCCGTGGACCGCCGCGACAGGAAAAGCGACGACGGTGCGGTGGGCCTGGGGCCGCGCCCCACGGCGGCGGAATAAGTTACCGCCTCCGGCCGTTCTTCTCTCTCCTCTTCGCCCCCCTGCCGCCACCGCCGCTTGGGCGCCCCCTGGTCTGTCCCTGTCGTGATTCCACCGGAGGGCGCGGGGGCGGAAGAGGGTCCGGCCATGTGGGCCCCACATCCGCAGTCAGATTCTGATTTCGATGGGAACTCCTCAGAAGCCTGCACATAGCAGCCCAGCCAGCGCCGCCCCAACCCTGTCTAAGACAGAGACAGAGTCACAGAGAGAGACAGCGAGAGAGAGAGAGAGTAGAGAGAGAGAGAGATGGGCCGTGCAGAAATAAGCCGGGCCAGATTGGGCTGAAAGACTGCTCTTTTGAAATTTCTAAACTGGGTCTTGTAGGGATATAGATTTGAATTATTGAATATGTGAGACATAGGTGGGCGTGCATGAAATGTATGTATGTGGGGCTGTGGGCGTCGGAGGAAGGTCAAGGGAGCCGAGGTCTCGGAGGGCGGACTTCTTGTCTCCCCTGCCCCCGTTCTTCAGGAAGTCAGCGCCGCCTTGGGGCGTGGCGGCCTCTCGCCCCAATTCCGGCTAGCCTCCTCCGGGCACAGAGCCTTCCCCATAAACCAGCTCGGAGACCATCGGAAGAACCGGTTCGGTCAACGGGCGAGAATAGATTACTTCGACAACAGGCTCGGAAATCACGAGATATTAATGACCCGATCTGGACGATCGTCAAAACCTTAAAACTGCATCGTGATCAGGTCAGAGGGTCTCTCTGGAGAAAACTCTCCAAGTCAACGCTGGCCAAATGGGCATCTAGAGAGGGGCGGGTGATGAACAGAACATCGTTTCCTTTCATCCATGACATCTTACCTCTTCTTTTTGAAGACCCGGAATAAAAAGTGTGAATGCAGATAAATCTTTTCCATCTTGGGACATGTTCTCCACCCATTTCATCTACTTAATGAAACGAACTCTCTTACCATATTCAAAGGACCACTATTTTTTTTTTAACCACTGTTCATCCAAGAAAATCACCCATTACCACTCTTTGTTGATCCTCCCAAAGACTAAAGTTGTGAGGTATGTATGAACTTTTTGGGAGACTAATTTTTTTGCGTTGAAAAATTTTGTGTCCATTCAACAAAATGTCAAAGGCGTTCACCAATCCTTACACCAAATTTTAACTAGGATGTTTATTGAAGAACTCGAGTGCTATTCAGACATGTTTATTGTTAAGCTGTATCAATAAGTGTTGTACTTCTATGATTTCTATTTTCTTCTTTTTCACTATCTATTATTGGGCCCTATTTATTTTCCTCTTTATCTTGTACGAATATGACCTGACCACTTAGGCTAATATTGGCATAGCCCAATGTATCACTTAGAACTTGTATATATGAATTAGTCTTGTGTTATTTCTAACATAAGAATGGAAGATTAGGGTTTAGCCTATTTTTTCTTTCTACCTTCTCTATTTTTTGTTGTTCTTACTACAAAGACTTGAGGAGATCACATAGAATTTTAACATGGTATCAAAGCTTCATGTGAGAGATCTCTAATACCGTGACATTTCATGTCCTCAATGTTAGGTATCTCTGACTATTTCGAACATCACAAAATCTTTTGTAGAGAACCAATCTACGAACTATTTTTCTTCAATCTCTTCTAACACCTTAAGTGTTAGAGATATTTGAGGGACTTTTGTACCATGCTATTGACTTATCTTATGGTATGAGGCTCAATTTTGTCTTCTCCAACTCCTCGATTTTGGTATGTTATTTTTTTCAAAAATGTCAGTGATCAATTCAACTATGGAACATTCATCCAGAAGTCTCAATACTACCACCATGAACCAACACCTACTACACTCAGATTTACATGTGATACTACATACCGATCATTTAGATGGTTGTAATAATTTGAATGGTCACAATAAATGAAGGTAATTTCAAAAATCAAATGATTGATGAATCATTTATTGAATAATACTCCACAAATTAGTAATCCCTCTTTTGTAATATGAGACCAGATTGATTAAAAAAATTATGGTATGAATGTGGACAACTATGACATCAAATATTAGACAAACTTGTTTATATTTGTCTACAACAAAAAATATAGGAAATATTATTCACCAAACCTACTCTAGAACTAGAGGTGCATCACAAATATATGAATTAAAGTTAAAAATGATAAATCTAAGACATGAAGAGAGAACAATGACTAATTATACAAATGAACTGATGGTATTATGGTAGAAATTTGATCGCTACATGATGGTGCACTTTAATGATTCAACAAAAAAGGGAGACCATATGATTACTTGGTGGGTCTCAATCTAGAATTTGATCAATTAAGAGCTTACATTCTAGGTCAAGAAATTGTTAACATCTTAATGAAATAATATCTTTAATTAGTAGAGAAGAAAGCAAAGGAAATTTCGAGATGAACACAATGGGTAGGAACATATTTATAAATGAACAACTCTTGTCAACTCATTAAGTCCTGGTAATACAAAGTGTGATCTGAAAGATAATTTGTGGTATAGATATCATTGGAAATCATGTCACACACACACCCATGAGAGATGTTATTAATTACATGAGAGACCTCCACATCATTAAACACAACCTAAAGGTAACAACTAAGTTTATGTGGCCATTGAACCACCTCAAGAGGCTACTACATGGCATCCAAACTAGATAGAAAAACCTCTCAATGTAGAAGAGGTCAACAAAGTTGAGATGTCTCTAACATCATGTTATATTCCTCATTATGATGAGTTACCACTTATTACGGAATCAAGTTCATATACCTTAGCTATTCTTACTTCCTCCTTTACAAATGTATGAAGTATGGACACTAGAGCCACTCAACATATGACTAATTCATCTATTTTATTTTTCACATTCTTCTTGCCCTAGTGATAAAAATTGTAATGTCATTGAGAATGATAAACTTCTCTACTTACACTTCTTAATGTTCTTAATGTCTTTAAACTAACAACCAACTTGATGTATGTTAGTAAACTTACTAGAAGATTAAATTGTAATGCTATTTTTTCTTATCATTCATGTGTAATCTTTGACAAGGTATTAGGGAGGATGATTGGACATGTTAGGAAGCAAAAAAAATCTACCTTCTTGGGGAGCCTACTCATTCACATATTACAAAGTGAATCAGTCATCTCAACAACTAAATTGATATAATAAAAATATTTGACTTCACCGAACCTATGCATGTCCATGGATTTAATTTATATACAAATAGTCAAAAAATTTATTCTAGTGAGGTAAAAAATTCATTTTTGTGTACCCTTATACCTTTAGAGGTCAAAAGTAATTATAGTGAAGAAAGGAATCGAGAAGAAGATATCCCTATAGCTATTAGGAAAAACACTACATAATGTACAAAAAGACCCTTGAACTCCCTCCCACATCACCTTCCTTATGATATATTATCAATTGATTATAAAACCTTTCTTACCAATTTAACTAATAATAACATTCCCACAAATCTTATCATGGCATTACGTAGTGATATGTTGAAACAAGTCATAAGTGACGAAATGTGTGTTATAGAGAATAACACTACTTGGGAACAAGTTAAATTACCAAAAGGAAAAAACCATTTAATTATAATATAATTAAATATCACATAAATTGATCGATTATGAAATATAAGACAAGGCTAGTTGTCAAAAGATTCACTCCAACTTACATAATTGATTGTCTAGAAACATTTGTTCTAATAAAAAATAATGTTTAAATTTTATTATCATTGAAAACAAATTTCTCTTAGGGCTTGTAACAATTTTATGTCAAGAATAAAATCTTAAACAGAGAAATTGAAGAGGAAGTTTATATGGAGGTCCCACTTAATTATGGAAGAGATTTAGTCCTAAATATTATGTGTTAATTGAAAAATGTCTGATATAGCCTTAAACACTCACCTCAAGCATGATTTGGAAGATTTTATAGAGTAATGATAATGATGATGTATAAACAAAGGAGGGAGATCATACTATCTTTTATCAAACATTCCAATTAAAGGGTAGTGAGAATAGTATTAGCTAATATTGATGACATATTATAACTAGAAGTGATGAAATAGAAAAAGAACAATAAAGATATTGTCTATCTAAATAATTTGAAATGAAAACATTGAAAAAGTTAAATTAATTTTTCGATATTAGTATATCTCCTTCTAAGAGATGTATTTTCATATCACAACAAAAGTATAAATGAATCTTATGTAGGAGACTAATAACTTGTGAAAACTATATACTAATATATTATCAAATCAGAGAGAATAATATATATTTGAGAAGTATTTCACAAGTTATCATGTTAATTATTTTATTTATCATTTAAATGAACCTCCCTAAATCTTAATTTAATGATATTTTATAAATAAAAAGAAAATTAATGAGAATTTAGTTCATATCTTGAGGCCTAATTCTCATTTATTCTATTTTAAAAATAAAATCTTATTGTGCTAAAATTTTATGATTAATTGGAATATATTTGTTTCAATTTTTTGAAAATTATAGGTATCAAAATAAATATAAATAGAGAGAAAAATAGGCACACCACTAGTGGGCTAGAGGCACAATACTTAACGGGCCCAATGTGGGCCAAATGTCACATTACATTTGAAAGCGGGCCCAGAGGGTGCACCACCTAGCGACCTATATAAATTGGGTTGCGGATGGTGAAAATTGAGTTTGGGCCACTTACATCTCTGTGGCCCACTCAGAGTCAGGGCTAGGACCCAAATCAACCCTTTCTAAAGATGCTAACTGAACATATAAAATATTATATAATGTATAAAAGTGGTATCGCCCAATAGTTACAATGTGGGACTAAATATTCTCTTTTTCTTCTTTTTTAGATTTAATGGTAGCACGATAGTAGCAATTAGATCCAATGCACTAGATGATGTCACGTCACAATTGCCCTAAAATGAAAATGTAGCCCTAAGATCCAACAATGGCTACAATCACATTAGACGATTCAAGAGACACCATGTCACCGCCCACAATTACATAAAAAATAGCCATTGATCCAATGGTGAATATCATGGCATATGACGCACAATAATGTATTATGTTGTAGCCAGTGTCGTATGAAAAATAATGTCTCATATAATGGCAGCCACTATCATATCTATTGCACTAGAAATAGAGTGAGAATCAACACATCACCACTAGCAACACATGTTGTGGCAAATAATGAAACACATGCAAAAGTAGTGAGAAGTAATAGAGATCTAATGACAATTATTTGGTCACATCATCCTTATTCAGAACAAAATGATGGTGCGATGATCTAACAATCTTTATCGAGCCAAATATCAAAAGATATGTTTATATATATCAATAAATCACCTAGTAAAACATACGACATTAATTATTCTATCACACGTGTAGAAGGGTATATTTATAAATATTGATTATTGTTTGATAAAATAGATAATATTGATTATTGTTGTGTGAGAAAAAATAAAAATACCAAAATCAGAGAAAAATCAGAATAATATAGCATAACATAAGAAGTTAAAATAAAAAACATAATTTGCAGATCTAAGGAATAAAAAGAAGGAAGATGAGAGAGAAATATGGTCTTTTTCAAATTATCTTTGGTTATTCTTGAGAAAAAAATATTGTTACTCTTTTTTAATGTGAAAATAGAGATTTGAAAAATACATCATTGATTTTGATCATTCTCCTCTAACCTTCTCACCTTAAATTTATTTTGTTAAACTGAATGCAAAATTAAGAAGTGGAACCTAGAGGTCGACATCAAGTCATGTATTCTAAAGATTGTAAGTTTTATTTTTAATACAATTTTTATTATTTTCTTGTTAGATTTGTAAAATAAATTTATTTTCTTAGATTTACTCATTTCTTTACTTATTTCTTATCTATTTTCATCATTCTAAAGTATATTTTGTTAACTATTTTTAATTTCTTTAAGTTTTAAGTTTATCTTTACATTTATTTGTTATTTTATTTATTTTACTACTTTGAACCTTCAAATTAATTTAAACCATTAAATCAATTTCATGATCCTTTAAATTACAGAATAAAAAGATTTTTAAGAGCCTTCCTTGAGGAGATGACTTAATTCACCATTATATCTATTTAAAATTATTTTTGGTGAATCTAGTTCTACAACTTTGTGTAAACCAATAAGTACACCCATTGATCAAATATCAGGATAAGAGGAGCTGAAGATGAACCAACCATAAATAAAGAGAGGTATCAAAGGTTTGTTAGAAAGTTAATTTATCTATCTTATACATGACCTGATATAACTTAGTGTTAGTGTGATTAACCAATTCATGCACAACCTAATGGAGATATATCTACATGCATCATATAGGGTGCTACACTATCTCAAAGGATCACTAGGAAAAGGAATTCTATGTAAAAGGAGTGAAAGAACATTGATGGAAGTGCATAACAATGTTGACTATGCAATATCTAGTGTTGATCTAAGGTCTACCACAATATATTCTATTTTTATTGCTAAAAACTTAACTACATGGAGAAGTAAGAAGAAAAGTATGGTGGCCAGATCGTGTGAAAGTAGAATTCAGAGCTATGGCTCGAGACATATGTGAAGTATTATCAATGAAAATTATCCTTGGAGATTTAAAGATTGAATGGAAGAATTCAATCAGATAATATTGTGATAATAAATCAGTCATTAGTATTGCTCATAATCTAAGCATATTGAAATTGATCGTCATTTTATCAAGGAAAAATTAAAGAATGATATAACTTGCACTCCATTTATACCATCAAGTAATCAAATAGTTGACTTCTTCACCAAGGGACCAAATGCCAAATTGTTTCAGAGCTTTGTATACGAGTTAAGAATGAATGATATACATTCACTAGCTTGAGGAAGGGGGGGGGTGTTTAAGAGATATCAATACTTGTTTTACTTCTATTATTTCTATTTTCTTAAGTTTCACCATATACTCTTGGGCTCAGTTTATTTTCCTCTTTTATCTTTGTGTGAATCTGACCGGACTGATTAGGTAAATATGGGTTTGGCCATATATATATATATATATCAGTCTTGTGCTATTTCGAAGCTAAGAATGAAGGATTAGGGTTTAGCCTACTTCTCTCTCTCTTTTCCATTTCTTGCTGTTGTGACTATAGAGGCTTGAGGAGATCGAGTAGAGTTTTAACAGTTGGCACTAACAGTGACGAAGCATCACCATAATGAAGCCATTCATGAATGGCGGCTCATTTTTGCCTTAGAAAAAGAGCTCGAATGAACCCAGTCGAAAATAAGGAAAAAAATGTGAAATCAAACTTCCCTTCTCATAAGACATGTCAAAATATATATGAGGCATTTCAGAATAATGCTGAATATGAGGAAACTTGATGATAAGCTCTTTTGAAATGCAAGAGACTAATACAGAATAAATCTGTAAGAAACAGGACAGCTCCAAAAGTATAGGTCAAAATAACAATGAATGTAAATGAGAAAGGATACACAAAAATTGCATGGGCGGCCCATAATACCCAAGATACACCTTCTTCTCGTAGACCTAGCATACTTTTTATGTTGCCAGGTTTTATTATCACGTCTTATTATTTAGGATATCTAGAACCATTTTTCGGCTATTTAAATAGGCGTGGTTGGTATATAAATAATTTCTTCCAGTCCAATATACCTTTTTAATCTGTTTAAAGGATTCATGCTTTCGATCTTTATGGCTGCTTCAGCTACGTCACATCTAAACGAAAATCTCAGATATTCGGTCACATCCTGCCTCTTCATAGAACAAATTTTATGCTGAAAATAACGAACGCAGTGTATGTTCTAGTATAGAAGTTAAAACTTTGGATGGTCTATCAAAATGAAGTTCATCAAGATGAACTTCACCGTCCAGGGGCATGAGGAGGAAGAAACACCACAAGAAACCGTCAGGCAAGGCATTTGAGGATAATCTCTTCATATACCAGTTAACTATACAGTTTCTAGTACAAGACTCCCAGTGATTCTCCTCTAATTACAAGGCCACCCATCCATGAAGAACGTCGATGATGAATGTTCGGGCAAGGGAGTTGAAAGAAACGGGGAAATTTTTAAAAAATGAAAAATTGGTAGAAGAGATCGGAGATCACAGGGTGAAATAGACTGGAGGAGGATGATAGATGGGTACCCGGGACATCGAGACGTTGTCTGATCCAACGCTCTCCAGCTGAAAGTCCACCGCCGGGACGGGCGGGATCTCTGCGATTCTCTCCGGGACGATCATCCCGTTCTCTTCCACCCGGGCAAGAACCTCGAATTGGGACCGGATCTTCTCCGGCCTGGTTTTCCACGACGGGAAGCCTGACCAGTCCACGTCCATATTTGAAACCATCCTCTCCACGGCGAATCCCAGCTTCACATAGGTCATGGCAGACACCTCCGCCTTCAGCAACCTGAAGGATCCTTCCTCCATCCCCTTCTTCCCCAGAACCGACGCCAGCAGCTCCTCGAAGCCCCTGAGGTTGGAGTCAGATCCGTTGAGCGATGTGAGAGGCCACAACAAGGGGGCACTCGTGGCTTCTGGGTCTTCGGACAAAGCAGGGACGGAGGGAGATGAGAGCTCGACGAGCCCCGGGGCCAGACGCTTGAGCTTTAGCCTGTCGCTGGGGGACATGGATGTTGGAGACGACGACAGAGAGGTTGGTCCGACGATCCGGAGCGAGAGGAGGGGCTTGTCCTTGGAGCGAGAGGCATGGCGAAGGGCCTCGGCCATGGTTAGAAGGCCGGAAGCGACTGCGCGTCCCCCGGTGGTGCGGTTGAGAGGAAGAGGTAGCTCAACTGGGTGCCGGAGACCGACGGATTTGGCGCCCTTTACCGTCACCTTTGCGCCATCTGATAGCACCACCTTCTTCAGCACGCCGGCCTCCACATCGTGCTGCGCAAAATCGACGGCATAATCATAATGGGAAAAGCCAAAGACTTCGACGAGAGATTTGCCATTGTTGGAACATCCTATTCTAGACTAATGCAATTTAAGATAATTGTTGGGCATTGCAGAAGCGTCCCAGAAGTCCGAAGAATAGATGTTCGATTAGATTCGAGCGTAACCGATTGGGCACAGGCGTAGATTGGAAATGGCGAGAATCCTAAATCGAAGGACTAAAAAAAAAAAAAATGAAGACAATTCGAATGGTAGCAGTTGTTCAATTGTCAAATTCTGTGCATGAGATTAATGAGGAATACTTCAAGAGTATGAGGATTTTGGGGAAAATAAGGGAATAAATATGTACTCACCGGCAAGGCCAGCCTCATGTCATCGCCGTCCTGGATCCAGAGCTCCATGGGGCCTGCAAGCTGGAACGGGGGAAGAACCGGGAGGACCATAGATTCTGGAGCCTTCTCCATCTCCGCCAACCCCGTATCCGCATTCTCCGCCTCGCCGTCCATTGCAAGAAAAGGGAAATCCACAAACTCCCACCGACTCACATCCTCCAGTAGCTTGATTGGGACGATCTTCTTGTCGATCTCCACATGGAACTCGTACGCCACCGATTGCCCCACCTTCGCGTCCCGCGGGTCGAAACCCGACAACTCCAGTCCTTCCTCTTGCGACCCCAACCCTCTCAGAATCACCTCCTTCAAATCCTGAAAGGTTCAAACCAACCATCAGCCGATGATCTAAAGTCGTCTCATCGTCCAACGCGAACAAAAATCATAGCGGCAAGGAATCACCAGAATCTCTTACCGAAACAGCTCTGGGAAACGACGTTTTCAGAGACCGCGGAAAGACGACGGCGCCGGAAGATCCAATCAGCAGGAAGAACAGGAAAACCCCCGCCGCAACTCCAGACCTGCCCGCCATGGAAACCAACCTCGATCGTCCTTCGCTCTTCCCCTAGACCCGCGGACCACTCTATGTGCCGGGAGAACAACAGAACTCCCGAAGAGAACGGCAGATCCTTCTGGACTCTTCGAGTCGCTATATATCGACGCACTGACGTGGAAGGAATCAGCCAATCGGCGGAGAGAGAATGATGCGATGGGGCTGCGATTGGTTGGGCTTCGCTGGCGGACGAACGAAGACGGTGGGCCGGAGACGCGGACGGATCCCATTCCTTCCATTTAGGCCGGTTTTGGTTTGGGCCTGGGCCTGGGCCGGTCTCAGGAGGATAAAGCCAGCCCAAGCCAATCTATGTTTGTGTTGCCTTTCATGTATTGAAGATTTTCCTTGGCCTAAGCACTGAACCAAAATATATTTAAGAACACTAAAAAATATATTATATTTTTTAAAATTAATTAAAAATATCGATCCACATTATAAATGAATCATGAGAGATTTACAGGGACATATATATATTGGAATAAATTATGTTGTGAATTTACTATCTTATATAAGCTGCAGATCAAAATACCCTAATTTAAATTAAATTTTATGATAAAAAAAACATGGGTTTGGTATGTACTGAATCTAGGCCTCTTGAAATGTGACAAGAAGGAACAAGATGTACATGGAGGGGCCTTGTATAATCCATCAATCAATGCTAGTTGCTTGCATCTAATGGATTTTTTAAAACATTAGAGTGCTTGATATAAAGGCTTATTAATTTTTACTTCGACATGGCTTCTGGGGTAAATTTAGAGCAGGTTGAAAATTCCTTGAAGATGATGCGAACTAGCACATAAGTCATCATGTCTTCTACCAAATGGGTTATTGACATTTGTTTTCTTTATTCAAATAAGTCACCTTCAAAATGTATAATCTTCGACAATATCAAAAAAATCTCCAAAAAATATATTTTGTATTTCTTTGATACCTGTATTTGAGTGTTGCACATATTTTGGGGGTACTTAGAGCTTTTAATCCTAAAGAAATATTTTGAAAACAAAATATAACTTGGTTCATAAATTTATGGGGGATAAACATTAGATGTCATGTTTATAGAATGAAAGATGCAACCTTTAGAAATTGGAGGTAGACATTAAAAATATATGAATATTGTTTTAGTGATCTTTTTTGAGACATTGAGTTGAATAACTTAGGTGGTCCATGATAACTTGGTGGAAAGCTAAAAAAAATGATAGAATTTTGAAGAAAACCAAAATTGAGTCCTCTCCTCTTGATTTATCCGCTTATCATGTTAAAATTGTCACAGTTGAAAAAGCTCTTTTATCATATGGGAGATGCTCTTGTTCATTACAAGTACAATGGTAAAAGTAGGTCAAAAGATAGTGCAATGAACTTAGTGTAGTAAAATATTCCTATAATTCATTCTTATAGGAAAAAGTATTCTAACTTGTGTTATTAGAGTCCACTTTCCATGAATAGAAACCTTGTTTTTAAAGTCCTATGATACCTTTTTATTATAATTTCTACTCAACATCTAATTCTTAATCAAAGGTTTACAACTTATTGAGTTTGTTTGGATTGATACATTATAATTACTCAACATTTAATGTGGTTTTAGGAATGCAAATAAAGAGGGAACATACATCTCATTCATCACTCCATCTATTTCCATCTTATGAACATTCACTCTATACATCAAATGGTATGAAACTATAAATGATTCTTCCTAGTACCTATAATTACATCATAAAAATTCTTATTACATGTGAACTAATTCACTAAGATTTAAATGTAAAAAAATCTAATTCTCAATAAAAGGGTTGATATTTTGATGTAGCCCATCTCATAGAAATTGAAAATGAGTCTAAAATTAGAGACTCAACCACTTTGGATTTGGGCCGTAAGGAGAAGAATGTTAAAAGAGGGCCCAAAGACTAATTGAGTATGAGAAGTCACGAAAAACTACTTTATGTAAACTTACATTACATCTATTTTCTTCTTGAAGGTGATTTAAATATTGTTAGATTCCATTTTAGGTCACTTCAAGCTCTATTATAAGCTATTTTAAGTCATTTTAGAATTTGAGAGAACTTAACCTAGGATCTATACAAGATCCTTCTTTTGATTGCATTCCACCCATTTTTATGCATGTATAAAGTTTTTCATTATAACTTGGTAAAAAAACTAAGTATTATGAGTTTTTCTTTCTTGTAATATTACCGTCACCTTACTTATGGATTCAAGCAACTCTTTGTGGATTCAATAGTACCCTATTGGCATTGCAGATTCAAGGTTACCTCGTGGATTGAAGAGTTGAGCTTTTTAATTTTGTGGATTTAAAAAACTAGTTTATTCTTCAAAGACTATACTTTGTAAATTTATATTTGAATTTTATTATCTTTTTTAATACTACTATTTAATATTTCATAAAAAATAGCCTCACTAAGTCTAGTTATTCAACAAATAAATTAATTTAAAACTGAAAAGAGAGAGGGGACATACATCTCATCATCACTCAAAGTATTTTCAAGTTATGTACACTCACTTTATCTATATATTCCAATGAATCTAGAAGGGATTCTTCTTAATGTCAAAAATTACATGTTAATATTTCTAATGACATGTAAACCAATGCACTAAGTTTATAGTCTTGTGAAATTAGAGGAAATGTTTACTTTTTTATGGAAGTTATTTTATTTTTCTTTAATGTTTGTACTTAAAATTGTTAACCTTGTAATGCCATGGAACTAAACTAGAGGAAAGCCCTCTTAATGCATACACCAACCTAAAAGGTTTTAACACTTGTACAATAGTATATTGGTCTTGAACTTGTATAATACTTGGCGTTCTTTGTATTACCATAAAACATAAGTATTGCATACCTTGGCATTCTATAAAAACAATGAAACCCAAGAGATTAGACATATGTAAAGGGTATATATTATAATATTGTGTGTGTTGTGACCATGACCTGCTTGTGGCCCACTTAGAACCAAATAAGTTGCATTGTAACTTGTAATGATAAAGCCTAAGTTGCTCATCATAATTTTTTTTAATTTTGTGTACCAATGATCACCAAAATGTGTTTCAAGATGCCTTTGATTAATTCTTGTTTTGAGAAAAAAATAGACACCAAGAGGTTTTTGTTGTTTGATTCCTTTGGATACACTTTTGCAATGGAGTGATTTTTCTTGAGGTTCAAGTATTCCACAAAGTAATAGTTATTGAGCAGCTGAGTTGTTTGGTCACCTATCAACTAGATTTATGACTCTTGATGGACCTAATGTAAGGCAACTAGAGCACTAGTTATCATTTTAGATTCACACCACTAGTTGTGCTAATGTGGCCTTACAATTATTTACCCTCACCATAAGAAAAATAGTAAATATAATAAGTTTTGGGAGGCAATGCTTTGTGTCATGTGATTGTGTAAGCTTGAATTGTTGGAGCTTGATAGAGAAATATTTACCAAATAAATTCTATCTAAAATAATAAAATTTTCTAGAAAGAGGTTGAGAAAGAAATTCTCAACTTAATATATTTCATTTAAAATTTAAATAATATAATCTTACCACGATACAAAATAACAACTTTACCCTATGTCTAGTTTCTTTGCATTATAGTTAGACCCAAGAGTCAACTTAAACTTTTTATAGGTTCTCTTTTAAGAAAATGTCTATTTATGTTCGAACTAACAATGTACGCTAAGGATAAAGTGCTGGGAAAATGTGATATACTTTATTTAGGGGTAAAAAATATAATCAGAGGTATGTGGCAATGTGTGAGAGATCGTGGCACCTCGCGGGCGGGATGAGAAACGACGCAATGTGTAGCGATGGAGGTAGGGAGAACGAGTAGGGGGTAGGGGGGGGATAGGGTGGGGGGTGGAGAGAGAGAGAGAGAGAGAGAGAGAGAGAGAGAGAGAGAGAGAGAGGAGAAAAGGGGGTGGTGAGAGGGAAAGGAGATGAGTGAATCGAGGATTTAGTGTTTAGGGTTAGTAATCTTTTTACAATCGGGTAGAGATTAATTATACTTAACAAGTGTGCAATGTCAAGGAACTCATTCCTTCTTGCAATGTACGGCATTAAACTCTACCTTTGAGTTTAATGGTCATTCTGTCGTAAATAAAGTTAGTAGACATTGATAATGTTTTCACTACACCAAGGAAGGATTGCATCTCGGAGTAGACTTCATCCCCTGTAACATGCCGACAGTTGAGGGATCTACCCGTTGACTTTTCTATCCAGGGCCACTATCACCACCCTCTTTCCTTTAATGGACGAAACATCTCCTCCTCCAGTCTGTGATCTGATCTTCTTCTGCAGGACACCGTCAAACTCGCGATCTCCATATATCCTCACCGATTCATTCCTTTCCGCCCTTGACAAAACGTGTAGAATGCTAGAAAATGGGACCACAATGAGGGCAGATAATTGAGGGCGACTGCGGGGGCGCGGTGGCTGAGACTTTTGGAAGCCAATCACCAAGTTGTGGCTTCCAGAGTCCGCATGCGGGGCGGCGACCAGAGACGACGACGCCCAAGTTTGCTGCGCACGTGCCCCACGGTATGGCCCGTCTGACCGGCCTGCACCGCCGCCGCGAGGCCATTTATGCAGCCCTTGCCGGCATGTCTCCGGCGCAATTATCCTCCCCCCTCCGTTCATACTTACCATGGAACGGCGGTGGGAATGCCGAAGAGGGACGGGCGAAGAGAGCGCCACATAAATGAGCACGCGTCTGCTACGAAGCTCGGAGGGCCCCCGGCTATGGCGGAACTTCCACAGCTGCTACGTTGCACCACATGAAAGCGCACGCGTGTCCTCTTGTGGACGAATCATGGAACCATGGTGGGCTCCTCTGTGGCTATCGTCGATATCGAGTTTTTATCTGCCCCTCATCCCATACCGAAGAGGATACTAATTGGGGATGGCTCTTATGGATCACGCTATGATTTCACACCGATCTTTCAACAGGATGATGGCGATGCCTGCTTCAGCAAGACGCGTTGTGCCCACAGCTATTTAATAGCGTGTGGCCCATCGAATCAATTCTTCTCTCGTCGTCAAGCCACACCCCTACTCCTTTTGCACTCCACTACGCATCTACCTACGTCGGCGATGCCACGTGCATGAAGCTCAGATCACGCCTTTCAGAGGCAGACTGATAAAACAGATAGATATATACAATATATACATATTTAGAGAGAGAGAGGGAGAGAGAGAGAGAGCTGTCCCCAGCAAAAGGGACTGAAGGCGAGTCGTCCTGCTCGCAACGGGGCATACATTTAAATAGAATAACTATAGATCATATCATCCATTAAAATTGATTGTTGATTCCATAGTGAATTGTTACAGAAAGCAAGGAGAGGGTGGCTGCGGCGAGGACGTCAGCGATGAGCAACAAGAAAAGAGCGAGGAAGGGGAAGATCTTGGAATCATGGGAAAGAACCCCCCCACCCCTTCAAAAATGCGTCTGTTGCTCCGTGCGGCCGAGAAAAAACGAGCGATCTCTCCGCCTCCAACCTCGGAACTTGGAGCAGATAGAAGATGGCCGCCTTTGGGAGGTTGGCGACGACAGGGAGAGAAACGGGAAGCGACTCTGAATAAGTCAGACCAAACTCTGATGACAGCTTCATCGAAAACTTCAAGAGTCTGATCTCTGTTCTCCGGGAAACGTGGCCGACGCCTCGACCACGCAAAAAAGGGCTCTAGAATGGAGAGAGAGAGAGAGAGAGAGGGACCCAGAGATGGCGAGAGGGAGAGAGCCTCGGAAGAACAGGTCTAAGATCAGACGCCGAGAGGGAAAGCTGATAAGACGGCGACCAACGCTTTCTGAGCATGTGTCTTGTTGCGTTTTCATATGAACTGGCGGCAAGCTAAATTGAGATGCTTCACGAGGTCTTTCACTGTAATGGAGAACCCGTCCTCCACCTGAGAGTGCCAACGTATGGTTATGATCAAATTTCCGTAAAAGCTGTTGATCACGACTGTTTTTGGGTGATTAGATGGGGCAACGGATTTACCTGCGCCGTCACTGTAATATCGAGTGCAGAGTTGGCGAAGGGCACAGAACTGGTGTTGACGACGGAGAGGTGGAGCTTCTCTATCTCGTCCAGCAGCCTCGCCAGCACGCCCTTGCGCTTCTCGCAGTGCACCCTCACCAGCACGCTCTTCTCGCAGAGCTTCGCCTCGATTTCCGGCAACGGTGTGCCGGCGGACGGGCCGTCGAAGTTCTCGCCGGAGGAGGAGATGCCGTCATCCAACGATAGCTGAGATCTCCTCACCAGAACCGCCGACTCGACGGTCCTCCTGGTCGACTGATCTTCGAGGACCGCTACCTTCTCCTGAAGCTGTTTGACGTACTTGATCGCGTCGCCGAGGACCGACGCCTTATCCGTCTGTCAGAGAGGGGGAGAACACGGTCAAGATCAAGAACTACTGACTGCCACTTAAGGTGTCAATCTATTTGCGATCGAGACTTGTTTTGTAAGGCCAAGTCAACGATTGGGCAGCTTTCACATTCCGATCGTCAGCTAAGAAGGAAGCAAGACGAAGCAAAATCAGGGCAACGAACAGCCTGATGGGCGAGAAGAACACCTTCTTCAGGCCGGGGACGATCGCCGACAGGGCGATGAACTTTTGACTGAGCTTCTCCCTCCGCTTCCTCTCGGCAATGATATGATCCTGAGCCTGGGACGGCGGCCTCGTCCCCCCGTTGACCTTCTTCGCCCCCTGGGTAACCATTGTTTCGTAAGTCCTCTTCGAACCCCGAGTTATGGTGAAGCCCGCCTCTTCCTTTGGCTTCACCGGCGGCGGCGACGCCGCAAATCCCCCAACCACCGGTCGGTTGCCGAAGGAGAGGATTGTCGGCGAGGAGACGTCCGGCGCCGCCGTCGAAACCTGGTCGGCGCCGCTGGTCTCAACGGAGGAGCAGCTGAAGGTCTTGCCCTCCGTCCTGCCGTAGGATGTGAAGGTGGGATAGGACGTGTAGCTCCCGGAAGAGAAGGAGCTCTGGAAGTCGTCCACCAAGGCGGCCGCTATGTGCTGCGAGGTCAACTCCTCGAGGGAGCTCATCTCTCTCTGATTGATGCAGCTGTAGCTCGGATCATCCACCTCCGGAAGAATGTCCATCATCTACAGAGTTCGCAGCAGACAAAGCGACCGTAGGGTGAATTCTTCCGCTTCCGACAACGAATTACCCCAAACTAGTCCTCCCGGAGCTGTCGGTACTCACCAGATCGGACACCCAGCGAATCGACGACAGCTCCATAGCACGCGAAGCTCCTCCTCTTCCAGACGCAGAGATCCTGTGGAGCCAAGGCGAGGGTCGTCAGCCCAATGCGGGGATAAAACCGGAGCGGTGACCTCTGCAGCTGGTTCTCGACTGCGTGATGAATAGACCTATTTTCAGTGAAATATTCTAACCATTTTAATATGCTGCCTTGACCATTTAAAGAAACTCATGGAGTTATCCGATGCTCATAGAAAAACCCAGCCATGGACCCCGAGGAAGGGAGGGAGGCGCACGAAGCCGAAACGAAGATCAGGGAGAACCCCTCCCCAGCAGGGCTCCAGCGAGGAAGGAGACCTCACCTCTGTTGGAGAACCCGGAGTCCTCCTCTTCCTGTTCCTGTTCCTCTTCTTCTTCTTTTTCTTCTTCCTCAGACTAATCCCTAAGCCCGATCTCCATCCCCTCCTCCACATCTTATATATTCCCCCCACGGGGCTTTCTTCCTCCTCCCCAAGCTGACCCCACCTCTCATAAAGCCTTGTTCTGGCTCTCTCTCCGTCTACCTCTCTCGCTCGTGGATGACGTCGGTCTGACTTCAGATACCTTTTGAGAACTATAGCGGCGGCGGTGTGGGGACTGGAACATGATTGATCCCTTTCGCAGTGCGATCAGAGATGAGGTCAAGAGGGTTCTCAGAGACTGCCCCCCGCAGGATCGCTGGCTGCAATCGTAACACGTTGCACCGGCCACGCATCGGCTTCAACCGTCACCTTCTGACGGAGGCTCTTTCACACTCCCCCCATCCTCTCGCCGCCACGTGCAGCGCTACGCGGAGGCCCTCAAGAGCGGCGGCGGCGGCGGCGACCTAGCCGCCGACTTGCGTTCCATTCCAGCTTCGTCATATCCCAAAGTTCTCTCATACCCTAAAACAACGGAACGGCGTTGACCAAGATCATAATCTTAAATCATGCTCACTGAATATCAGAAAAATACGATTTTTACCGGACCCAGGTGGTCGAACTACAAAACTTATCTACCCTAAATCATGGATCTGAAACCCTAACTCTCCATACCTCAGACCTCTTATTGAAAGAGATGAACTTTGATGGTGACGCTATTATTTTCGTTGACCAAGATCATAATGTTAAATCATGCTCACTGAATATCAGAAAAATACGATTTTTACCGGATCCAGGTGGTCGAATTACAAAATTTATCTACCCTAAATCATGGATCTGAAACCCTAACTCTCCATACCTCAGACCTCTTATTGAAAGAGATAAACTTTGATGGTGACGCTATCATTTTCGTAGAAAATAAAAAACCCAGATCGAGACGGCAACGAAAGAAAAAACCGATCGCATGATGAAATCCATGGAGAATCGAGGATACGCGTCTGAACACCTCACCAGTATACGCGAAGATCCCCGGGGGATCGTTTATGGCGACGGGTCAACGGGGAGGCCAGCCAATTATTGGAGGCCAACAACCATCCCGCGCGTGGCAGCCGTTGGCGCGTCCAGTCAAATCCCGCTCCTAATCCAGCACAGATGTCAGCTGGCGGCGTCCCCGGGAACCGGGAGACTCAGCTTTCATGGCGCCGCCGGCTGGGATTTGGACGGCCGCGGGAGGGCGACCTTTCTGGATCAGCTGAGCTGAGCCCGGATTCGGCCGACCATCCGGCGGACGGCCCGATTATAGAAATAACGCTCGGTGGCGGCTGCAAGAACGATAAACGACAGAAAACTCGAAGAGATTTGGGCCGCCTGCCGTCCGTCGATCGGTAGCAGGATTAACCAGAGAGTTACAAGAAGCTCGGAGGCGGGATCTTACAAAAGGGGGCCGGTCAACGCTCCGGCTGGGTCAACTCTCCTTCTGGGCAGCCGCCTCTGACTGGACCCAGACCTTGACGGATCTGTCGTTTTCCAGGGCGCCGGAGACGATCATGTTGCGGGTGGGGTGGCAGGCGACGGCGACGACGGTGTCCACGTGGCCTTCCAGCTTCTGGGCCACCTTCCGGGACTGGAGATCCCACAGGTAGACGCAGTTATCCTCGGAGCCGCTGACCACGTACTTGCCGTTGGTCACCGAGAAGACGGCGGGGATGCAGAACTTGGTGTTGACGTGGCCCGTGTACGTCTTCAGGAACTTCCCCGTTGAGAAGTTCCATAGCCTCTGCAACACCCGCACAAGTGCGTCAGCTCGACGTGTGAGAAGAAATCCCAACGGAGGAGGAGATCAAGACTCCGACAGATTAAATGATATATGATGCAGCTGATGGTAACGGTGATGAAATAGCCATGAAAAATATGCTGTTCTTGGGGGGAAAAAAAAAATCTTCTAGATCATAGGAACCCTAGACGACAGTTGCTACTCCCGAGCAACCCCAATACATAAAGAGTTTTCAGAAAAAAAGAAAAAAATATCTTGGAAGGAAAAAACTTGGGAAATGTGATGGGCAGTCGGTCCTGGTTAATCTTCCAGGGAGTCAATGATACATGGATAGGATTCTAAAATCGCTTTCTTTCTTAATGAAGAGACATAACATCCAGTACCCCGAAATGCCATACATGACATGGAAAAAATCAATGAAGGAGGCACATAGAATCTTGGAGAAAACCCAGCATAAAATTGGAGAGGCTCCGAGGAAAAGTTCATTCGCCTTCGACTTGGATAAGAAGAATGAATTCTCATCTCGTGCACGTTAGTAAGTGTTATAAGTACTCTGTCCACTGACCATCACTCAGATTCCAGCAGCGCGATTTCCTCTCTTTGACCATACCAATCGACTGGAACTGCTCGGGGATTCGGTTCTTCTTCGATTTACAGCGCATCTGTCTGTTATACTGTAATTTATGCTTTATTAGAATTAGATCCTATTAGGGCTGGATCGCAGAACAATAGAGCTTTTCTCAATATTTAATCAGCCGGTTAGAATTGGAATAAACACCAGCCGATACAAAAGTTAGAAAGCTGACTTGGACAGGCTGAAATCAAGTGAGACCGGGATGAAATGATGATTATGGAAGCAATCAGATAGTAACCAGGATTAGGTAATCCCAGCCTTCTTTTACCCCAAAACCTTTCCTATTTTGTGATTCAAAATGGGATCAGAATGAGTGCTGGCTCATTTCGTTACCCATTGAGAATAGAGTTCCCGCCCAAAAAAAGCCTGATGGATAATTTCTGCCAGTGATGATATGTGACCTACACTGTGTCCTGCATGTTCCTCTACTGGAAAGACAATTGGATTATACCACCATCAAGAAAACATGGGCGTTACCTATTTGCAGGAGAAAGTCTAATTTGGGCGCTGCAAGATGATGCGTCAAATGTTCAAGTGGTCAAGGAGGCAGACTCGAAATCTGCTGGGCTCTGCCCGCGAAAATGTTCAAAAAAAGATGATGCGTCAAATCCGATTAAATGTAGTCATGAAATGAGTTGATGCAAATGGCGAGGAGGAAACGAACAAGTGATAATAAGCATTTGACTGTCAACATAAAGAACGGCAATGATGACCATGAAGTTGATAAACAACATGGCCAAAGCATCTCGGACGATTATGCTTTACTGCCCTGGCTACTAAACTTAGCTTAATTCATATATACTGATCCAAAAATCCGTGTTGGTTTACCAAGAGTCCGGTCAAAAAACAATCAAAGCCAGTCCATGTAGCAGGGCAGCCTTCCCATCACTTTGTAGCAGATGAAAAATAAAAAAACAAAGAATCATATACGTTGTTTAAGAATCCATAGATGCAAAAATAATGATGCAAACGTATGTGTCCATAATGGTAAAGCATACTAGTAGTGTGTCTGTGAAAACATGTGCAAGGTGATGTAGGATGGAAATAGTGGAACTAGCTAGGAAAAAACTTCTATTAAGGTAACAATTAGGTAACCGATTTCAAATTGCTTAGGTAACAAGTTATACTAACTAGCCAATAAATTGTCATTACCTTTTTTCCACATCAAGAATAGAAACAAGAATTCTGCTCCATTCTCTAACAGTGTTTAGAACAAGCAATCCCTTGTTCGCTTGCTTTCAGTTAAATCACTAAAGCCTCTGATTTATGCATTGCCAATAACAGATAATGAAGGTCCAATTTAAAAGAGAAATATTTTTCATAAAACTTTATAAAAAGAAGACTTTCAACCAAATCTATTTGGAAAGCTGATGTCTAAACTTCCTGACGCGTTACCAATTCAACAGCAAACCCAAAAAAAAAACCCTTTCAACTAACAAATCTAGCTTTCTGGTAAAAAAATGAAAATTGCACAGCGAATCTACTGCTAGTATAGATGTCGCGAGCATTATCCAAATTTTAGCCACTTAAAAAACATTAAAATTGCGGGAATACTGGCAAACATCCTTCACTCTCGGTTTTGAAAGTGAAGGATAAACTTGAAAGCACTTAGTAGACGGCGTATGCACAAGCTGGCTCGAGTTTTGGGTTTGCTCCTTAAGCCCATGTGGCAACAACATCATGCACACTGGGACTCTACTCACCAAGTGATGTGCATGGACAGAAAACTTATGTGCGTTCAGCATGGAGTCGAGAAATCAGACCAAGGTTTTTAAAGCTCTTCCTCCCATTGTTAATCCAACTGCTAAAAAAACGATGTGGGATTTTACAAGCATTCATCAAAATTAAATGAGAAAAAAATGGAACTGTATTTTTGGAAGAAATAGTCTTACGCCAAAAAATTATGCATAGTTCTGAAAACAACTAACATTTATAACTTCGCCCATCTACAAAGGTGGTGACAAGGAAATTAAACCGTCGCAAAATTTCATAATGCATTAAACTAAAGCTTTGGCACTCATGCAGAGGAGCTACCAATGAACAACATGCAATTTAACTTCAGACTATTGGGGCTAGCTATCAGTTCACTATAACAGTTAGCAAAATTGAATCTGGCTTTTATATGAGGAATCAGGATGCATCTGACGAGGATTTCTAGCTTAAGGCACGCTCTGTGCACTCTTTCCGGAACTTGTACTGTCCCAGTCTAGCAAAGAGAAACAGCCATTTTTTTTTTCCTATCAAGAGTTATCAAAAATCCAATGTTTACAGCTTCCGACAGAACAACGAGGAGAGCAAATGTTAAAGAAATATTTTCGACTACTACGGAGAAATACGCGAGCTATAGGCAATAAGAATGAATGAAATACTCAGTACAGAGAAGTATGCAGAGAAGTAGACAGACTAGTTCAATATGGATATACTTACTATTGTACTGTCGAGTGTCGCTGTAAGTACAAACTTCCCATTGGGCGAAAACTTCACGAAGGCAACCGGGGGGTTCTCATCATCAATTATTGTCTTCATGCATTGCCCCGTCGACGCGTCCCACACCCGGCACAAACCGTCGTAGCTGCTAGACACAATCAGGGTTCCGTCCCGATTGAAGTCGACGGCCGTGACTGGGTCGGAGTGCGCAGGGAGCACTCGCAGGCATTTCCCCGTCTTGACGTCCCAAACGCGAACGGTCTCATCGAACGAACCCGAGGCAACCATGTTTGATTGCGGATTGAAAGATGCACAAAAGACATAGTTAGTGTGGCCGACGAAGGTCTTTATGCGCGAACCGGTTTGGACGTCCCAGACGCGAACGGTGCGATCGTCAGATGCGGAGCAGACGTAGCGCGAGTCAGAGGAGAACGAAACGTCGGAGATGCCCTCCTCGTGGTCGGAGAGCTCAGCGCGGAGGGAGAAATCGGAGGTGGACCACAGGCGGATCGTTTTGTCGGCCGAGGCGGACGCGATGAGGGCCCCGTCGGGCGAGATCTTGACGGAGGAGACGGAGCGCTTGTGGCCAGTTAGGGTTTCGTGCAGGACGTAGGGGTTAGACATCATCGGCTGCGAATGCTGGCCCGGAGAGCTCGATGGATCCTCTTGAAACTCCATCTTCGATGGAGGACGAGCAGCAGCTGGGGGTTGCCGCGGTAGATGGAAGCAAGAACCCCTAGGGTTTTGGCGATGGCGGAGCAGTGGCGGAGGAGCGGCGCCCTGCAGAACGTCGCAGGCGAACTAGGCGACGCAAAAACCCCGCCGAGTGAAGCGTTATTTATAGCCACTTCCGACCTGGGCCGCGCTCCAGGAGGACTGGGCCTATTGCATTCACGGGTCTGGGTCTGGGCCTTCGAGCCCAACAGAATGTTAATGACCGGGCCCGATTGACCAGTCCCTTGATGTCTCTTTTCTGGCCCACCCAGGTCCAATAGCGGCCGCCATCCTCCCAAAAAGAGCACTGGCAACTCCCAATCAGTGGCATTTTTTATTAGTATTTAATTCGAATAATTTTTTTAAAAAATTTCTATGACTAATAACGACCTAAGTATACTTAAATTTATATATTTTTTACATTTATTTATATATTTTTTATGGGAATTAGCTGCAGAGTGGGATTTTTCTGCCCAGAACGATCCTAATTTCCATGATTTTGAGGACGGACGTGGTCTGATCTCGGAGATCAGAGGATGGCGGATGTTTCCGAGCGGCGGCCGACTATAGACACGGATCATCCGCCGCCATGCGCTGCCGTCACTCCGCCGTCGCATGCGACAGGGCTGCCAGCGCCGTCGTCTCGCTCGCCCCGTTCGAGGGCCTTCCCACGGCAGCAATCCTATCCGTATGCTCCGGCCCGGCGCCGCAGCGCCGACGCCCCACCGCCCAGCCCATCAACGCCGGCGCGCCTAGTTGGGCACCGTGCCGCCGCCGTCTCCTGCACGAGCGGCTTGGTTTCCGGCAGGCGGCGGCCGGCTGAACGGAGGGAGGGTTCACCGCGAGGCGATAAAGCCAGAGCCGCCGTAGACGGTCAGCAATGGTGTTCACGCCGGAGGATGGTGGATGATGATGATGATGAGGTTGCTTGGGGGTATCCCCGCCAGCCAATGGCATCCGCGACCGTGATGGGCTTCGCCTAGTCTCGTCTTCTCCACTTCGGCGTGGCTCTGGATGACACCTGCGGCTGCCGGCGGTGGCGACACGTAAACATGGAGGTCCCTCCTCTCTCTCTTTAATATCAAGTCCTCACTGGTTGAAAGAAGATCATTTCTCCCTCGTTCTCTCGATCAGGGCTCACCGTTTTTCCATCGACCATCCAAAGTCGCTCACTTTTTTTTGCCGTCTCGGCTTCAGAGGAGCTGGGCTGAGGGGGAGAGGAGGACGCGTGCGATGACAGTGCCCGGGAGGCACAGCGCGGCCAATGGGACTGCCATCAGGGCGCCGGCGCCGGCGCCGCCGAGGGTGCCCCTGAAGCGGCTGCTGCGGGTGGCATCGGTGTCGTGTGGGGTGCAGTTTGGTTGGGCCCTGCAGCTCTCCCTGCTCACCCCCTACGTGCAGGAGCTGGGCATCCCCCACGTATGGTCCAGCCTCATCTGGCTCTGCGGGCCGCTTTCGGGCCTTCTAGTCCAGCCCCTGGTGGGCCACACGAGCGACCGCTGCACCAGCCGCTTCGGCCGCAGAAGGCCATTCATCGCCGGCGGCGCCGCCTCCATCGCCGTCGCAGTCCTCCTCATCGGCCACTCTGCCGACCTCGGTAGGATCCTCGGTGACCGCGGCCCTCGCCGTCCCCGTGCCATCGCCATCTTTGTGTTAGGGTTTTGGCTGCTCGACGTCGCCAACAACGTCACCCAGGGCCCCGCCCGCGCCCTCCTCGCCGACCTCACTGGTAAGTCGTTCCTCCTCTCTCTCTCTCTCTCTCTCTCTCTCTACCCTGCCTTTGCTAGTTCCTGTCTCCTGCAAGCCGCCGTTCGCGGCGGCGCACCTACGGGCCAACCACCTCCATAAAACTGAATTCTTGGACAGCCCAGCAAGGCAAGTCGCGTTCTTTTTCTACAGTGTAAGGGTATATTCATTAGACTTGAAGGCCACCTTCTCTGGTTCCTTCATCGATGAACGAGGAACGTATACAGCCTTGCGGCTTCTTTCTTCTCTTGTCTCCCACTTGGGATCACTCATGACTGTGCCATTCCCTGGTACTTCTCCTAGGCCTCAGCTTATATGCACGACAGCCGTTCTCTTCTCTGCTCGGCCATTTTCCGACCATTCTTCACCTCGAGTGCCTCCTACTCTCGCCCTCTTCCAGTGTGGTCTCTGTTGCACGAGGACGGTGCAGTGTCTCGTACATCTTCCCTCGCATGTGGAAGATCTGTCATGCCCATTTTTTTTGGCAAGTTCATGTCGTGCGTATTTTTTTACTTGCCTTTTCCAATGATGTCATAGTCATATTCTATATAAAAAAATTAGGGATATGAGTGACTTTGACTGCGGGTAGTGCTGTTCTAGCCTCCTTATGTGAAAAGAATGTCTTCGCTTTTTTCATCTCCTTCATCTCCTTCCACAGGATGGCGCTTTCATGGCTCTGTCAGCCAAAGCTGTCACCGTCATAAAACCCATGGCTGTTATAATATGCATATGGGTCCGAATCCAGTGCTGGATTGGATGGGACTATCTTTTTTGGAAAGTGTTACATCATACTTAAGTATGCCAATGAGTTTCAATCCTGTCAGAAGGGTTCTGTCACTAGAATAAATAGTCTTGTTAAACGCGATGCTGATCAGCATCCGTTCTAGACGACCTTTCACAATTTTTTACTGCCAACACACTCGAGGATGCCATCAGTGGTGCCATAGTGGGCGGTTTTAATTTCTTGACGAGAAGAATTTTCTCCTTCCCCTCGTTTCTGCGCATTGGGGATACGGTCTACGGTGGAGATTCATAGAAAGAATTAGGTAAAATGCTTTTTTTCTGCAACTTCTTTTTAAATGGTTGATGAGATTATGGAGACAAAAATAGCATTTTGGTCTTATATGTTTGGGGTAATCTCCTGACGATCCTGTTGCCCGTGTTTTCCTGTGTTTAAAGATTGTGCACGGGAGGCTTGGTAAAATACCCTCCTGTTAGGTAAATGGAATATGCAAGTTAAAGAGGAAGACCCTCATTTATGAGGTTCTTAGAACTGACCATAAGCTTGGTGGTTATCGACATAAAAGAACATAATTTCTGATGGCGGTGCACGCACCATTAGTATATAAATAATGGCCATGTTCAAAGTTGTATTGTGCTATAAGATCTCTGGATGTTGTAACTGAGGTTGGGCAACTTGTTCTAGTGCAGAACGGAAAAATTTGAAACATTTTGGTTCACAGGTTCAATCGCGGCTTGTAAGTGATTTGGTTCCTACTCAAATGGGTGTATGGTCAAGTGCATCTTATCTTTATTGGAAAATTTAATTTACCTCTTCATAGATTGTGGCATCAGAATCTTAAGAACTCTAGTTGAAGTGTGTGGCACTTAATGATTGTGACGCGGCCTCATGTGTAATAGGGACGCAAATGGGTTTGATTCGCAGTGATAATCCCAAGTTGATCATAACAAAAATCTGAGGGTTACATTTTAATTATTCTGAAAAATAATAAGAAAAAGATGTGTAGAGTGCCAGTGTGATTAAAGGGAGTAGAGACATATGAAGAAGGAAGAGGAAAAGGAGTTTAGAAAGTAAGGTATAATTTTCAGTGCATTTGGACAAATCCTTCTCGATTATTTGCGAATGTAAATCAAGGGTGTTTGAACAGAGTAGGTGTCGATGAAACGCCCCAGAGATTTCACGTTGTGCTGTTTGTTAACTTGTTTGCATTGTAACTAAAGGCAATTCTTTATCTGACAATCCTGAACAGTTTACTGAAGCAGGAAAGCAAATTCTGTTTTATTACTTCATGCTCATAAACCATTAAAATCCTGCCGCACCCAAATTTTTTTAATGATGTTCTATAGTATCTAGTGGGGAATTTGGCACTTATGAGACGAGAATAATTGTCAATAGTAACGGGATATTAGGTAGTTGTTGTAGCAATCTGAGGTCACTGGTATGCTATAATTGAATAAATGGGTGGGTTTTAAAATACTGATGTCTCTTTTGTTGACTAGAAAATATGAAATACATGCCCGTAATGACTAGCATATCTTTTTAGTGCAAGTTGAATATCTTTTTTTTCTCATCTTTTAATCCGATTAATCCGCATGGTGTGTTTTTATTGTTTACTGAAGAGCTAGTTTTGTCAGGATATTTTTCCAAATAAACAGTCGAGTGAGCATAAAAAAACCAAATTAGAGGGCTAGCATTTGCATTTAGAATTAAGAATAATGCACATCCCCCCCCCCCCCATACACACCACAACAATGGGGCACTGTTTTATGAGATCGGGACTCTGGTTTCTGAGAGTTGATGGATGACCTTCCCACTTTGTAAGAGATATTTGATGGAATCACTGAAATGCCATGCCAAAATCGCATAGATTTATTCACATCTATTTAAAGGTTTTAACCATTACAGAATCTTGATTACGTTCCTCAATGTTACCCCAAAAATGATCCTATCTTGGAGATTGTGTAATGCTTACCATCAAACTTTTCGTTTACACAGTAGTGATATTCTTTGTTTCTCTCTTCATCTTCGGATTTTTATCTAATGACCCAGGACGTAATCCTGGGCGCGAGGAATAAAAAAATAAGAGATTTTTATAATTTCTCCTTGATTTTTCTAAATATTATTAAATAATTCCATATATTTAACTATGATATGATAAAATATCACAAACAAAGAAAACGGAGAGAGAGGGATTTGAACCCTCGGTACAAATAACTCGTACAATGGATTAGCAATAATATCAGTAACCCAATGCAGAAAAGGTACAAATGTATGAGAAACTGGTCCACTCTTCACAAAGCTGGGATTTGATGGGAAAAATCTTCTTTGCTGTTGATCGTTGCTGTTCTGTTCCATATCCTTTGTTCTTTGCTCTTTGGAGGGAAAGGTTCATCTTATAGTCCATGCAAATATCATCAATGCATATGACATATGTTGGTATGCTCTGCGTCGGTTGACAAAAAATTATGAGTGAAACCTCTGCAAATGTTGTGTTCTTTGGATAATTTGCGCTCCTTGTGACATATTAGATTTCTGTAAGGAAGTTGATGGACGCATCTCCATGGGTTACTGTTGCTAAGTGGCATCCTAGCAGCATCTATAATTTCCACTACAAATGATTAGTGACTGTTGAAGAACAATGCGTCAGTAATATCACTCGCATTATGTAGACGAGTGACATATTAGAAACACAATGCTGATTTAGGATTTAAATTCATAAAATTTCACTTACTTTGCTTTTAATTTATCTCGTAGATGTATTTTGTTATCTAAAACTTTCATTCCTTAATATTTTTCTTGTGATTTTACTATTTATACCTGTTGAAAATAAATCGACGCGTTTATGTGGGTTATTTCATCAATAAATTGAGAAACTAGCGTCCAAGGTTGTTGATGCACTTTGCTGAACAAGGTGATATAGGTGGGGCCTCTAAACAGGTTCTCAGAGATTTGACCTATACGCGAAACTCTGGTATCTATGTTCACTGAAAAAGTTTTAGGCTAAACATCTGTATTCATATGATAAATAAGAGATTCAACGCATAAATGAGCTTTTTGCATATGTTTAAATATACGTTAGCATGTATACTGATGCATCAAAAAGATGCCATAACTAAGCAAATTAGTGGACAAATAGCACTATGCAAAACTGGACGATGGTGTATTAGTCTATTTTTATGTAGTTATGAGAAAAGATTCCTAATTTAAGAAATAAGGGCAGAGAATGACCATAATCTCTGTTGAAAAGGAAGGAAGAGCCATATCAGCTGTTAAGAAGGAAGGGTGTTTGCCAGGTGTGAACTGAGGCATTTGTCATGATGATGGTGTGGCCTTGAGACCAAGCTGGCAGAGACATAGGCGCATCCTCATTTATCCCCAATCGGAGAATGCCTTTGAGACCAAGCCAGCCCGGAGGTCTATGAAGTGTGACTGTCTTGAAATTTCACTCGATTGCAAGAAATACAAGTTCATCTCATGGAAAAAACAATACAAAATATCAAGTGAAAAACTTTTTTTTTGTTTTTGTGTCTTTTCAATTTAGAACTCTTTTCATAGATGAACAGTTTGTGCTCGGCGATGTTGAAATCTATATCACATGTGATAATTTTGCGAGACTTGTTATGTTTCTAACTATGGCTTCTTTATTTGTATGTAGGGAAGGATCACAGAAGGACCCGTGTTGCAAATGCATATTTCTCTCTGTTCATGGCTCTGGGCAATATTCTTGGCTTTGCTACTGGATCCTACAGTGGCTGGTCCTCCATCCTCCCTTTCACTGCCACTTCAGCTTGCGGCACAAACTGTGCTAACCTGAAATCCGCTTTCATTCTTGATATCATTATTCTCACATTTACTACATATATTAGTCTATCATCTGCCGGTGAAATTCCTTTAAATTCTGTTGGTGACGTGGTGCACTCTGGGATAGAAGCACAAATAGGAGATGACACTGAGGAGGCTTTCATTTGGGAACTATTGGGCTCTTTTAGATATCTAACCTCTCCAATCTGGATAATTCTGATTGTCACTGCATTGACATGGATTGGATGGTTTCCCTTCCTTCTTTATGATACGGATTGGATGGGTCGAGAAATCTATAAAGGACTGCCCAATCAAGGACGAAATTATCACTCTGGTGTTCGGATGGGGGCATTTGGTTTGATGTTGAACTCCATCATTCTCGGATTTACTTCAATGGGCATAGAGAAATTATGCAGGAAGTGGGGTGCCGGTCTGGTCTGGGGGCTATCAAATATTTTTATGGCTTTATGCTTCGTAGCAATGCTGGTCATATCCCTTGTGGCCAATAATATGGAGCCTTCACAGAGTGGTCTTCCCCCAGATGGCATTGTCATTGTTGCCCTTGTTGTTTTCGCAGTTCTTGGCATACCACTGGCAGTGAGTGCTCCGATCTATGTCCATTTTTTTTTATCATCTCTTCTTGCTGGCGTGGCTACAGGGCATGAAATTTATTCCATTTCTTTTCAGATTACATACAGTGTTCCATATGCGATGATGTCGACTCGGGCTGAACCTTTGGGTCTTGGCCAAGGTGGGCACCTTTGTGTTCTTCTACTGTTTTCTATTAAAATTACTTCCCCTGGGTAATGATGGATGAGAAACAACATCTTCAATGCAGGACTGGCCATGGGTATTCTTAATCTTGCGATTGTTATACCACAGGTGCTCCTCATTTTAATAATTATTCTTTATTTTCATCTGGTATAAATTCCTTAATTTTTAAGAAGCCCTCAGATTTTTACAAAAGTTCCGTTCTTAGAACTTGAAAATTATAACCTTTTAATTTTTTTTTAAAATTATATCGGAAACGAATGCAAAACATGAGAGATCGAGGGGAGAAGGGAAGGAGACACCAGACTTGACATGGTTCGGAGAATCCTCCTATCTCTTGGCATGTGTATTTACAGTAGACCCTGCTTGATCGTTCTCCACGTATCTCCAGCAATAATGACATAGGAGGTTGGAAGGTTCGGTGGATTGTTCGAGGTGGGAGAATCATTTGGTCGAGAAGTGAAACTTCTTTGGTCATTGGATAGCTAAAAGAGGAAGCTGATGGGTCAGGAAAAGCCGCTGACTTACCAAAAGGAGGGTTCATATGTGTCTGCTTTTTCTTCTACTTCCTTTCCTCGCCATCAGCTATTGACGCCCGGGGGCTTGGGAGCTGAAGAAGAAGCCTGTGAGGAAGTGGGGCAAAAATGTTGACAGACTCCCTTCACCTTCCATGAACTCGACACAGAAGTCAAAAGGTTATTTCATCTTGGGTGATGGATGCTTAAAGATAGTCAAAGCTCTGGTTTTGTTTTGACTAACGTTGTCAACTTGTTGGTGAATATGTTCCAAGGGAACAAGAAATTATGTCATGTGGCTCTATCAGAGAGAGTATGAAGCATGGTGGCAGCAGAGAGACTGCTTGTCACACCCCTGAAAGACTAACCGCGTGGCAAGACTGCCAGAATGAATGATTAACACTGCCATGATAGAAGAATGAGTTATTTAGCATATGCTTGATCTAAAATCTTATTGGAAAAGGATCAGATTTTATGCACACAATGGTTGACCTTCCTTCTCCACGTAAATCATATGAATGCTATACACAGAACGCACATAGTTCGAATCTTGTATGGATTAATTGTGCTTCCGAGCATCTGACATAGCTGGGGGTTGGCTAGGTTGCCCCTTCATGGTTATTCATCACCAAATTATGTCAGAGTCGATGCATGTATATGGAGTTTCAGCTCCAAGGATAAGACAGTTCTTTCAAAAGCAGCCTCTCTCTGGTAAGACCGTCTGCATTATTCTAGACGCAGCCGCCCACCCTACTCTAGTGCAGTTGGACCCCATACAGCCAGGAACCCTGAAAGAGGAATCGAAAATGGGAAGTAATCTGTTCACTGATGTGGTGATGGGTCAGATGGACCTCGTCCCAGATAGCCACGTAATCACTGCCCATCTGATCAAAACTAGTTCTTTGAGTCAACGTCATGCACTTCTGACTATTCTGCTTGATGTTGAGTGCCCATCTGAGAGGCTATGAGAAGAACCCATCTGATGGAATCCTTTCGTGCGAGCGCAGGTGATTGTGTCCGTGGGGAGTGGACCCTGGGACCAGCTCTTCGGAGGTGGGAATGCGCCAGCCTTCGCTGTCGCCGGAGTCGCAGCCTTTATCAGCGGCCTCATCGCCATCCTCGCCCTCCCCCGCTCTCCTGTGGCCAAGAGGACGACGGGCCGCCGTTGAGGTACGCAGCGCTTCTTTTTCAGATATTTTTTCCTGCCCCATCATTCACCCCTTCTCCCCCTTACACATTCAGTGAGTGGTGATCCCTTCGCGGAAGAACTGTATATATTTTTATATATCATTCGATAATTGAAGCGCCTTTTCTCCACGGGCGCTTCTGCTTTAACTGTGGAGGCTGTCGCTGGCGTACTTCCTTCCCATCAGGTGCTCTGGGATCTGGCTCAGCCCGCAGTAGCCTATGATTTTCCCCCGTGAGGTCGACGCCCTTGCGTCATGCACACGCGCCGCCTCTGCTCAGCCCCAGCTGGAGCCACGCGGCCCCCGCTGGGTTCTACAAGTCCCGTGCCGAAAAACCTTGCCTTTCCTCCGCCCGCAACGGGACAAGCCGACGGCCACAGAGAGAGAGAGAGAGAGAGAGAGGAGAGATAGAGAGAGAGAGAGAGAGAGAGAGAGAGAGAGAGAGAGAGAGAGAGAGAGAGAGAGAGAGAGAGAGAGAGAGAGAGATGTTGTGAAAAGAGGTGCAGAACGAGTGGTGGGCAGGGGGGCACGTAGGGTTTATCCGGTGGTGTTCCCCGTCTTCCGACCTGCTACGGTCCATATCTCCCTGGCCACTGCGCCCGTACTATTTACAGGACGGCAGGCCCGTCCCTGTTGCTCCCGCTGCTGCAGAGTCTCGCCCTCTTCCCCCATCTCCCACGAGTTAACCATAAATTTGATGTCTTTAATGGAGGAGGCAGCAGGGGGCAGGGATATCGCCGATCTTTTCAGAATGCCCTCAGCAGTGGTGGTTGCAAAGATATTCTACAGAGGAGCAACCCCCGAGGAGCTAAGCTCGAAGCCCGGCCATGAGAGGGGAGCTGCGGTGACTGGAGGGCGGCACCGTGTTGTCTGTACGCCGATTGGCGGCGTTCGATGAAGGCCGTCGCAAGGGCCCCGCCACCCGGCCCTACCGGCGGAGAAGGACGCCGGGGGCCTCTTATGCGTCGACACGCGGGCATCGTCCTCCTCCTTGCCTCCCCAGTGGGGGGCTATATGAAGGCTCCCTCTCTCCCCTTCTCGGCTCTCAGAGAGAGATATCCTCGTTACACCAGGCATGTGCAACGTGAGCGCTCCTTCCCTCTCCTCCGCCTCCGCCAACTCCTTTCCCAGTCGCCGAGCAGGCGAACTGGAGCAGGAGCAGCAGCAGCAGCAAAGGCAGCTCCAAGGATGGCTCACCCCCTCCGAGGTACTCGCTGCCTTCCTGCTGCTACACGAAGGGGAGAGAGAGAGAGAGAGAGAGAGAGAGAGAGAGAGAGAGAGAGAGCGGAGTGAGAAGGAGAGAGAGTGTGTGTGTGCGTGTGAAAGTTGTTCACCCCCGGGAGCTGACGAGATGTTGATGTTGCTGGTTCTCAGGTGGTGGAGGAGATGAAGGCGATAGGGAGGATCTCAGTGCCGACGGCGGCGACGGGACTGGTGCTCTACTCGCGCGCCATGGTCTCCATGCTCTTCCTGGGCTACCTCGGGGAGCTGGAGCTCGCCGGCGGCTCCCTTGCCATCGGCTTCGCCAACATCACCGGCTACTCCGTGCTCTCGGGGCTCGCCATGGGCATGGAGCCCATCTGCGGCCAGGCCTTCGGCGCCAAGCAGCGCAAGCTCCTGGGCCTTGCACTGCAGCGCACTATCCTCCTCCTCCTCTCCGCCTCCGTGCCCATCTCCATTATCTGGCTCAACATCGCCGGAATCCTCACCTGGTGTGGCCAAGACCAGAAGATCGCCTCCACCGCCGGCAAGTTCATCTCATTCGCCGTCCCCGACCTGGTTCTCCTCTCCTTCCTCTACCCACTCCGCATCTACCTGCGAACACAGAGCATCACTCTCCCCCTCACCTTCTGCTCCGCCGCCTCCGTGTTCCTCCACGTCCCCCTCAACTACCTCCTCGTCGTCCGTCTCCGAATGGGCATCGCCGGAGTCGCCCTCTCCATGGTCCTGACCAACCTCAACCTCTGCCTCAGCCTCCTGTGCTACATACTCGTCTCCCGTGTGTACGAGGACTCGTGGGTCAGCCCCGGCGTTGACTGCCTACGTGGGTGGTCCACTCTGCTCCGCCTGGCCGTGCCGACATGCGCGTCCGTGTGCCTCGAGTGGTGGTGGTACGAACTGATGATCCTTCTATGCGGGCTCTTCGTCAACCCCCAGGCCACCGTCGCTTCCATGGGGATCCTCATCCAGACAACCTCTCTGGTCTACGTCTTTCCGTCTTCGCTCAGCCTCGGGGTCTCCACGCGCGTCGGCAACGAGCTCGGCGCGGCGCGGCCCGCCGGCGCACGCGCCGCTGCGCTGGTGGCGCTGGCCTGCGGGGCGCTGATGGGCGTCCTCGCTATGGCCTTCACCGTCGCGGTGAGGCACCGGTGGGGGCGCCTCTTCACCTCCGACAAGGAGATCCTGGAGCTGACGGCGCTGGCCCTGCCCATCGCGGGGCTCTGCGAGCTCGGCAACTGCCCGCAGACCACCGCGTGCGGGATACTGCGGGGCAGCGCGCGGCCCAATGCCGGAGCCAACATCAACCTCGGTTCGTTCTACCTGGTCGGCACGCCGGTGGCTGTCCTTCTGGCCTTCGTCTCCGGGATGGGCTTCGCCGGCCTCTGGATCGGCCTGCTGGCTGCTCAGACCTCCTGCGTCGTTCTCATGTCGCTAGTCATCTCGAGGACGGACTGGGTCGCAGAGATGGAGAGAGCCAGACAGCTAACCAAAGCTTCTTCCCCGAGCTCCACTTCCGCGGAGGATTTTCAAGATGGCGCGAAGATGAAGGTGACGGAACTGGAGGGAATCCTCTGCGTTGGCAATGGCGACGAAGGGGTCAGGGAAAAGGTCCCTCAGGACACTGATCCGCTCCTCCCGGCCTGAGCGAGAATCCATTATTTCCCCGAGAGGATCTCCTGGACTGTGCAGAGGAGTTGATGCAGCCCCCACCCGGCTGCTGCTCCTTATTTTCTTTCTAGTTTCTAATGCTTGATGCGCTTGTAAGAGATACAAATTCCTCGAACACTCGCCGTCGACTCTGGTTTCTCTGCCGGAAAAGCCCGCGTCTTCACGGATTGTGCAGACGCATAAGCATGAAGACAATGCTTCCAATCAGCAGCCAGGAATGGGCTCAGAGAGAGAGAGAGAGAGAGAGAGAGAGAGAGAGGAGTCCGCCGCAAGTCATGCGATAATGGATAATAGCATAGCCCGTCGTAGAAGCTGATAGAGAAGGCATGTTCCGTGAGATTAGGAGTTCCCCGCTGCTGCGGAGGAGCCGATGTTCCTCCCATTCTTACTGTCGTCTAGTTCTCAGAGGATTAAACTCTCAGCAGTGCCTCCACAGGGCGCTTGGGCTCGTGGGTTCCGTCGTTAAGAGAGAGAGAGAGAGAGAGAGAGAGGAGAGAGCGTACTCATTCACGTAACTAGACTGCATGCACGGCCATCACGGTCCTGCCCGTTCCTTCCAAGCTTAGCAGATCACTGCTCCAGTGCCGATGCTCGGAACCCCGCACTCGGCACGTCATATCCGGGCAGGGGCTTCTCCAGCCTGCCACCAGGGGATGCCGCAGCTCCTGTCACGAGGAAGCTCCCGATGCCCTCCCTCATCAACCCCCCAACGCTTCCTCGTGTCCGAATCCGGGGAGTCCTCATCCTCCGGGACCCATGCAGCTGGATCAGAGACTGCTACGCTCCAAGAATATGCTACAGGATCACATCCCTGCGATGAATACGAGAAAGATTCTGAACCAGAGCTCAGTCGTATCCGCTTCGAACAGCGCCGATCTGGGAAAATTCGATCAGACGCCGTCCACCCGGACGAACAAATCTCAGAAACATCCGAGCGACCCCCGCGAGGGTTCAGGAATTAAACCCCTCCTTAATAAGCAGCCCCCCTCGCTCCAAGAACCCTTCTTTCCACCCGGAGTTTCCTTCCGGATCCTCCCCAGATGGGAGACAGCAAGAACGGACGGGGGGTCACCTCACGCCGCGCCGACTCACGTGTCGGCGACGAAACCCAGGCCGATCCGTTGTCCGCCGTTCCCGCTGAAGGGACGACTGTCGGGGTCCTCGAGCATTCTTCCTTGTCTTCTCTCAGACGGACCACACGCCATCAAAGTCTACAGCTAGCCACGTGCTCCTCCCATGTTGAAGTCCGGTTCTCCGTCACCTTCTGCTCCGCCCATGGCGCCGCCTGGTTGGTCATCCGATGCGGCGCCCGCTCGAAGCCTTCCGCAGATACTGCCACGCTTGGTGACGACCATATCGGCCATGACGAACTCCGGTTCTCCGCCACCTTCTGCTCGGCCCATGGCGGCGCCTGGTTGGTCATCTTCTCCCCCGTATCATCCAACACGGCGTCCCCTCGAAGGTTTTCACAGATACTGCCGGGCTTGGCGATTGATTACAATACTGCTATTCTCCAGCGTCTTCTCCTCTCTCATTGGCCGGGCTACGGGGCCGACGCCGGCATCTTTCCGGCTTCAGTGGCAGCCGGTGCGGCGTAGACTCCATAGCGGCGACGGCATCTTCTGCCCCGTAGGGGAGTTGGTTCAACGTCTACGCCGGAGTCCCTCCTCGCTACCATAGACTGGTAGGTAGGTTGCCTTCCTCTCTTGTGCCCACAACGCCTATTCTTCTCCCCCCCCCCTCCCCCAAACAACTGTGGCCACTCTGCTTCCTTCTCATCTACCCTCTAGAGAGAGAGAGAGAGGAGAGAGAGAGAGGCGACGCACGGCGTAGAAACCAAACCGGAGAAAGCAAGGGGCATCTCCCCCGCGATTGGCCGGGGGGGTTGACTTCGATCTCAGAACACGACCGCGCTTCAGGAGGGAAAGAGATACCACCGAAGGCAGCGGCACGGCGCCTCTGGAAAGCCAAAAAAGACTCCAACTTTTTCCACTCAATAATACGGCGCCGGCCGATCCGCCACCAAGCCGGCATTTTTTTTCCCTCTCCCGCCCCCGTCGGCGCACCCCCGCCCGCCTGAATGGAAGAACCAGAAGGGCCCCGAGACCGGCGCCCCCCAACCCCCTCCTGCCTGAGGACGCACAGAGCTCTACCAAGGGCCGCACGCTAGGCAGGCCGGGAAAAGAGGGAACAGGAGGAAATTTTCTAGTTACCCAACACGGGGACAGTGCCAGACAAATCTAGACTAGCTTGGGATTCCGAATTGGAGCCGGGGTGATACTATAATCATCGACCCATCTCCCGAGACCCTCTGCAGATGATGAGGAGCCAGAAGGATAACATAATCATCTGCCTGTAGCTGGCCAATGGTCGGAGAGGGAGGGGGAAGCCCAGGGCAGAGCAGGCTACTGACCGGTAGGGGTGGTGGCTATGGATCAGGGCCACCGGCAACTGTAAGCTCTTCCATTTCGTCGATGTCATCAGTGGTCCCATTCCCACCGTCGTCCTCCAATGGCTGGTCCTCTGCCCCTGTATTCCATGAACGGCATTTTTCTGAGATTAAATGAGCATATATTTACAGAAAGAAGTGGCCGTATTGCCATGCATAGAGAGAAGAACAGTGAAAAAAAAAAAAAAATCCCCATACAAGAAAAGAGATGAAAAAGAATATAAAAGAGCGAACCGTTACAATAAGGATCATGACCAAGTTGAAGTATGATCCGTCAATTATGGATACAAAATAATTCAAGGAAACATAATCAGGAGTGTGAGATGCCACAGCGAAAGATAGATAAAGCGAAGATCAAACTGGTATGGCATATTCTTTCTTGGGTTCAAAAGAAAATATCAGACCCCATGAGGACACTGCCTAGCCCGCTTCCAGCCCTGTTAGGAGTAGAAACCTCCTATTATTCACGGAGAGTAGAGGATAATAGGATCACCACGCACAAAAAAACTTTAAGTGATTTGTCTACAGATGAAGTGAGTGGCATAATGGTGATAAAGTTACAGCTGCATGAGATGATTCACACTGCTTCCAAGAAGATAACCTATCATGAGGTGCAGATGATGCCACTGCGCCTACAAATTCCCTCCATATAGCAGGGGGTAAACAAACAAACTAGGAGGTAACCAGTCCCCACTCTACATAACAACGTCGGCACAGCATCCACGGCCTCGCAGCTGGGGACCTTGAAATCAGGCCCTTTGGGGGAGACATGAGAGAGGAGGTGAGGCGCAGGGCGTGTATTGCGTATCACATGGAGGTGATAGCCGACTTTTTTTGGCTTGCATGGTGTTTTCAGGCCAGAAACCGGCAGAGGCCAGGCTCGAACTTCCATCAAAATACTAGGCTAGCCTGGTCGGGGTCAACCACCCCCCAGATAAGATCCCCACGTTAAGCCAGTCTCATTTTCATAGAACCCGACGTATCACACAAGTTTTTTAAATCCTGGAGATAGTCATATATCATTAAACAAACAGTCTCATACTCATCATGACAGTGCATTTTGGCATCATGGCGACAGTTCAAAGAATTCCTTTACCCAAATGGAATATGAACGGGAGTAATGGGAAAAAGAATCATTAATGGAAGGGATATGTATTTATAGTGACAATCTCAAGGTTCTGAGAGCAAAATCAGACGAACACATGAGAAAGGAGAACTTTTACCGGGGTGGTCCCCGTACAGAATCCCGCAAATCGTGCGTAGAGGAGTAGAAGACGAGTTTGAACTAAAATGAAGTCTCATAGAATGCATTCACACTATTTCTCCATGGTTTCACACCAAACAATTTTCATTTCCCTTCTTATTAACAAAATATCAAAAAAAAACAGCGTACACATTTCAGGGAATAATATGAGTAATGAAGACCGTTTTCATATTGACTAAGATGACGGCATAGAATATTACCTTGTAATACTGTACTTGTCTCTGTTGTTACGTCAAGGAGATAGGGAAGTTCTAAGAATTCTAACAAAGATTCTGTCTGAGGGTTCCGTTGATGACCTAGAATGTGAACGAACAAATTTCAGAGATGGATGCCAAAGGTCACAGTTCAGCATTTAAGAATATCTAGGGGATCGCAGAAAAAAAAGCATAAGTTACCAGAAGAAGGAGGAGTTCGGATAAACTCAAAGGGCCGACCCCCTCTGGCCTTCAGCTTGTCTTTGATCCATTGGTAGTGATCCTGGTTTTCATCTTGTTGAGCTCTGAGTTGGAAGCATGAAGCAATTAACTTCGCATACAACGGAAGATTATATATGACAGTGTCCATAGTAGTGATGTGCTTACCCCAGCCAAGGTTTTCGTGTCAAAGGGAAGACCGAATTAAATTTCCGTGTTATTGCAAGCCACTCTTCATCAAACATAATTTCATGGGGCCCAGGATCTGATCCGATTTCCAAAATCTAAAAAAAATCAGAGACATAGACTAAAATATATCTTCACTGATGAAAAGAAAAATAAACATCCGGAAAAGAGACCATACCTGCAAAAACTGACGCCTTGGGAGGCACTTGTCAAGAGCAAGAAATTTTGTCACAGGTCCATTCTCTCCATGCTGAATTACGGCAGGAAATTTGCAATGAAGATGAGCAGAGAACCAATAAGGCGGTTTCAGTTTGTCTAGTAGTTGTGCTGCAGCCCTACTTCCCAGAGTTCGTTCCTCAATCTAGGGAAAATCAAGCAATAAATATAAAAAAAAATCTGTCGTGTTCAAACTCCGGCATTTTTCATCAAAAGGTACTTCAACCACTCTATGAAGCAGACATAATTATTCAAATGCTTCGGTCAAAGAAAAAAAATCAAGATAATGAAGGTCAGAAATTAATAGCCGCTTCGAAATGTAAATTATTCGAAGGTTACTCTAGAATGTCCAGAATGTATGTAGTAACCATAGATACACGTACCTCCCTTCTAAAATACGGCTTCTTGCGAATAAGATTATCAGAATCGCCAAAATCAGTTATACCGAGAGGCCAATCATGTGAAATGAACAAATCAATTGGTTCCTTGATTTGCATAAGCTTGAAAACATCATATTCCCTAACATGATATATGGATCGAATATCACTCTCATTATAAGGAGGTCTCTCATAGTGTCCTGCCAAATAACAGATCATCTTCTTAGAGACTTTCGCTAAACTATTCATAAAAAGCAACATTAAAATGCCAATTTTATATGACATTTAGAAACCAACATTGCAATAGTTCAAATATGACGACTTTCAAATGGAGAAATAAAGAATTGAATATAACGGGTCAAGTGAAGTTTCCGAATTTTATCAATTTTCTTCCCGAGTAACATTCACTGTCTGATGGGAGGGGAAATTAGACTATTTTCGTAATTTGAGATTAAAGCCTGATAATTCTGCTGTCATGTTGGCATAAAATCAAAATAATGCATGAGAAATAGTGGAATCATGTGACATAGGAATCTGAGGTCACCCGAAAGAGGGCGTATTTTGTTAGAATGTTGAGAATTAATAGCGCAAGGAAAAAGAAGAAATAACAAAAAAAACTTGAACAAACGCATACATGGCATAGCCGTCACTAACCAAGGTTATAATGTCGTGGATTATATATTCCTGATAATCCGGCAATACGAATGTCACCAAATTTCATAACTCCAGCGTACCCTAAGAAATAAATGTTGGGTGCCGCCCATCCACCATAATACCTGACAAAGAAAGCCACAACATCAATATTTATTCAGTGACAGATCATAGAGGAAGAGAGGGAGAACATAGCCTTCCCAATACATGGTGGCATATTTTTTTATTACAGTGGATGCCAATCTTTTCATCTGCGATAGAACATACTTCTAAAGGTCCTCATTTGTCTCGTACCAGATAACACACTTAATGAATTTAATTGGAGAGGAACATATATATAACAAGGCGGAAACATTGTAAACAATTACAGCGCTCAAATTCAACAATCAACGGCGGGGAGATATTAGGGAAAAAAAATCCTGATAGAAACAGCACAGGACGCGTATAGGGTCAACGTGACAGGCTCTGCTGGAGCGGGAAAGGGAGGAAATAAAATTTATCTTCTATTCATTTAATCAGCTGATCAGCGAACCAAAAAGTTCTGCTGCTCTATGGACCGATAACAACTTTCTCTGAATGCAGATCTCATTTTAAAATTTTCGAAATTTCAAAGTCAAAATATATTACATTCCAATGATCAACGGTCTTTTGGTTATTTGTAGATGAATGATGTTTATGGTACTTCTTAGTCAGCATCAAACGGAAAATCACCAAACTCCAGGAAATCCTTACATTATCTGGGTTTCGCAACCAAATGGAACACCACAGCCATTTGAGGAAATAATTCTACCCTCCAAAATCTTTGATGAATTCATGAAAGTTTCCAAATAGCTATCTATGTACGAAAATTACGTATTCTCAATGTAACCTCAGAAACAAAAGATGAATGGCAAAAAAAACTCACAATTCCCACAAATAGTTGGATGCTTCATGATTGCCGCCAATAAAAATTGTAGGATAAGGAGCTATTTCTTCTCCAGAATAGTATTTCCAAAAAGAGTTCATTTTTCGATAGTTTGGTTTGACATTTAGGCTATTCAAGTCGCTTTGATATCTGACTGCCTGTTTGCAAAAAGAAAAAAAACATGGAATGGTTTATAACTTAGGTTTCACCAGCATGTTCAAAAATAAAAAGAAATCCAAACGGAGCTAGAAAATAATTAGATATACTGCCACTGGAAATATAAAAAATCAACGAGCACTCACCGTCCTTATTCACAGAAATGAGATAAGAATATACACACAACTTTGTCATCATAGTAGGATTTAAGATAAGTCCACACTAATTATGGAGTAAAGCCAAAGCATTTTCATTAACAACATATAGTTTCAAACTGGGAAATTTAAACACTCGAAAGAGTTGAGCCTCCTTGCTTTCCAATGACAAAGTAAGCCGATTAGTCTTCATAAACTTTCAGAGATACGTGCAGTTTGCCCACATACCTACATTTTCCTGCCCTAGACCAACCACCTTTCAGGATAATCTGCAGAGTACTCTTGTGTATGAAGATCCTTTTTACTGACAATAGTTGCGAATTTGTGGCTTTACTCTGATTTAAAAGAGAAATGTGTTTCTAAATTACAGATTTCACCATTACATTCAAACCCAAATCAGATTTAAATGATATAAATCCTATACACATCTCACAAAAATGTGGAAAAAACAGACACAGCAGTGCAAAAACAGGACGAACCCTCAGCCAGCCATATATTGCTCTTTATGTTGCACCATCAGTGTTTTTCTCATAAATGACCCATTTCGTTGCGCGCAATGGTTTAGCTAAGACATTAAAGTAGAGAACGACACGAGAATTCCCATTTTCACACTGTATCAATGTCTTCCAAGTATTATAAACTTTCCAACAACACGATCCAATCGGCACCCACATGCTTATTGTGTCTGCGTCTCGTTCTTGTAGAAGGACATTCAAATCATCATCCAGATAGCTAGCCCAGGTTAACCATGTGAATACATCTATGAAACAACGTTGACTAGAACAAAAATAAAAAACTGCAAAAGATAAACGATGCTAATCCTGTAGGTCACAACATTAATAACGGCATGTCTTAACAAGAGATGGGCATCCAGTGGTGAAATGCACGCTGTGTTAATGCAGAAAATTTTCACAAATGGAATAAATGAAACATTCACCCCCCACTCAGCTCATAAACCACTCTCCCTGTTGACTCAACGAGACTCCCAGATGAAAACAATCTTGAAGAGAGTTGATTAGGAACGCTTGATGCGATCTTACTTATATATCAGAATATGGTTTACAAAAATGCATCAAGATGATGCTCTTAGACTGACTAGTTACAATCCGAGACAAGAAGAACCCGAAAGGATAATCACAATGATGGGTCCACGATCATTGATTCAAATGCATGGGTGACGATCTCCAGGAAAAAAATCTTGATTCGATTCTTAGGAAAGATGTCTTGTGCTCTAATGAGTAATAAAGAAACTAGAATCTAAAAGAAATATATCCCCACGACATCTACCACCACCGCTATCATGATGGTCGACGATAGGGGGAACACAAGTAACCAACATTCTACAACTCTGATTTGGATTGAAACAAAAATGAAGGTTACCAACAATATGACAGCATCGATCTCCTCAAGCAATCAGAAAAGACCAAACTTAAAAAAACGACAAACACCAGGCATCGCCTGGAGCGTGCGCGCGGATGCCCCGCGGGCGCACGCCGAGGCGGCGCGCACTGCGTCCCCAGGTCGCGCCGACGCCATCTCCGCGGGCGAGGGCCGTGCGATCCGTGGAGTCATCATGAATCATAGAATCTGCGGGGCGACCCCGCGCTGACCTTTCATCAAATAAATGCGTCCCTTCTCTAAGATCTGAAACCAGAGATGGAGAAGAGAACCTGGAAGTCGCCACAGCAAATAAGCAGGTCGATCTTGATATTCTCCACCTTCTCCAAATGCTGGATGGTCGCGTAGACATTGTCGAGCTCCCCGTGCATGCATCCCTCCACCGCTATCTGATTTCCACCGCCCAAGACAGGGAAACCAGAGAAGAACCCGATTGTAAAAGAGAGTCAAAGCAAAGAAGAGAGGGATGATCT
This sequence comes from Spirodela polyrhiza, assembly GCA_024713555.1. Classification (NCBI taxonomy): domain Eukaryota; kingdom Viridiplantae; phylum Streptophyta; class Magnoliopsida; order Alismatales; family Araceae; genus Spirodela; species Spirodela polyrhiza. The sequence goes on from CM046532.1 coordinate 1,263,137, forward strand.
AGAGAAGACCATACGAAGAACCAATTCGCTTCAAGACATGTCACCATTCCGGGGATTACCTTCATGCCGCGAAAGGACGCTTCCAAGAGAGAGAGAGAGAGAGAGAGAGAGAGAGAGAGCGGACGCTGTGTGTAGACGAAGGCGCCAAGCTGGAGCCTAAACCCCTCCAGAGCCCACTTCAAAACACCGGCTCTCCGCACCTTCTTATCCAGCACTGTTTCACATAATTTTTTCAATAAAATAACATCATAAAGTGTTAATCGCATTTCCCCCCTTGCTAACATTAAATTACATATAAGACCTTGACAATTGGTCAACCCCCCCCCCAATTGAAAAGGAACACCTATTCTCATTAGGGGCTTAATTGCAAAAATCTTGAAGAGTTGGGTCGGAACCAGCGGGGAGAAGAGGACTAATATCCAATTTAATGGTTCTTCGGGGAGCCAAAGCGAATTAAAAGGACCCTTCCCAGCACAGTCCCCCGTTGTCCCCCGGTCAACACCGAAAGTGGGGGCGAGAGAAGACTCGCCTCCCCGTTTAAGAAGCTGCATGCAGAAAGAGGAGCCAAAACTGGCGAGACCCGCGCGCTCAGGGGCGAGGACGGCTAAAAGGCCTCGGCCCTCTGGAGGCCTGCGGCGCGCGCGCCGGCGAAGACGCGGCGCGATCTGGCAGCCTCCGCCCGCGCAGGAAGGGCGCCGGGCGACAACTCGCGCCGTCCTCTGCAGCGATCCATCGAGCAAGAAGGTCGCCCGCCTCAGCGAGAATGGGGGGGCGCGGGACAGAGCTCGCATGTGCCGGGAGCGGGCTTCTGCTGAGGCCTCATGCGGCAGATGGCACGGAGATCAGGGCGATGCTGGTGGGCTATCGAGGGAGCCGTCCAGTCCTCTATCGTGACTCCTTGCCGCGCCGCCAGCTCCATCAGCTGCTTCTGGTCCAGGCCCAGCCCCAGAAGCATGCTCCAGAGGTTCCTCTGCGCCTCCCGCTGGTTGTGGATGATCTGGTCCCTCATGGCGATCTCGAACTGGAGCTCGGTGTTCGTCATCCCCTGCGATGCGGCCATCACAGCGTCAAGAACGGATGGATGAGCGCGTAGGAGAAATGATTCGGCGGCTGCGCTCACAAGAAGCCGGTACTGGCTGAGGATGTGCAGGTAGGTCCTGTTGCCGTTGCTGCTGATGGCCTCCTCGATCATATCCTGGAGCTGGCGCCTCTGCTTCTCGTTGACTTCGATCTCCTGGAGGGAAAAAATGGAAGCGATCGTTGGTTGACCGGGGGGAAAAGAACATACTGTTCTACGTGCCGGGGGGGATCGATGGGCACCTTCTGGTAGATGGTGCCGGACTCGTCGTTGTCACGGATGTTATCAAGAATGACCTGCCGCCTTAGGCTCAGCGTCTGAACAACTGTGCCATCTTTTTCAACGGCCTGAGCAACATAGAAAGTCAACCATCCGAGCACACATAACGCACATGGTGATCTATCTATCAAGCAGGGAGAAGCAACCGTGGGTCCGTTGACAAATAGCTTATTATAACAGCAATTACGAGGTGATAAAGATAGAATATTCATTGTTTCAAAGCTGAACATTGACGTAAATAATAAACTAATGAAGATTTTACAGAAATTGAAATGGATAGAGCCAACTCATACACCGACTATGAACCCACGAAAATATTCTCCTCCTAACCTGGTCTTTTCGAGAGATTTTGGAGAAAAAAACGAGCAAAAAAAAAAAAACCGTAATGGACAAACCTGGTGTTTAGCGATGGCATCATCGAGATGTTGAAGCTCAATCCGATTTCTGAGGTTGGTCTCCTCAAGCTCTAGCAGCGCCTTCTGAAGGTTTATGCGTTCCTGAACATTTTCACTGGTCTCGCGGCTCAAAAAATTTAACCAAGAGAGCTCATCATCTGCAGTCTTTTCGGCTGGTTTTCTGCATAACTGAGACTCCTTCTCAGCTAATTCCTTCTTTAATCGGCATACTTCAACCTGCAAGATTAAAATCACAGCCCAGAATTAGAGCACCATTTTCGACCTTTAAAACATCAAATATTTCCCAAAAAATTACCTGGAGGTTGTCGATCATTCTTTCGTAATCCGTGATATGGGTATCAATCGGTCCGATGTTTTTCTGACACATTGGAACACAGTCAGCATTGGCCTCACTAAAAGTCAACTACTTTTGTGTCATTCTTCAAACTGGTCAGAAGAATCGACTCAAATATATACGGCTAGGCAATCCATGTGGAAGAACTGGGTGACCATAAAAAGGACTACCCCGAGCATAGTCCGGCATTAAAAAAAATAAAAAGAACAACTATGCTGAACAGGGCCGTATGAAATGTGTGAAACTGATTATCTTGTCTCTTTACTTTCATCCAAAAGTCACCCAAACCGTTCTGATTTTCAAACTCCAGGGACGGTTTCTATCAAGTAAAAAACTATCACCTGAATGTGTGTTTTGATCTCCTTGGCTCGATCAGCATATTTCAGCGTATTAACAGTGTGGTGATACTGACCATCTGCGGGTGATACAGTGGCAACCATAACTGTTTGGGAATTACCGCTCAGACCATCCTTCAGAATCCGTGTCAACTTGCTGAAGAGATTAAAAAAAATAATAAGGTACATCTGATGGTTCTGTAATTATTACTCAAAATTAAAATCGTAAAGAAATACCTATTGCGGTAAGGAACATATGCAAGCCCCTTCTTATGTTGCTTGCCCAAAGCGTTGATGCAGTTAGCTAAGGCAAGAAGAGAGCGATTGATATTAGCCCCGTCTCTTAGCTTTTGACCGGCATTGTGGGTTTCAGATGCTCTTTCACTGAGGGAAGCAGGTTTTAAAAGAATTGCGGGGAGTCAAGGACAGAGAAATAAATAAATACGAAATAATTGAAAATTTGAGGAAGTTCTGGAGCAGGTAAAGACCTCCCGGCAAGATCAACGAGGGCAAGTTTTCCGCGTAGAACTTGAGTTCTGTAGTTGTTTTTCTGTTTCCTTTTCACGGTAATCTCCAAGACTGCATGTGACCTGTTTAAGGAAGCATTCGGCTTCCAATTAGAGTGGTGTCCGATGCATCATAAGTTCTACAGTGTCTTCCAGTAGACACCCATCCCCTGGAATATCCCTCTAACACGTTGGCATACAATGTGAGGCCAGTGGACTCGGAAGAGCACGCCATACAAGGGCATCGCATGTTTAGTGAATTTAAATACGAAACATGTAATAAGAAAGCATGTCCAAGCGTGAGTTGAATAGGGGAAAATAATAACACTAGATTACCCCGGGAATGGCAAGGACATCTGTGAAAGTAACAGTTGTAAAGTGTTTACTTTTGGTGTCTTCACAGCTCTAGGAAGGAAAGTGTGTTTCCTCTACATATGGGGTTAGAAAGAAAGGGTGCCCGTGACATACTAAATGATTAATATTGTCAACGGAAAACTGTAACTACAGTAGCTAGTTATTATCATCAATGTGAATAGCTAACACCCTACTATAGGAACATTTTTTCAGAAGGTCAAGTAACCTGCTGTCAAATGAAAATAAATAAATGAAGTGAAAACAAAAATCCAGAAAATTTCTGGTAGGATCAATGTGAAATCCAAATGAATATGATGATTCTGAATTGTACCCATAGCTCACCGTGAAGAAGTTGCATTTGCTTCCGTGCTTTCTGTTTTGCGCCTACTATTTCCAATGTTTAAAAGCTCCAATATCTTATCAGCTGATTGGACCTGAAAAATGGAAAAAAAAGAATATTCATCATAAGAGATGGCAAACTATGGGAATCCAGTATGGGAACGCATAAATCCAGAACGCAAGAAGACATGTGACTGTAATTTTGCCACTTAATATTAATTTATATATGATGAAAACAAAAAATTGAAATAAAATATAGCTAGATTTATATATGTGGCAAGCAAGCCTATCATTTTCAGGACCTCTGAGTAAAGGTATAGAGTTTCAATGTAAAGTGTGCGCAACTCTTTCCCTGAATATAGCTGGTCAGGGAGCCTCTGTCCTAAACAAATGAATGCACACTTGGTTTGAATGGTATAAAGGCCAATGTCTATTAGTTATTTGTATTTATAACAAGGTATTTTACTCTCTATCCCATAAGAGTGTAGTTCCTATTGATCTGTTTTTCACCCAAATATATGAAATCCTAGAGTAGTAGCACGGGCCTTAAAAAGTCTGATACAGTACTCCTCTTCTTTTGTCCACATTCTCTTATCTTGCCCTTCTTTTATCTTAATGAAATCATAGCCACGAGACCTGTGAGCAGAGAGCGCTCGACTAAATCTAGCTGTATCAGAGGGAGGAGTGTTTAAACGTGCGTGGATCTGCTGTTGATCAAACTTTCCTCCAGGAAACTGACTATCAACAAGAATTCAGGAATATCGTTCTGCATGGTTGTCTCTACATGTACGCAAGGAGCTCGCAAAAGAGGCTCTCAGAGGTTCATCTATGTCACTCTAGATTAAGCCATCCATCGTTTGAAAGTCCCGCATAGTTGTGTTTGTTCCGTTATTTGCTCGCAAATAATTCATTGCAGCGTGACAAGACCAAATATAAAGAAATTTACAATTACTTTATCAAAGTAAATTAGATTATCAAGAGATGTGTCTACAAAAGATGATGTGACTAATATCTTTTCAAAAAGGATGAACATAGTCCGGTTTCTCTACTGTAGGAAAAATGAGTGTAACTGACCTCTAATCTTAGCTGACGGGGAGTATAAAAGTTATGGTTTATTTCTTATTAATATCCCTTTAAATAAAATACTCCACTTCCCTTTTTGATTTTTTCCTAGAGAAAAATAAAGTTGAAAGGCTATAGAATAATATATAGAGGAAAATAAAGCACACCTTAATAGTCCTGAGACCAGCAACAACGATTCCTTTCTCAGGGTCCTCTCTTAGCTCCAAATGAGAGGAAGACTTCTCAAGCAAATCGTATATAACCTAGAATTCCGCGAAAGAAAAAAGGATAAAGAGTCGTGGAAAACGGGCTTTAACGTGATTAAAGCTCAGCAGACAGACATTGTGTCGAAATCAACGACATACTTCGTTATATACTTCTAGGTACGAACAGGCAACTTCAAACTCGTCTGAGCTTTCATCTTTTTTGATGAGGTCAAAGATTGTGTGCAAGCTAAGAACCATAAGTCCAGGATCATTGCGTGTCCCAACCATTGTGTATGTTTTCCCACTGGAAATACATATAAGACAAGAAGCTGTAACATATGCGCGCAAAGCAAAGCATAATGTATATCTCTGACCCAAGGATCATACACATACATGCATAGGATTCTAGTGATATTAACAATCGTAAAACTGTTTAAATTTACATTCATACATGAAAACACAGCATTCTAGTTTGGTTTCCGAAAAACATGGCAACACTTAAAACTTTGAATGAATTAGTCAAGGTACAAAAGGCAGTCAATATTCAAATAATGACATCAACCTCGCCTTTAGGGCCCAAATTGAAAAATTTAATAAAAAACTTGGCCGCTCAGAGAAAATGTAATAGCTAATTCTTTCTTTGGTTAATGTTTGATAATAATGTACATGTTTGAAAATTTTCATGACATCATTCCGCATATTATATATAAATCCCATTATGCTGGAAAAAAGAAAGACTTTGACTTTCTTGAAAACTGAATACTACGACAAGTTATTGATGACAAAAGTTCTACTCAACCGTATAAGAAGTTGCACCTAAACATCCCCAAAATCACATATGCTGCCCGATGCACAAGAGAAACATTGATGATATACACACCAAGAATCCAAGCCTCCCCATTGAAGGTTAAAATCATAGCCATATTATTCTCGGAAATCATATTCCTCCAATGCGCTGCCAATTTGGGGACTTTAGGGAACAAATTCATAATATATGTACAACATGACTGTATGACAACGGGAAAAGCGAAAAATTAGCGATCATCGATGCGGAAATTCTGTTATTCATATCTATCCAAAGTGTATTAACCATTGGCTAAGTCTTTCATAAAAACACTGTATAATAGTCAACAAAGGTCAGTTAGAATCAGACTGGGAGATCAATCCTGAGCCTGTTGATATGGCTTGGTTTTTGGAGCTTTCGGTGTTTTAATAGTATGTAAAGAATAAGAAGCCATGAGCACCAAAGGTGTGTTCACATTCCCCATTCTGAAGAGGATGAGGATCACTTAAGCAATACACATGACATGATTCCCGGATTCTTACCTGGAAAGCGCAATATGTAAAAGGTCTTTACATTAGCGTAACCTTGAATGGTCCTCTAGCATTATTACAAGCTTCTAGACATGAGATGTTAAACATATGATTAAATGTAAACGTAAATAAAATGGATAACATCAGCTGAACAAAAAGCATTATATCAGAACAAACACTCGTTTTTAGAAGGAGAAGGACACTCTCTTTCATTAAAAGAAAAGGAAAGTATCATTACTGACATTCATGATTCCTATACGGATGCAAATTTAATGCCGCATTTAATCAAATATGTATTAGAGATTGACATTTAAATGTACTAGGTCTATGACAATTCACCTGTGAAAAGATATGCCTCTTTTATTAAAATGTGAGATACAATCATTCACAGATAAATGAAGCTAATGAAATAGTAAAACTTGTATAGTTACGTTTGAAAGATTTTCTCTATGAAACAGTAAAACTTCACACGGTTTGGGTCAAATGCAAAGCAACACGAAGGCAACTTTGACCACCATATAAGAGTATCCAATGGGCGGAGTATAGCTCAAGAGATCAAATGACATGGATAAATAAAAAAATAAATTACCACGAAAAGAAGAAAATGCACCTCTAATTTTAATTAGAAAATGATCTCAAGTGAATAAATACAATTTAATAAAATAATAGCAACCATTTCAAGTCAATTTAAAATAGAATAATACCTTCCCGTTGCACCATATGCAAATACAGTGGCATTGAGGCCCTGTACAACCCCAACAATTGTAGAGGAGATACACTTGTACACATCCTGGGTACAATTTTCGAAGAGATTAAGACACGATTAGAACTTCTGTAGAGAGCTAGCATCGATAAGAACTTTATGACGTGAAAGACCTCAAACAACAAGACGTTTATTAATATGCCAATGGTGGCGCAACTCTTTTGCAAATAGAACAATTATACATCTCCCTCACAAACATAGAATTCACACTACAGGGCCAATGATGGAACATTATGCAATAATAAGGTGAAGTAAAAAAGAAAATCTCCATAAGAAACAACGATCATTAAAACAATATCTGGAATTGCATGGATCCACTAAACTGGTAATTAAGGCCATAATAACATTCATTCTCTTGTTTGCCGAAATCAAAAGTCCACAAGAAAATATGAGACAAGGATTTTGGACATTCATGAGAAAATTGTTTGCATACCGTATTAGTGCACTCAGGTCCAAATGCATGATCAAAACTGTATCTTTTCTCTTTGGTACGATTTTGGATGAGATCAAGGTAGTCCTTCGACAAATCAGGATCCAAAACAATGACACCCTGCATTATGATTAAAAAGAATTCTTTAATGGAAAAAAAAAGAAAAAAATGCCTCTGAGCAAAAAAGTGCATGTTTCTGGAGAAAATTTATAGACCTTGTTATTTGTCACGTGAACAATTTGCCGATTTTGTTGACGTTCTGCCTCTGTTAAGGGTCTGCACTTCACAGCCACCTGAAATGAAATAAAATATCAAGAAGAGAACAAATTAGTGCAAAAACATAGGAAAGGTTCCCCTTTCCAGATGGTTGTAACCTGGAGAGTGGCAGTCTGCTTCCAAGCTGGGGGTCTAATGCTCGGCATGACTGACAATAAGCCTGGTTTGCAGTTGATGAGAAACTAATTATCCAGGAACCCGACTTCTGTCTCTATTTACCTAGCAGAGAGTATCAATAGTCAGCTAAAACTCTGAAGACGTCGTCTGGACCTTGAAATGTAGACCAGACCATGGCCAAGGGAAAACTGAACAAAGCAATCCTTCGACCACTTGCATTCACCCTTCCTCCAGAAACATGATTCATAGACTAGGAACGCCAGCAGCCGATCAACAACCTTAAAACCAGATTTTCGCAGCCTTGTTTCGGAGAACCGCGGCGAAACATCTTCAATAGAGATGCCAACTAACCACCATCTTCCTCAACTGCGTACCCACTCATCTCCCGTAGTTTTTCTCCTTTGACGAGCCGAAAGAGCCAAATCCTGACCTGCATTCCTCCCTCCGCGTCAAAATAATAGAGAAGCATCTTCCATTTCCGCCGCAACCGGCGTCGACGACCCAACCAGACACAACACCCCTTTCTCGCCGAACAACCTCCCGCCAAACCAGAGAAAACTATCTAACAAATGACGCACCAAAGATCATAGAAGCTCGGTAGCTGGACCAATAAATTTCCCCCATAGCCCAGACTTACAAATGCCGGAGGTGGAGATTACGCGCGAGTCTGAGAAACACAACGGATTAAAAAGAACAAACGATTAAAACCGCCGCCGATCGAATCACACCACCAAAACCGACTGAACTGCGGAATCGGAGACGCTTCCCAGGAGTCCTGACCACCGCCGCCGCCGATCCCCGCTCTGAGGCAAGGTGGCAAACTGACGATCGGCCGCCGCCTCCCGCCTCGAGAGAGATTCCCGACACAAAGTACCCACATCTACTGGTCTTTTCTATCGCTGTTACGGGTCAAGTAAGAGGAGAAAGACCGGAGAAAGACCACGGTCGTTTTCCCAGGTCCACGAGCGAAACACCGTAAACTTCGGTGAACTTACCCCGAATAAGGCCAGGCCAGACCGACACTCCGGAGGCGGGAAATTCACGCGTGTCGGGCCCCAGAGCTCCCACGTGCGGGCCCGCCGAAAAGCCCCAGACTCGCGGATCCCAAATGGGTCTGCCTGGGCCCGCTGGCCGGTTGAACGTGTGGAGATCCGCTTGCGGTACATTTATGAGGTCCCATTCAGATCCGATTCCCCATTATTTCTACATAATTAGACCCCCCACGTGAGGGCCACCCCTCCCCCGTCTCTTTCATCACGTGATAGCCTACTTCGTGATTAACCCATTAGTTGCCTGAGATTAGGAGTAATAAAATAATGTAGGGATATTTAGCTTTACCCACCCTTTAGGAGTCCTCCGTTAAATAAAATAGCCTCAGGGTAATTTCGCATTTTCAAAAACGTACCCATGAAACATATATAATTCGATTAATGTCTCCGTGAGCTGGATTTAGGTGACAGAACTTAGGGACATATATATAATTTATGTATCTCATGAGAGTAAAAAGAAATTAATATAATATTGACGGATCTTCATGTGTTCGCGAGATGTACCTGGCTGTAATTTTGTCCAGGTACATTAGCTGCTGACAGAATAAAAAACCGCCCTTTGGCAACCACCGAGAAAAAAAAAATTCTCTTGGTTGACTTTTTAATTGAATAAAAAACGCTCCTCGGTCCGCCGCAACGGTCACTGTGGCCGGCGACGACGGTTTCTCTTCCGGCGAGGAGGCGGTGGTCCGCGGCGGCGCGGCACCCAGTGGCCGGCGGTGCCGCCGTCCTCGCCGGAGAAGATCGTCGCCGCCGGTGGTAGAGGAAGCTTGATGTGATCGAAGATTTTTGCGATCGGAAATAATTTTAATCGAATTATTCCTGCAAGCAACAACGATTTGGAAGCGACTGAGATACTGTTGATCGGCTTAAAATAAACAGTTACGATTTTTCTGCCAGATCGTTGTCGTCCAATGGATGGTCGCCGCGTCATCCGCGGAGATAGAGCTCGGCGAAGGGCTATATAGCTCCCGGCCATGGCGGGGCGGATTTGGCTGTACCTGCGGCGGAGAGCTTCTGTGGTTGTCGGAGTTCAGAGAGAGCTGCTGCCGGGTTGCCCGATAGGGATGGCGGCGGTTGCTAGGGTTCTGACGGCTGCGGGGGCGCTGCAGGGCTCCCATGCCGGGAAGTGCGGGCTGCTGTTCCAGAGGCGCCCTTTCGCCGCGAGGCCTGGGGCCGTCCACCTGAGATCGAAGGCTCTCCACAAGGCCTGCAGGGCGCTCTACCAGCCGGACATCCAGGTGAAGGAGGAGGGCCAGCCTGAGACTCTTGACTACCGCGTCTTCTTCCTCGATGGCTCCGGTAAGAAGGTAAGGTTTCTACGATCACGTCGCCCTTCCCCTCTTCCTCTCTCGCTCTCTCTCTAGGTTTACGTGACTGATGGGTGGGTTTGGGATGGAATGGGGTTGCTTGCTTCGCAGATTTCCCCATGGCACGATATCCCGCTCCATTTGGGGGACGGAGCTTTCAGCTTCGTCGTCGAGATACCGAAGGAGACGAGCGCGAAGATGGAGGTGGCGACGGATGAACCGTTCACCCCGATCAAGCAAGATACGAAGAAGGGGAAGCTCCGATACTACCCGTGAGTCTCTCGCACTCTCCTCAACCAAGGAAATCGTTGGAACTTGATAAACTGATTTTTTTTCCCCTTCTTTTCTCTTCCAACCCATAACTGGATCATGTAAAGTTATGTGATTAGATGATGGCTTTTTGTTTATTTTTAACCAAGGATAAAATCAAGTTCTTCGTGCTAGAAAAGGGGCAGCATCAGTCATCATGAACTCGCTTTACATTGCAGATTATTGGAGTTGCTCCTGTATTGATTGTGGCATTTTTTTTGTAATGAGTCGCGTCTAGAGGTTTTTGATGTGATTAAGCTTACTAATGGGCAATTATAAATTAGGAAATCTGACTATGTGCCCATGAGATTATCAAGGAGACATCATCGTGAATGTGGTTTCTGAGAGGTTTCAATCGTTTTCTACATCTACATATATCTCAGTACGTTTACATGTATTCCTTCTTAATACTTATTTTATTTGATCCTTGAATTTATCTACCATGTGTCCACATACTTGGTGTGTGTTTTTGGAAATATCTCAATAATAAGTCTGTCGTGATTTTCTTGGAACATCTTTCCGTCGGATGTTGTGGATTTAATTATAAATTATCTTCATTATACTAACAGGTACAACATAAATTGGAATTATGGGTTGCTTCCTCAAACTTGGGAAGATCCATCCTTTTCAAATGAAGAAGTTGACGGGGCCTTTGGAGATAATGATCCAGGTAGCTTATGGGTCTTCCTGTTTTTCTTTTGCTCCGACAGATGAATGAAAATATTTATAGTCTCTGATGTTCTTCTGGTTGCTCTCTCCTTTCTGCTCCTAGTTGATGTTGTGGAGATTGGTGATGCTCGGGGGAAGATCGGTCAGATTCTCAAGGTCAAACCTTTGGCAGCCTTGGCAATGATTGACGAAGGGGAGCTTGATTGGAAGATAGTTGCTATTTCCTTGGATGACCCACGGGCTTCACTCGTCAACGATGTCGATGATGTTGAAAAGCATTTTCCGGTACAATTTGAATTCTTAACCATTACATGCCTTAAAGTATAACATTTCCATTTCCACTGCCTAATGTCCTTTTTACATGATATTCTAAGAAACTGTATTAATCTTTTAAGTCCACCTACCTGAAGTGAAAGGCCCTTATTTTGGAAATATAATTCCAGTGGGCGTCTACATCTTCCTTGCCAGGATTAGATGATTACCCCATCCATGGATTTATTTTATGTTGTCATCATGATGTTTGCGCTAATAATGTCATGCTATTCATTTATTTCATGTGGAAAATAATACTGAGTTGCATCAGCTACAAGCTTCCACTTGTGTTTGGTGTATACTCCAAGCTTATGGAGTGTCTAGCTACGTACTCTACTTCGAGGATCATTTCTTGTAACTAGGGTCATTTTTATTTTATTTTTATCTCATGCTCATGTCACCAGAGTAGCTTCTGAATGATCTACCCTCAATAATATTGCTTTGGTTTTATATATACAACTCAACTATGGAATTTCATTCCTCACTCCAAGCTGGTCCTCGATTAATGGGGCGTCCTGTAAATTGACTGATTGAATCATGCCCCTTCACTGATTTTAGAACCTCTAGTTTATGATGGTTTGCTCTATTTTTCTGGCTCATATTTGGGTTGGAACCAGTTTTCTAATTAGCTGTTTGTCGACCATAATTACGAGTATGGAAATTGTGAGGTAGAGTGCCGTTTACTTGCCTGTTTCTTGCATAGATGGTGATGCCAAGTTTTTTTAATTCTCTCAGAAGCTTCTTGGTTTAATTAATTGCATTATTTTACTGATCATTTAGGGGACTCTCACTGCCATAAGGGATTGGTTTAGAGACTACAAGATCCCAGATGGAAAGCCTGCCAATAACTTTGGCCTGGGCAATAAGCCAGCCAGCAAGGTACCATTTTTTTACCCAATTGGTTTCTCCCAAATTTATCAAGTTGCTCTATGCCTGCTTCATACTTTCCTTACAAAGCAAGCACCTCTATCAAGCATGGTCCTCCTTTGCACCTCTGTCTGTACAAGGCTTTTGAATACTTGTTCAATGGATACAGATGCTTGAATGTGCATGTCACTGCTCTACTTGTCATTTGAAGGTCAAGTGGCATTTACTCTCTTTAGAATATGACATTTTTGGTAGAAAATATATGCCAAACTGCAGTGCTCAAACTGGTGATTTTGAAGACCCATTATATCCAAATGATGGAAGAAGTGGGTGATGTGCACACTGTTTGACCCTTTCCTTTTTAGAGTATTTCGGTCAACTTCAATTCTGACTGGGCCAAAACAAGCACAATTAAGGAAAGATCAGGCTTTGATTGGTCCATAATCAAATTCATGTTTATGAAAAGAGGATTTCATCATACATCCATTTATTTAAAAGGAGCGACCCATCTACATGTATGTGATTAATAAGCTTTCCGGAGAGACCATCCACATTGTATTTTTCATGGTGTTCCTTTAGGCGGCGTTGACTTTTCAAAGACTCCAACCATACGAAGATCCATGAATAAGCCCTCTCTGTTCCACACTCCCCACCACCGTTACTGCCTTACTGATCTGGCATTTAATTAAATATAGTAAACAGGGCCTTTTGTTCTGTATAATTAAACCCATCAATCGTTTCCAGCGCACAGGTTTTGCCAGCCTAATCAGATTTATTAGCTTTTTAAATATTATTTATACTCAACTTGCTTGCCTGTTCCTGCCTCTCTTGCATCTAATTAAAATTTTAATCGTTTTTTTTCTTCCGTTTTTTCTTGGGGAAACAGGAATACGCTCTGAAGGTTATCGCTGAAACAAACGAGTCGTGGGCAAAATTGGTCAGAAGATCCGTTCCTGCGGGCGAACTATCCTTGGCTTGACAAATTAGTTGAGTTGACTTGTCAGGCGACCCTTCTCCAGCTCTCAGTCCACTGAATAAAAACATGCATTGTTCTACCATTTTTCCTGTAATCGCCCCATTCCAAGCGGTTGACAAAGTTTCCATTTACAGATATATTTTCTTTTGAAATGACTCCATGGGTTCTCTAAACGTGTGATGCATCCAATCCCCAAATGGGTTTGCCCAGACCAGAAAATCTCATCCAATATTGTTCACTTGATCATGCACCAGAAATTACTGTAATAAATACACAGACAGACGCAGGTTTACGGTTTAAACCAAGAAAAGATAACATGTACAGTGGAGATGGACAAGTTTTTTTTTCTTTTTTTTTTTTTCCTGCTCCAAACTCCGTTGTAAGAAGCAATGGAAACCCAGGTGGGGGAGCTTGAGGATGCTCCGTTTTGGTCTGTGTCAACGCAAACGCGAGCCTTCTGCCAGTCAGAATGAGATCAAAGTAGCTTCCAATCACCTGACGGGCCGTCTGATCCTCTTATTGGACGGTGCAGATCTCATTGCAGGATGCAGGCCCTTAAATGGAAACCATATCAAGCAGACTCTGTTGTTTCCAGAGGGCTTCCATCAAGCAATGGCGATCTGTCGGCAGCTGGGGCGCCATGTGCACTCACTTCATTGGACCTATCTGTACTTCGAAGAAAGACGCCTGCCAAATGTGGGAAGAGGTTCTTCATGATCAGTCTCGTTCACAAAGCAAATTAAGTGTGAATGGGCATTTCTGTTGATTTTTGGCTTCCCTATTCTAATGATGAACAAGGAAAAGGAAAATTCCATTTTTTCCCCATTTTAATAATATCTGAAGGCATTTTGGCAAGAACAGGGGTTTTATACCATAGTGGACTGAACTCAGCGGAAACGTTGCAGAAAAGGAAACTTTTGATCTTTCAAGAAAAGATGCTGCACTGCATGGAACTGACAAACGAAGCATACCTATAAACCAGATCCCAGCTGCGATGAACAGAATGGATGTCAGAACTTGAGCGCTCACCCTCCAGTCGTTAACATAGTCCTGAAGTTGAAAGGATCGATTAAACGAGCATGTCAACGCTTGAAGCAAGAATCAACAATTTTCTGGTACAAATACATCGATCTGTTAGTGGTTCCAAGAAAGACATCAATAAATTAGATGGCATTCCATCAGTCAATGCGAGTTAGCTCCTTTGATAAAATCTTCACTGGCTCCCTTTGCATCTGCATAGACAGGAGCGTAAGTAGATTTACTCCGTATTTCTACATTATGTTGGTTTTTATTGACATTTGCATTTCACCGATTTCTTTTCTTATCCGCATCTTGGCGCCCCCACCCCCTATTATTTTCCCTGATATTTCATTATAGATAAGGTAAAAAAAAACAAGATTCTTTAGCACCAGTGGAAACATCAAAATTGCCAGCACCAGTTCCAAAATTTGAAATAAATACCTTAACTTCTGGTTTAGCAAGTATTTAGAACAGAAATGTAAGAATGAAGAAAAAGTGGGAACATGCGAGTTAGCAGGCATTAGCAGTTCCTGCTGATTTTTCAAAACCAGCAGGAAATGAACGTTCTTAAATGGATGAGGATGACTCTGCTTCTCTGCTAATCTGCTAAAGTCTACGGAAATCTTTTCCTGTTTCACTCAATCCAGGCGGCCCAAAACACTGCAAAAAATCCTAATTTTCACCGTTATTATTCTATTTGAATGGATCAGGGACCACGTTACCATTGCATTAATTCACGAAGTCCATTGAGATTATACAAAAGCATGCTCTACAACTTTTTATTTCACGTCCTTTGAATGGCCACCCAACATAAAAGTTTAACCACAAATTCCTAAACCATCTAAAGGAACAACTCTTCAGCATTTTGCTTCTTGTAAGCACAGTTCCACCTTAAAGCTCCTTTATACTCAACTTATAATTCGAGGAGACAATCAGTCGATGGAGTCTACTAAATGCTTAAGGAAACGGAGATTTGATTTAGTTAGCAAACGCCCTAATCATAGACTTTCCATTAATTCGATTTCTATGGTGGATAGTCTAACCCATTAAGAGGCGCTTCAAGTTAAAATCTAAGAAAAACAAATGGTTTAGTCAATCAGACATGTGCAGCGACTCTTGGCCGTTTTATTAAGCATATGTAGGGAAAAATCGTAGATACTAGGAAAAGTATGCGTCCCGCATTAAGAGTAACTTCCACGGACACAGACATTGGGACGTTTTAATCCACAGAAGAGACCTGTAGCCGTTTAAAGTTTAATCATTCTGGAATTCCTCATTGGATGTCAGTTCTCAGAACATTGGCTGACTTGAAACACTTCGAGGATATCTTTAAGATAAGAGGCCACAACAAGATCCCCTGAAAGAAAAAGCATTTATCTTTTTTTCTAGAGAATTTTTTTTGTCATCCGAATTATAATCCTTGGCTCTATGCATGGCAGCTATGGCTATAATTCCAACACTATCTCACTACAGAAATTTAGAGAATTCATGCATGTGTTCTTTTGTCCCTCGGTACTCACTCCAAAGCATTGTCCAAGCTCATATATCAACAGGACCTTGGCACGAAGGTGCTCCGTTTTTTTCCAAAAATCACAAAGTAAGAGCAGAAAGACTCCACATAAAGAAGCACTTGGTACATTATTCTACGCCCTGGACTGATTTTATCTGCCTTAGTATGGTTCTCACTCCCCTTGTTTAAAAAATAGCCACATGCTCACAATATTGAACTTCTTCTCCGTTCCCCTTTTTTATCCTCATCTAGAATAACCACTATGCGAGATATTCTTCACTATCCCCTCGGTTAGGCGGCTTTGCACATCCTTTGACGGCGCAGATGATCCCATTTTCAGCTCTTTTCAGGTCATGTGGGCTCTCCTTTTCAAACTCTAAAGCACCTTGGAAGTTACAAACACAAGGGACAAAATATTTCTCTGGCATCGTCTGGCCTCTATTGCGATTCCTGCCCTTTTTTTTTTCTTTACTGGTCACCAACAACGGAATAAAACCCCTTTCTCCTCCTCAACTGTCTACTCGATTCTCTGCCTGCCTCTCCGCATGTCATTTGCATCTGAAAATGTTAAGAAATCCATTGTAACCAATTTTTCCCTCTTGTACTGGTATTAAAAAATTATGGCTATACCAATAACATTTCACGTTACGCTCTGATCTTCGTTAGCTTTTAAACACTTAGAAATATTCAACAACTAGAAAGAGGATTTTGCATCATTTACTAATTTGAATTCTTATTTTTTTAGGCTTTTTCCAAACAATCGAAAGATCTTCTAAGGGACCCATTTCTAATGTGAACCTAATGCTCCTGTAATATGTTGAACATGATCGTATTTGTTTAATAAAATTCTATAGGAGTGCTCACGAGTCAAATGTATAATCTTGCATCAGGAGAAGAAACCATCAAATAAATAAGCACATTAACTGTGAAGCCATAGGACAAACCTGGAGAATCCCAACTAAAGGTGAAGATGGTACATCACCAAATATGTGGATGGAAACAGTAGATATGGCCATTGATAGTGGTCTCAAGCTAGGCTTGACACAATGAAGACAAACATAATTCACAGGGCCCTGAAAAGCGAATGATGAAAAAAAAATAGTTAAATCCAGGAAAAAGTAAGGCAAGAAACCAAATATTCTAGTTCAGGAACTTCACAATCAGGTCTATTCTATCCTCAAAAACAAGAGACTGATAGGTCATAAAAGGCACAAACCTTAGATCTAATCTTATGTAATAAATTAAAAAGGGAAAACTGTCACAACAGAGGGAGACCACAACAACGCGTCGTGTGAAGAAATTGATATCAAAATATGGAATCAGTACCTGTGTTGCGAAAACTAGCAGCTCCCCAACTGCAAATAGTGGTATGAAGCCATAAAGACTCCTTGAACAAAAAGCACCAAAACAGAATACGGCCCCAATAAAAGTGGTTCCAGAAAGTAGCTGCAATGGAAAAAGAGAGTTCAAAGAACCGTTTCAATAATCGTTTTCAAAGACATAAACAAAAAACAACGAAAAAGATTTATCCTGTACCAGCTGTAGGTGATCAACATCATAAATCCTGACAAACAAGAATATCCGCCTGTATATCTAAGGTTTACCTTAAAAGCGTTGGATATGGTAGCGTCCATGACATCAAGAATAAAACCACCGGCCAGTGTCCCAAAGATCCCACATACTATTGTTATTCCTCCAAATAACAAATCTGCATTTTCCTGGGAAAGATAAACATATGAGAACATTGAAATAATATCATATTGATTAATGCAAAAAGTGTATATATGAGTCTTGCATTACTAATTGTCATTTGGTTTTAAGTTGTTTATTGGTTCCCTTTTTGTTCTCACTGTTACAAGGCCCCAAAGTTGGCTTGCAAGTGAAGATACGCATTGTAGCGTTTCATTTTTGTTCAAACAAAAAATCGTGAATGGAAAGATCGGATAATAAAATGAAGGATGCCCTATTATAAATGTACCGTTCAAAAAATCTCATGAAATATGTAAAAGAAAATTAAATAGAGCCCTCCTTGCTCATCCAATGCATTACCATATTGTAAATTGCGTAGCCAGCTTTTGGACCCCAATACGAATAGGCACCAATCACAAAATTGTAAGCCACGTAACCTGAGAAAAACAGTGAGTTAAATAAATATCGATCCCAAATTACTTAACAAGTGTTTGCATAGCCAACATATATATATATATATAATACAAGTAAAAAGAAATCTCCCAAAGAATAAAATTTCCTTCAAGAAACTGTGGACCTAATACTTATAGAGAACATCCATAAAAATGGCCATCCATTTAAAACATTGCGAGTGATATAGATACATGTACAAGACTTTTGAAGAACATGAAGTGCTTTGGTACCTTTTGTACGGAGGACATAAAATGGAGGTTCATCAAAGATTATCAGCCGTATAAAGAGATAGTCTAAACGCTTACCCAATACATTGGTGACGTAAACCTTATCACGCAAGAGAACTTTCAAATCTTTCCACAACAGTGCAAGTTGACTCAGAATGTTCAAAGAACTTTTAGGTCTGCCACAGTAAAACCGCGCATATTAAATAGCTTGCATTAACAAAATGAATCACACATAATCATTATGAGAAGATCAGAATTCTATTTTTAAAGCAAATAGAGACGCTAAACATTAAAAATGCAATATAGTGCTTAAGACAAATAAAGAAAAAAAGATTCTCAATAAAGTAATCATTCTCAACTTTTTGGTCTCACCTCTGTCACTGATTTATAACCCCATCAACATCGACCTCCCCCCCAACAACCCAATAAAAAAAGGACAAAAATGTACGTGGAAAACTTTGTCAAAGAATGCAACAAATCGCATGGAAGCTGATCAGGTGTTAAAATTGTGCTCTTCTGAATTCAAAGAAAAAACTGAATGGATAAAAGAAAAAAATTCAAGATGAATATCCTGATAAGAAAGATTGATACCTCGATTAGTATTCTCGTTAATTTTTGGTAAAGAAATGTTAGCTATTATACAAATTAACAAACTGAAAGAAATTGTTTTTCAACGGTAAATAAGATTAAGCACGAGTGTCTAAAGAGTAGAAGTAAAGGTAATAACTGTACAAGCTTGAATCAAGTTCCGTGCGCTGTATGGTAACACACGCACATAGAAGGAAAGAAAATGATTCTCTTATTCGTCAGAAATCACCTTTACAAACGGAAAGGAGGTTTGATATTTATATCAGATCCCTCAGAAAGTTTTAGACACACATACATGTAGTTATAAGAAAAGACACGAGGTATATAAGGAGGGACACGTGAGGTGTACTAGACACATCCTGACGAAAATAGCAAGGCAAGGAGATATAAAATTACAGCTAAAAATCTGCAGATGACAGTGCACCAAGAAATAGCCAAAACCTAAAAGCTAGTAGCGAAACCGTCCTCCTTTTTTTAATGACACTCATGTTAATAAATTATAGTATATATATATTCAAAACCTCGGCAGCAAAGGGTTGGGCTAGACATACGAGGTCGACTTCATAGTCTCTCCATCAATCGATTCTTCATCCCTGGGAGACTCACCTGAAACCAAAACATGATGGGTGAAATTTTATGGTTACAAATTGATTCTAGGACCGTCAATGTCACATTTATGCGAAAAGACAGACCACTTTCAACAGGGATGATAGGCTTAGAGATGCAACAGACCCTGGCCGTTATATTATTCATGTAATACGTTGGCACATTATATGCACATCCTGACCATGTTGCAAACAACACAACATCCCCTTTTCTGCTGCCCAAAACACTTCCCAAGTTTTCTCACGGTTTTATTCTTCTACCTTAACCCCATGGAACTCCACCCTTCTCCTCTACAAGAACACATTAGCACTGTTAGTTTTTCATCTTTTAACAACCGCAAGATATTCCAAGCCAAACCCAACCACCACCACCGTAACTCACCTTCATCACATTCGCATGCCATCTCTACACCCCAAACATATCCTCCTAGGGCGGGATGAGCCTTCTAGAGCCTATTAGGGTTTGGCTAGTGGCTGGCCTCAGAGATGTGCCCTGAGCCCTGTCCTGAGCCCTAGCGTGAGCTTCAATAGGACGGGAATTAGCATACCAAATGAAATGATGACAATGGAATGCTTGATTGTCTATATTTGGGAATGTAGCAGCTCCTCAGAAGGATCAGTTCACAGAATGGTCAGAATGTTGCAGCATATCCATTGAGGTTATTATTATTATTATTGCAGAGCATTTAAACGAAGCAATTGTAGGTGGGTTATCAAAATTCAGATTAGTGATTACTTGGCAGAAAGTACATTCATATTATTATTTTGTACCATTGATAAAAAAAAAAAAGGACCTGGAAAGGGCACCCGCTAATATTAGGTGGCTTATTTCAATTCAGATTAATGAACACTTGAAAATACGTATCAGATTGTATGGGAATAACTCCATTAATAATGACATACGTCAAAGGAATTAGCCGTGAATTCTCTCATTTTCAAAATAAAAAATGAAACTTTTAGGGGATATTCTAAGCATGAAAAGCCATTTAGCGAAATCTTATCATTATCATTCACTGTCTTTATTCGTGATATCACTTGCCCATTAATGATATCCCAATGGTTTATTACTCTTATCTCTATCTGAAGAAGAAGGCCCTGACACCATATAAAGCTACTTGTTTTGATGTGCAAATTAAAATTAAAAACCTGTTTTATAAATTTAGATGAAGATCTGGATCAAAATTAGGGAGACTTATAAGTTTCATCTGCAAACAAATTCCAACCCCCAGAAGTAAATCATTTAAAATATATCATGGTTATTCACGTTTTCCATCATTTAGAGTTGCATCCCCACCGCTCCATATGCATACTACAGCAGTTCTAAAAATGTTGTAAGCGTTTATTTACATTCCACCGGCAATTAAACAAGATATCTATTGAGTAAAGCTTGTAAGCGGAAAAAGGTTGCGGTGGAACATTGTAAGTACCCAAGAATACCCAAAGAAAAATTTAAGGGGTAGAGAGTAGATCATGGACTGGCTAAATCTCTCGAAGAATTTATCATGTCATATGTAATGGGTACTCTAACGAAAATTTTTCCCCTGGCACCAATGGTTGACTTAAGCTATTCAACCCCCCCCCCCCATGTATCCTATACTTGTTTAGAACCATCGAAACTTTAAAAAGAAGCAGTGAAGTTAATATAACAATATATTGATTCATGTTGTATGATATGGAGATAATCCTTATCCAAGCACCTTGGATATTAACAAAATATCATTGATAGTTGATGTCAACAGAAACCCACCTGACGTGAATTGAACTTCTGGAATAATCTCTTTTTTCAAAGAACAATACCTTTTCGTGTCAGGGGAAGTGAAACCTGAATAACCAAACATCAAGTAATTTACATAAATTTATGAATAAAAATCCACGAGCATTAAGAATACACTTCTGCATGGGTAATAAAAAAATTCTAAATATAAATGCAATAGAAATGCATGCGTCTGGAAGCCAGAGTCTACTTAAGATAAGATTCTTAAGTCACGGGAATAGAAGGAACGCATGGTCACACAATGCCCGTTGAGGAATAATCAAAGGAGAACAGGGATTTGGTGCTCAAAAAATTAAAAAGATTTCAATTTGACATTTCCTAGCCGCTTTAGCTAAGGAATTGTGAAACTATGTTTTAGGAGAATAGATAGGTATTAACAGAGTTAGAACAGAAGTCACGAGCATCTCTTACATGTAGGCAGCATCAAGTATCTCTCCGAAATGTAGGAAATGGATGAAGGTCAGATGTCACAGGATAATGGCAGTTATGGAAAGACCCTGGGAGATGCACTCCCATAAGTCGACAGTATCACATTAGATCCGTCGCAATGAACCCAGCCAAGTCAGGGAATTAGGGAGCTCACATTTGGAAGCAACCTCCACAGTAGGTAGATTGAGCAGATTGGAGATTTCATAAGGCTACAGTAATTTCTATAGCTTAAAAAAAAAAAGGAGTCAATATTAACATCGGAAAAGAACGCCATGCCACTTTACAACAGATCGAAAGGGAGGGTTAGATTTTCCATAATGGACGCTTTCTGGCACCGAGTTCAGTACTGGGATGATATTTCTCATTTGGAAGTGCACACATGAAATTGACAACATAAGATTACTACCCCCGTATTGAAGGAGTCATGACTACTAATTAAACCATGGAAAGACTTGTTTCAACCGCCCCTTCACACAGTTGAGAGGAAATGATCATGCAGTTGCAAATAGTGAGGAGGAAGCCGTGAAATCTCAATAATATGCTGAGCGGTCGGAATTTAAGATGGGTACTGAGACAAATCCTGATGGCTGATTCTTTATTTGTCACTAGGGATAATCAGTCAAGTGAGGAGGAAAGAACAATAGACTTCTAAATAATAACTTCGAAAAACTTGGCATATAGTACATTTTATAACTTTTTATGCAACTTTTGAATGCATGGGAATCCGCACATACATCCCACTTAAAGATTGAGGGAGATGTATTACTAATCAATAGTGCTGCTATCCATTTAAGAATGTGTAGACAGAGTACCTTTGAGCTGCAATGGCTGTATAACGAAGCCTAAAATCGCAAATGGAAGCATCAAAATTGCTTCTCCCCAGAATGCAACGCGCCAGTTCAAGTATGTTCCAACCTGATATTTTATATGAAGAACACATTTAAAGAAACCTGGTGAAAATCCATATGAAGCAATAATTCATGCATGATCTGGTCTAGTTCAGATACATTTACGTATCACTATGTTCAGCATCAAAAAGATAATTTATCCCAAACATCTGATCCTGAAAAACAAATCACATGCATTTGTGTGTAGTTCACGGTAGGTTACGGCACAGCATGAAACATAAAATTGAAATGATGGTTAAGTAATATCAGGACGTACGAAAAAACAAGCGATATAACTTTATTTTTGGTTGAGCACACAAAAAAATGTAGTGCAAATGCAAGGTTGAGCGAGAGAAGAAAAATAAATTGGTCAAACTACTGGAGAACAAATACTAGGCATAGGAACTCTCCACGTTTGAGAAAACTTCAAAGCTGGTCAGAAGAATGAAGACTACATCCATTGTGGGGCGTCGACCCTATTCAGAATACTGAAGGGATCTTCTATTTTTGGGAAGGGTAGAACCGATTGATTTTCTTTTTAGGCCTAGCAGAGGCGGATCTACAGACTTATGTTTCCGGGTAAGCGTGGGGAAACAACAGCCATAGCATAGAATACTGTTTTTAACTATCTTTTGTATTGATAATATACGGTGCCAAGCTAGGAACCATATTCCTAGAGAAATTGTGTAAGGAGAGGCCTGGTGTTTAGTAGGATAAGGCTGAATCGGCCAAAATTATAAATATGAGCCTTTATCACCTGTAGCCAACAAATGAGTGTCTACCACCTAAAAAAACTGATAGAGCCAAGAAAAATATTTATAGATTAAAATTAATGTGAAACAGAATCTTCATAAAAAATTTATCGTCAGAACAACATTTCGATTTTCTACCTACAGAGGCATACTGATCACCATGAGTCTAAATGACAAAGGGAGAATGAATCAGCTATAGGAAAAGGATAGACCACTGCAACGCTTTTTTCGCAAGAGAACTTTATTTTCATCAGAGAATAGGATGACTGCGAAATGCAAGGAAAAAAAGAAAACAAAAAACACAGATTATGGAATTAAAAACAATTTTCATTCAGACTTTATCCAAAGATATAAAGTTCTACATAGTGAGGAAATCTATAGTAATAAATGTTACCAGTCCTCCATAGACATAGCCAAATGCAATCCCGACAGGTATGCACATGTAGAAGATCGAAAGCCATGCTGTTTTCTGTCAACAAAAATTAAATCAATGGGTAATATGACAAAACAAATTCCCCTGACTCCTCAAACGCAAGGCAAAACAAGGTGATCCCGGTAGGTGATATATGTGTTAAGAACGGAGAGACCAGAATATTTTAATAAATATGCTATAAACAAGAACTAGAATCAGTCAGTTAGGCCTAGAGGGATTCACATCTTCCACAGCATTTATAACCGGTAAACAGCAGACTGACAAACTTGGTACAGCAGATGACGAATGAAAAAGTCTCTGAAAAAAAGTTCTTCAGGCAACATAAGAGTCAGACAATAAATTAAATAAAAAAGAAACTCAGGGGTACGCAGCGTCACCAAAACTACTGGGTACTTATTGCAGATGCTCAACAGCGTGGAGATGTTTATAGATTCTAGCCTGGACACTACAAAGAATTCTCTCGCTGAAAGAATGGAATAGATTTCTAATTGAATACTTTCCCAAATAAAAAATAAAAATCATTTTAGAGCAAGATGAAAGCCTACCGGATTATGTACAATGTAACCTTCAAAGTGTTAATGCCCGAAATTTCTCTCATTGAAATGTAGCCAGTATGCAAGGAGATGTAAATGCCAAATATCTAAACTAAGATACTAAATGATTCTTCAAAGCGAATTAAGGATGAACAAAAATAAGCTGGCATATGAAACGAGCCAAAAAACAAACCTGAGAAGCAGGGGCATTATCATCAATAAATGGAGCTGCAAGACTTATGAAGGAAGCTTCACCAACACCCACGAGCCTAGAAAGATAGAGCTTAAGTTTGATGCCTACCGTGATTATTCAGGGATTAAATTTTACATGGTAATGGTATGTGTTACTTACATTCGGCAAATTGTAATGGACCAAAACCCAAAAGAACAGCCACAGCCCGCAGCAGCAAGAGTCCAGACTGATAGTCCAACTCCAATAAGCCTAAACGGGTTATGGCTGCAGAGAAAATGCACAAATGATATGATAAATATGTCCAAATTTTATGACACAAGGTGCTTACATGCATTAGACATCGACTTTCCCAATGATTGACTGTTTCAGCTGCATATGTTTACCATTATTTACATGCTATTCCTTCTCATTCCTTTTTAAAGATCTTTAGTACTATTTTTACATAACGAATGAAAGCAAAACTCTTCTAAATGCTCTTCACGTGAGGCACACACAGCAGCGTGCCAAAAGCATCGTCTAAACATTTTATAATCACTTAAGTGTCAGGATCCAACTCCAAAATGTCACTGAAACACCCATAATTCAAGGATGATTAAATGAATACTTGACGTACTCAGAGAACTGCCATATTAACCCTCAAGGTAAAGGTCAATTCCTGGGTCCACATAAAGGCAACACAGACTATCCGTTAAAACTCTTATGACCAATTTCTGAAGGAATATTTCCAAGGGAAACTTCAAAGAAAAAAGTCATTGCAGGCTGTCAATGACCTTCTTCGACCTTCCACGGTGCCTTATCACTTTAGGGAATTGGAAAGGAATAAAGTATAGAAAGAAAGCATCATGTTATCCCACCTCCCTTTTCTTTTCCACGTTGACACCAATACGAACAAATCCCTAAGTAGATTTCAACTTTTTGTGCGGAAACTAAAATCCGCCTTCATTAACCTAAGAGTTGGAAAAAAATAACATCACAGATCTTTTGTAATTGTTGACAAAACAATATCCATGGCCTTTTATCTCCATAAACTTGCAAAACAGAATTAAATACATCACTAAAGAAAAAAACCTTTTTGCCAAGGAAGCAAATATTGGAGAAGCAACCAGAAGTCCAACCATGAATGCAGATGAGAGAATACCATCTTCAAAGTAATTCAAGTCGAAGTCTCCCCTGCACTCATTTAACACATATCTAAGCAGTCAATCAAGAATTTAACTTCTATTTAGTCTTCTACTACATTCAAACAAAAGTTTTCAACCAAATATTTTAGAAAGAAACAAGTGAATGAGAAAAGATCAAACTTTCAGCACTAACGTTTTATGATAAAAATAGATTTCCTCTATCTGAAAAGCAAGAGCCATTATTTCATTGAAACTATAGAATATGCTCTGGACAAAGTGCTCATCCGTTTTATTAAGGTATAAATTTGTCCGTTTTGTACACCTGTAAACAGCTATGAAGATGAAAAAATATGTCATCAAGTCAAAGCAGCATGCTAGACGGATAATGAAAAATTGATGTTGGATATCACTTCAAAACAAAGAGAAGGGCAAAATTTTTTTGACCTAGGTGGCCCAAACCGGTGGGCCAGGCCTTTTGGAAGCTTGAAGGATGGGTTACAAGGATAATATAGACCCAAATAAGATTAGACCCATACGAAACACATGAGAAACACGTCAAAGACTAGTGGTGTTAATTTTTACCACTTTTCATGTATTTCTGAATTTTCTTTACAATGCTTTGAATCTGTTTTGAAGTACTATTATAACTGATCCGCTTTTTTAGGAGCGTCACAACCGAACTTAGGACTATTTAAAGGCCCCCACGTTGTAACCCTCCCCTCATTCTTGGTTAGTACGAGGCTTTACCTGTTTGAGGTTCCTCTCTCTTTGCTTATGTGTTCAAGCGCCTCCCTTTCGGATTCAAAGGAATATTTGACCCTTGTGGATTTAAGGGTCATCCCAACAAGTCCTAGAAGATTCAAGGAATGAAATTTCTATGTGGATTCAGATCTTGGTTTGTTCATTTAAAATTCGTGCATTGTGGATTCAAGGCTGGATTTTCTATTTTTCACAACCTGTTGTGTCAAAAATCATCATGAAGCATATGGAACAGAAACATATGGCGTCAAATATTCTTTATGTGAAATCAAGAAGAAATTGTGTTTCTTTACATCTCAGTTTCTACTTATCCATTGCATAGATCCTCCAAAAGAGAATAATAACCAAACTTTTTGATGCCATCATATTTCATCAAAATGGGGACTACAATGATCAGGGCCGGGAGAGGCCAAATAAGGGAAGAAATAAGCACTAGTTTGACATAAATAATCTCCCATAAGTGCCACGATGGAAAGGAAACGGGAACTATAGTGATTCTCAAAGACCAAAATTTACTAAGGAAAATACAAAGTTATGTGTTTTACAATTAACTAGCCTTTATGATCCTTATTGTACCAAGAAAGGGGAAAAAAACTAATGAGGAAAAGAGGAGAACAATTTCAACTTCAAGGATCTCCTACAGGTGATATGCGGAAATATCTCGTAGTCCAGGCCAAGATACCTGCAGATCAAGGGAGATGGATCCTAATTCTCAATCCCATTGCAAACCAACCACCAGACACCCATGACCCAACAGGTTACATCTTACCAAATCATTTTTAGGTTAGCATTGGACTGCATACAAAATAAGGAACCAATGATAAACCAATCAAAGAAACATGGAAACTTATCTGAAACAATATATGCAAGTATAATATAACGACTTAAGGAAGAGCACAATAATACATACTGTATTCCACTACCCGCAGTACATATCCCACTCTCGCTACATGTTCTGGCACTCCCATTTACTCCATTGCTTGCAATAGTACCCCGATCAATATAGTTTAACATATTGATGACGCAAAAGATTGCAAGTAACCTGCAAAACAGTACCAAAATAATGAATAAACTGCATTTTATGTAGAACAACAAAGTTTAGTGGTGAGTTAGCCAAGATTCCTGTGGCTGATAAGCTCAAACTCGTCGTCCTTTGGGGAAGAATGAGATAACGATAAAATGAAATGGAAGGCATCTCTTCACTTTTCAAGACTATGAATTCCACGAGAAAGAAGAACTAGCAATAAGACATTGTTAACATAAAACAAAATCATGACTTTAAATTTAAATATAAAAGAGAGACAACAACCGCTAACAATGGGGTTTTTCTCAGGATGAACGTAGAGAAATCAATGCCATTTTAATGCGCATGCACATGTATCATGTTTTCATTAATTTTTATTCTTTCTACATTATCCAAAAATGAAAAGCATTGCCATGTTTAGGTCCAGGTATCCCGAAGATTTAATTGTAATAGCAAAGGTGATAGGTGACAAAATGGAAACATATGGTTTAGTGACGTATGTGACTTCTTAATAAACGCACTGTTTAAAATATAAGTATACGAATTATAAATATCTCATATATAACTATGTAAAATGAAAATTTTAACCAGAGATCATTGGGATAAACAACCTACTTCCGTAATATCTAACTAAAAAATCTCTCAGGCATTATTACTACCTAAAAAATGAAAATTTTTGGGTCAAAGAATATGAAGATAAACAATTTGCAATCTGGGGAGGATAGAACTGCATTCCTTTTCTGACTAAGCACCTTGTTTGCAATCAGAATGGAATGTAACATTAACCTTGTACAAATTTTATGGTCCATCTTTACAAATGCTCTTTGTGTTCAAGTAAATGCTTTAAATTAAAGTTCCTTTTATGCATATTCTCTCATTCAACGACCGTATCATGATTCCAACACCTTAGAACAAGAGCAGAATAAAACATGGTAGTTAGGAACCCAATTTTTTTGAAATAGAATTTGACATAAAATTCAAAGTTATTAAAGATTCACATGTTTCAATGGAAAGTTTAATAAAACAGACAATCTAAACATGAAGCGAGATAATTACATACATAATCATAGATTTAAAGAAAAATATTCTCTTCCATTGATTTCAAAATACTGACTGAATGTGAAAATGGAGTAAGCTCAAGAAAATGCCAATTCATTCCTTTAAAATGGCATCAAATTAACGTTCTTCGAGTCCGTATACTCTTGTCAAGGTATTTATTCTTTTTTCTAGCCTCCTTTTGGTTTATTCTTAGCCACCCCTAAAAAGCATAGATTTCCATTATCTATTCTCTTTTTCTCTTCTTTTTGAATTACCGCATTCTCATTTGCATTTTTTTTCTGAATGCATAAAAATTTAAACCCGGTCCAATTGATAAGAGAGATACCTGCTTTGATGTTACCAATTTAAATGTGTGTGTGTGTGTGTGTGTGTGTGTGTGTGTGTCTACGCGGGGGGAGGAGGCGAGGAGGGTACTGACTGTATTATTCAGCTGTCATTCCAACTTAGGCAAAGATATACGACCGGGCCAAGGTATGACATGCCCACAGGTTTATGTCATAGTTTCCGATGAATCAGTTACATTACAGTGGTATATTTTAGCTTTATTTTAAAATGAATTTTTAAATCGCTAGACACCAACGCATTTAATAAATATAATCGGCCACTTTCGAAACAATGAAAGGATTCCCATGAAGTAAAGTTCCCATGGAATTGGACATCATAATCGAACTCAATACTTCAACCCATCTACACATTTATGAACTCCGAGCACTCCCCATGATGAGTAAATGGATGCATCACCGAATCCCGAGACAATAACAGGAACGAAAGAACCAAAGGATAGGTGACTTCAAAGCCAGGTTGTGTTCTAAATTAGCGTGCGGTGGGAGGGCTCAGCGCCTGCGAAGGCGAGTCCGAGAGGGGAAGAAGGATCCTACCTCTTCGGCGTGAACCACGACGGATTGGCCTCGGCGCCGCCGGTCGGGAGGACCTCGGACTCCGGCCGAGAGATCGCCATCTCCGCCTTCCGCGGATGGGTAGATGGAGATCTTCTTCAGCCGTTGAAGGTTCGTTGGCAACGAGATACTTCTGCGGGATGAACCATCACTCGAAAGCCCCTGCACGGCATTCGGAAGCCCACATCTCAGTTTATTCCCATCCGATTCCTTCTACCAGTAGACATGTGTCCTAATGGGCTGGGCCGTAGGGGCAAAGCCCATTTTCAAATAACCCCCTAAAAAGTTTACAAATCGCACCAAAGAAGACATCTTTTAAAAAGTCGGGGTCTTTTTGTTATATAAGAACCCTAAAATAGACAGGTCGGGAAAAATGGCTCGGAATGGAAACCCGGCTCTACAAAAATAGCCCTCGTTTGACTTGACGAGAATTCAGAGGATACATGCGAAAAATGTCCCAATCCCCACCACCAATGTTCCAAGAGAGAGACCCAAGAAATGGTGGGCAAATATGTACATTTCTGACCAGACAGCAAGCAGAAATGGAAGCCTCTTCTCGTGATTTGGTCTAGAGAGAGAGAGAGAGAGAGAGAATGAGAGAGAGACAGAGAGAGAGAGCTTGGAAGCCCCCAGGGGGAGGTGGCGGTGGCTGACTGAGCTCCCCGGCGGATCACAGAGATATCCAGAGTTGACTTTTTTACTGAAATGGAGAGAGATCAGAGATCTTCTCCCCCAGGAAGGGAAACATGGGTTGACCCTACTATCCTCGTCGGTCAACTGCTGGACCACCTCCTCTTGCGGGCGGGCCGCTCCTGCTTGATGTCGGAGTCAACGGGGGTCTCACTCTGGGTCGGCGGCACCTCGCTCTCGGACTTCTTTGCTGCACCGCCGTCCTTCTCCCCCGGCAGAGGAACTTTGAATCGCTCGCTCCGCTTCTTCAGCTTGGCCACCGTGTCAAGGTGCCGATCGCTCTCCTTCCCACTGGCATCAGCTGCCTGGCCAGCTTCGGCGCCTTTGACTTCCGGGCCAGCGTCGTCGCTCTTGCCCACTTGCTCCTGCGGCGCCGCCGCCTCGCTGCCGTTGACTTCCGCCTCCCCGGCCTTTGACGATGAGGGCAGAGATTGGAGGCTGCCGCTGCTGAAATCCCTCTCTTTGTGGCTCGTCCACCGCTCTAACTTGGACCGCCCCCTCTTCACATTCTGAGGGTCGTCTTCATCGGAGGCTGCTGCATTCTCTTCTGCCTGGATGTCGGCCGGCTCGTGCCCCGGTCGGTGGCCCTTCTGAGAGGTCAACCCAGAGGCCGAGTTGCTCCCTTCTTGACGAGCGTTGACGCCCTTCGAGCCCACCTACACAAGGGTTTGCAGACATGAGAATTTCCCGGCGACGTTGACCAACCAGGGCTCTTTTTGATCTCATCGGCCGAGGAAAAACCCCTCTGAGGATGTTTTTCATCGAACCAGAGGATCGTTCGCCATTGGCTCCTCCTCTAAACAGGCAGAAATTTTTCAAGAACATCCAAGTAAATAGTGAAGAATCAGTAAGCATGTGTACTCAATCAGCTACTAATCTACCAACAGTGGCATATAAGATGCATGCATTCTTTTGAAACATAGAGTTAATCGCTGTAGGTTAGCTTCTATAAACAGCTAGTAACTTGATCAGAAACATCCGAGCACATGGTAAGGGCCTTGAGCAACCAAACAAGCATCAACCTTGGATCAAGATTGATAGATTCCTTCGACGAACTGGTTACGGTATTAAATTAGTAAATAATCTACGAATTTCGCCAAAAAATAGTAAATGATTGAGTGGCAAAATTATACGCTGTCACTTTGGTGGGCAAAGTAATTATGGGTTCCTCATAATTAATTGAAAAAAAAAACTATGTTCTAGCAGCTTCTGGATGCAGCTTCATTTCCAATTATGTGCATTCATCCTCCTCACTCCAACTTTTCCCATCAGAGTAACACCGAAGAAGAGGAACCTATCCACCCCAGAAGACCAACCGAGGAGTTAACCTTGCCCTCAGAGAAGACCAGGTATCATCATGGTACAGTGGCAGGGTGAACAGGGAGAACTGATTCCTTGCAGATGTAGGAAAGGACCCAGCTACGATGGTCCGCATTCACATAATAATTTCCAGAGAAGTGAGACAGAAACCCCTGATAATGGGACAGACTATAACCTCCCATTAAAGGAGAAGGGAGCTCTCATTTCGATGGTTCAAGGCTGATAGAATCGTCTCCTCTCCGCTTTAGCAGCTGAAAGTCAACGAGTTAAAAGTCCCTCACAAATCGTCCACAATTGAAGTGGGCTCCACTCGCATCCTTCAAGACCTTGGCAAAAAACATTCGAGGAGACAAACCTAAGAACTCTACAGATAATCAAAGTAAGAGCATGGATGTTGTATGGAGGTAAAATCACCACAGAACAGGGGAGGTCGGGGGATACAGATAGGGAAGATAGGGGAATGAATGGAAATGGGAAGGAGAATGAGGGAAATAGATCCTATGGTGGGAATTTTAATGAAGTTGGTAAAGATCTGTGGCCTTTTAATTTTTTAAGAATATAATAATCGACAGCATCTAATCTCCTTTAAGTCCTACTATGAGTACTATGTATCCTATTTAGCTCATGGAAGCAAAGGATATCAAGCTGAAGAACTACATGCCCATCATAGATGGAGTGTACAAAATTATCACAAGGATGACACCCAAAAGGACGAGTGGTAGACAAGATGATTAGATCAAGCCAGAGTGCGTTCGTCATCAGGCTGAATTCAGAAAAAAAATTCTGGTGGATCATGAATGCATGTATCCTGCAAAGAGCCGGCAGCTAAGTAGTTTGATCCTTAAAATAGGACTTTGAGAACGTCTGTGGTAAGCTGACATGAAATTTTTCAGTCCCGAAATTGCCGAGGATGAGCACCAATTTTAAATGGGATTGACGGCTTCAACATTGCGTCATTTATGCCTGATTTGCTGTAACAATCGATGGGGAAGCTCGAGCTATGTTCACATTGGGAGAGGTCTCAAACAGTATGCGCCTTTGTCCTCTCTTTTGCTTGTCTAGGTAAATATGACAGAAAGCAGATTGCTTGAAGCGGATCAAGAGATTCCAAAACACGTCCACGTAATCTCCAACATTCAAGTGAGGAACTGTGCTTCAAGTCACGAACCCATTAAAATTCTTAGGGGCATTAAATCACGTAAAACGGACAGATTTATAGGTTCTGATGAGCTCTATTAGAAGTTGGCCGCAGCTCACACTAATGGAGGAAGAAGGGGAAGAGGGAATGCCAGAGGGAGAATAAGAAAGAAAAAAACTCACCAGACCAGCAGTGGCTCCCGTGAGTGCCACAGCAGCCCTGGTATTTTGCCACTGGCTCCCCATGGCTGCATGCCGCTCATTGCTGGCATACCGCCTGTGATGGATGCAGATGACTCAACAAGGGCACGGCAGGGATTGTACAAAATTGGGCATAAAAATGGTGGGGGGGAAACTTGTTCTATCAAGTTTGGTGATTCACGACTCATCCCTTCTCACAATTTTAGAGACACTGGAAAAGAGTTTTGACATGATATTAAGTAGGGACAGAGACAAACAAGGAGAGTGAGGATCGCCATCAGTGGCAGTGGAAATTAAGAACCAGGGTAGGAGGATTGTTTGAGATAATTAAACGTAAGCACTACATGAGAACAAGATAATGAGATGTGCAAACTTTTCATGGAACATTTCATGGGCTTTTTAAGTATCTGACTGCTTAAACAGAATCAAATCAGCTTTTTGTAAAACAATTCACTGTCAACCACTGGAGCTGCCTCGTCGGGATGAAAAATGAGAGAGAATGATGATTCAAAGTCAGGTCAGCTTATCATAGTGCCGCAAAAATTCACTAGGCAGCACCAGGCATCTCGAGTTTGGAGATACTCATCCCATTGAAAAAGAGGACCAAACTGAAGTCGTCGCCGTGGACAGCCAAATATATGTCGCATGATGTGGATAGCATTCTACGTGAGTGTGGGCCATCATACAACATATTTTATCATACTGAATTTCAACAGAGATTTTGAAGAAGCTGTTCCACACCATTGGCATTAGGTAGCACCTTCTGATAGCAAACGAGGACACAAACAGGCTGATATTAAATGAAAACCATCGAGGACTACAGAATATGGCTGTTCAGAGCATTGAACCTTTTGGGAAATATGGAAGGACAGGACGACCGCATATTTAAGAACCAGAGGTTCTACGGAGACATGGCCTACATTTTTAGTGAAAGATCCAGAGAGTATTCAGGGGCTCTTATTGCAGAACATGGATGTTCATCCGGCATGTGGACCTTTGGCCAGGATGGAAGGGGAGAACATTCACATATTTGAAATGCAGAGGAGAGGGGGGGGTAGCTGTGTGGGGAAGAACATCGAACTAGGCAATAACTTCTGCACGGACTTTTCTAAGATCATACCGAAAAGGGAATATAGAGGGCATCAACCTCCCATCCTGATAGGCGTGAGAGAACTTATTAACAGCATTCTTGATGGGCATATAACCCACCCATGTTGAGGCATAATGATAAGAACGCATTGAACTCCAGTGCTCCTGGATAGGGCCACCTTTCCACCTATGAAAACGAAAGATTTTCCAGAGCACATACACTGATTTCGCCCGATTCACCATGATCCCAGTGACTGTTAAGAAATTCATAAATAAACCAACACTACAGGATAATCATTAACCGGAGATGACATAACACATTACCACATGGAAGAACCACAAAAAACACGGATTAAGATTACTGGACAGGGATCGATGAGATTTCAAGCCACAAAATGGACAAAAGAAATAGAGACGATAGCCAGTGGAAAACACTGGTAATAAAAGAAAATGGCAAAAATATGTAAATAATCATCACAACAAAGTGGCTCAAAAATGGAAGACGGAGTATTCCGGAATGTGGATCTGTCTGCTCATTTAATATCATAACCTCATAGCATTCAAACCTTCTCCCGAGAACAGACATGAGACGTACACATCTGTTCCAACAGCACGTCTCCACGGGAACCCCAATCAATGGGAGAAGTTGAAACAAACAGAAAAATTCACAAAGCTGTAGCTTTACTCCTTTTATGGCTCAATTAAATTCTCTGTTCAATAAAAGAACAGGAACACAGTATACACGAGGAAAAACAAAAAAAGGTGGAACAATCTCGGCCCAGTCGCATGTCTCAAACGAAGAATATCAAGCAAGATCACACTAGAAAAAGAACAGAAAACGGAATATAATGTCCACATTCGCTCAATCAAGTCAATCGCATACAGTTCTGGTAAACTACAATCACCATCCCTTTGAACCCACAATAAACTCACCTAATACCCAAGCTAATAATGTTTGTAATACCTGAGACTTTGCGGAAATCAGTTATCATTCCATTCTACCCAGAGACCCCTGTTAACCTGATGGAAACATGTTCCACAAAATTAAAAGAATCATACTTCCACAGAGCCTCGTGGACATCAAATCTTTACAAAAAAATCTTTGCCCCACAATCCTCATTCAGAAATAGCGGGGTGGATGTAGAATTTCCCGATGCGAACCACAGAAACCACACACGTTAATCATGTCGGGATTTAAAATCAAAACTCTGTAAGAAGTTTCTGATGACCTACTTAACAAGAGACAATATTGACCTGATAAGGAATTACTTTCCACACTAAATTTTTCAATAACAAATATTCCAAATTCATATGGTCCGATGTCAGAGCTGACGAAAAATCCTTTTTGAATTCCATCTCTAAATTATTCCATTTGAATACAATTTTCTGTAGAGGTTGTTATAGGTTGGCAAACTCGGCGATTTCACTCTATGACATAGGGTCCTGAATAGAACTGCCAACAATGTTACAATTTTTAACACTCTTATTTGTATCAACATCTACGAAATAAAGAATCTAACTTTTTCGATCAAGATGTCCTATCAACCATCCCTTCATTGTAAGCCTTCCGAAGGCTACGGTTCCTAGGTGAACCAAGTTGGTGATTCACCACCTTACAGCTTAGG
Source organism: Spirodela polyrhiza (assembly GCA_024713555.1). NCBI lineage: Eukaryota > Viridiplantae > Streptophyta > Magnoliopsida > Alismatales > Araceae > Spirodela > Spirodela polyrhiza. The sequence goes on from CM046532.1 coordinate 1,298,452, forward strand.
CAAAACGAGTTAGAGTACACATTATTTTAATATATTAAAATTAATTTAAAATATAAATTATAAGCACTAACCATTAACTAAGTCACTAGTAATACCCTTTGTAAGAACCGACATCAATTATTAGGGATGATGCCTCCACATCATTAAAGGCTTCACTATAGGTCATGAGGCCTCTATTCAAAATTGGAGTTCCTCCACCATCTTGTCCAGAACTGAAAACCTTCAAATCAAAAAGGCAGCATTTGAGACAAGCATCACGTTCTCCTCAAAAAGTACTGTCATCTTCCTCAATCAACCTGGCACATCACAGCTATGAAAAATATTGATAGACGATAGCTGGAGTCATAATCAGGTCATCCTACACCAGAACTAATGACTTTAGGGCTCCAAACGAAACAAAAAAAGAGGAAGCTCCCAACACAAGGCAAAGAAAGGAAAACTTTTCACCCTCAGACATTCGAAACGCCAACAGAGATTATTGTTCCAAACCACTGTCGGAACATTCAGAAGTCTTTAATTCTTCTAGAAAAACTTTCGTTTCGGTGTTTTATGTACCAAAATCTCCACCACCACACAGTCCACCAGGTTTTTCCTTTTCACCAGGTTCCACAGATCAACATCAAATGCTTTTCATCTCCTTCCCAATAGTACAAAACCAAAGCAGTATTTAAAGTAATTATTGAAGTACAATGCACAGAAGTTTGGTTAATCAGAATATAATTTTACGTAGAGTAACCTAATGCATTTGAAAATATAAAGACAGGTTATGGTGAAGACTAATTAGGCTAACTGACGACACCCATAACTGACAAATAATCAAATGAAAATCCAACCGCAGTTCCATTAATCTGGAATGACATTTCTGAACAGGTGCAGAAAAAGCAAATAAGCTTTCTATTTTAGTCAATAATGAAGCTAACTTCAATTTTTTAATTTGGAGGTAGGCCTGACCTTCTCAGACTGGAGCCCACTACGATCCCCACGCTTTCTTTTTCCAGTTCCCACTTTTAGCTCGCCTCCCTCATTTTCCCTGTTTTTCCTGGAACTCTCCTTCTGTGATTCCCTGTTCATCTTTTTCCCATCAGCACTTTTATGATTATCAATGTTGCTGCTCGATCTTTGTTGCCTGCTGTTCTTCTCCTTGCTACTTGACTGATTTTCATGCGTCTGCATTTCCTCACGTGCTCCATGCTCTGCACGTTTATGCTTCTCAACATAATCTGCACTTCTATCAGGGTATCGCCTTCTATCTTTAGATGAATTTCCGTCACTGACCCTTCCACCCCCACTAGAAGTCTTGTCTTCTACAAGTCTACCACTCCGATCCTCTCTTTCCTTGTGTTTTTGCGTGTCTTCATGAGGTTGTTTGAATCGCTGTCGGTCCTCTTTGTCTCCCTGCCTCCAGTTGTCATCTCGGTGCCTTGTAGAGTTGTCTCTCACTTGATCTTCCCTCTTCCTGTGATCAGAGGCATCGTCCCTTTCTCTCTTACCAAGAGACCCATCTTCCCTATTCCTGTATCCATGTTGGGAATGCTCCTTCGAATCCTTCTCTCTCCTCCGTTGTTCCTCATCCTTCCTCTTTTTGATATGAAGCTCATCAGCACTTTCACGTCTGCTCGTTGGGATGTCATCCCTGTCTCTTTGCCTTGCTGCAGAATCTCGATGATGACCTTTTCGATCTCCATCATCAACATGTTTTCTTGAATGAGGATCCGCATCTTTTCCTTTCTTTTCACTAATCCTAGCTTTATCCCTGTGCCTTGACCCCATCTCCTCACCATGGTCTCTCTTTGTGTCCTCATCTTTTCCCCTTCTTCCATAAGTATCATCCTCCCTTCTCTGCCGGACACCAACAGAGACATCTCTCTCCTTTGCTTTCTCAAGACCCTCACTCCTGCGCCCATGATGTGTTGGACGTGATTCCACTGGTGGATGAGACTGGGATGAATCTTGCCTTCCTTTAGAAGCACTGTGGTGTCTGTCCACATGTGCCGCATCCCGGCCATGATCATCTCTTCGTTGGGAACTTCGTTTCTCTTCGTCGTGATGCCTTTTCGGATCTCCAGCCTGCCTCGACCGTCCATGTTGAACTTCTTCTTCTGCAGCGTCACGCCTCTTAGGATAATCCTTGCTGCTCAACGATTTCGCTTTACGACTACCACTTTGTGTCACTCTTGGATCAGCCCCACCACCTTGGACAGTAGGCTGCTCATCTTGAGCAGTTAACTTTTGTTTCTTGATAGCATGGTGTGAGCCATTATCTTTATGAGTTTCATCTGAGTCTCTCAAATCAGAACCTCTTTCTTCATCTTCAATATCACCAACATCATCCAACGCCAGCCTTTCATTTAGTTCACCATCTCCTTCACCTTCTAAGATAACCTCTCCAGCAGTTTCCTCCGTGGATGGTGACAATTTCAACACCCCTCCATCTACCTTGCTGGCTCCTGATTTATCTTTGAGATCATCATCTACTTGCAAATTATCACTCTGTGTTGCAATTGCAGCATTTGAACCGTCGTCACTTGCATGGGAGTATCTTTCACGTGCTGAAACTTGCGTCCCACTGTAAAAAGAAGTAGATAATCATCAAATCATGAAACATATTTGTAACAAGGCTGTTACACGTTGTTTGCATCAAATTTACCAGAAGTATTTGTAGTAGTGTCTGAGATTCTACTCTATCCATGCACTTTCTGATGGTGCAAGAAAACTGCAGTACTGAAATTTTAAAAAATGTAGGTCTACTTGCAAGGAATGGGAGATCATAAAATTTAACTCATTCATGTGCAAACGCAACTTGCAGCCCTTTGCTCAAAATTGACGGATCGACTTGTTGTTCTCCTAAGCATTCTAACTTGTTTATTCATAAGCATTCTAACTTGTTTATTCATAAGCATTCTAACTTGTTTATTCATGTGCCTGTCATATTTTTAATTGTAGCATGAGATTTTAACAGATTCCTCTTCCTAGCCAACTAACTACACTGGAAGCCATAGTGCTGGACGTTACCCATAGACCATCAAGTTCAGCACCAGATCGTGATCATTCAACAAAATTTCGGGCCTTCTGTTGGCACGTCACTATCATTTACCCGTGTTTTCAAACTTTGTAGAAAACAAATTTAAACCCAGATTCGTGACACCGCAAATTAGATTTACCTTAATGGGCATCTACACTCGAGGGAATATCCTTAAAGACAAATCAAGTGGCACATGCACAACGTAAAAAAAAGCATGTCAGATTGTACCCTCGTCTAAAGAGCTTGGTTTCACTCAGTAATATAATAATATTCTATTTGCACCAATATCCACTCCCTACCACATCCACACACATCCAACAGCGAGAAGGCTGCAGGTACATCTCTTATTTAACAGCAGATATTTGATATGTCAAAGTGCAAAGCTTGGTCAATACCAAACAGGAGAGGAAAATTGATTATTTCTCATAACTGATCAGATACTCAATTAACTTTAACCGAAAAAAACAAATACTGATAGCAAACAGTAGAAGGGTCATCCAAACATGCATCAAATTCAACAAAGTGACTGAAGTTCGTCGGAGAGAATCAAAAATTTCGAGAACAGTGGAAGGAAATAAAAGGCACGATATGAAACTTGATATTTTAAACAAATTACCCAAAAGATTATGACATACCTTGCAACAGGCCATGTACCACGATGGTCAACATCATAAATAGGACTATGTGATTTTGAGTCGTAGGAACGCTGACGTGACACATCTGAAGGAGAGGGCAAGATGCCGTTCCCTTCTGGGGCAATGTTCTCAACAGACCCTGAAAAAGTTTCCTTTCCATCTATCATCTCTCTCTTCCTATCACTAAAAGCAGGCAGCGTACGATCCAAGTACTCTGAATCAGGATCCCTATCATGCTCCTCTGATTCATGGCCTGTTCCAAAATCCTTTCCTTCGCGTTCATACTGTTGTTGATTCAAGGTCCCATTGGATGCGATCGAATCATCAACAGAATCCTGCAGAACAATCTGGTTTGCAAGAAAATTTTCAAAGATGACCATAAGTTCCACCAACCAACAATTGGTCCTCCCACCCAAATATATGTAGAACTTGAAAAAGGCATACCTCTATGATTGCATCTGAATCACGCATTCGTGGTCGTCTGGTATCACTAGAAGGAAGACGATCACCACAGCCGCCTTCAACTTGAATAGCCCTTCCCGTTGGCTGTTTGTGAACGCAATTTTTTTGGTCATAGCATGTCGATAATAGTTCATAGAAACGGGGTAACGCAAAGCACAGTTAATATATTCCCCACCCCCCTCACCTAAACGGCATCCACATGAATGTAAATTAATTATGGCCTATAGGGCCCTACTAAAATGAAACTTCTTGTCAGAACAAAACTTGCGTCATTTTCCAGAAACTAGTTAACTTTGCTTGGAAAATTCAACAGAAGCATAAAAGGAAGACCTGGGGTACAACTCCAATTCCATGGCCAATTATACAATCCAAATCGATTGAACCAGTTATACAAAGATGATAACTGGAAAATTATGATGAAAATAGGCATTTCGTACATACATGAACGCATGAACGTAAACAGGGCATGTACATCAATTCAAAAAGATGGAAGTGGACAACTATACCAATAAAAGCCATGGGGGAACTAGAAAGAGAGAGTGGCAATTCATACTAATTGTGGGTGGGACCGCACAGCTCCAATTCCAGGGCCAATTAAATCGATACATCCACCATCCGGCTTTCCATGGTGAGTACTATCAGAGTAATCCTGAGCACCAGTCGCAGCTGCAAGTTCTGGAGGTAGATCTGGGTCGTAATCCTGAAAGGAGAAATCATGAAAGAAAAGCAATGACGATCAGACTATTACTACCGAGCAATGCACATGCATCGTTACCTGCTCAGATCTCCCACTCTCATATACTCGTATCTTGCTCTGCATTGTGGCCTCAAGACGAAGCTGTTCCTGCAGGGCCAAACCAATTTTGTTCGGTCAAAGATAAGAAAAACAGTGTGGCATTCACCTCTCTCTCCATTGTAACATGCACTGATCAATATCCAAGGAAGAAAAAGAATTCTTGCCAAATGTTTTCGATAATCTCTCCAACTTTCTTCATCAAGTCCAAAGTTGAAGAAATCTGAAATATCAACTCCAGGGAGTCTCCATGGTTTTTCCTCAAAGCCATCGATGTCAACATCAAATATTGTCCTAAAAAAAATCCCCAGAACAACAGCTGTTAGACACATGAAAGGAGACAACTGCCTTCATCAAATTTTAATAGACAATCAGATAAATTCAGCATTTAAAGCAAGTTCCTAAAAAGGAATTTTTCAATGCGCAACGGAGAGGGAGAACAGGGAGGAAGAGATAGGAGCTCTCCAAAAAAACCCCACAAAGCCAGCTCACTGTCACTGCCCTAGGGCAAGCATTCATGATATCACTGCTAATAACAAGCATTCATTTGTTATTCATCAATACACTACTAATTTCAGATTAGAAACGAGAAAACATTTCAATAATAGAAAGAAATGGGAGCATCTGTAAATCGTCAGTCAACGGACAACAGCGCGGGAAAGAGACAGTATTCACACACCAGAGTACATTTTAGAGACCGGAAAACAACCAATTAACCTGTTCGCATCAACAGAAACGCATTTTTAAGAAGCAGACTAGATTTGTGCAGAGAAAAATGAATATTCAACAAAAAAATCTGCAAAGAAAGAAAAAAAACCGCCAGCCATAAATGTCGGTGGGAAAGTTAGCATGTAGAGTACATCTCCAGAACTCTTGTTCTCTTGACAAAATCCCCGTTAGCATACTTTCTTTTCTGACTAAGAACATCCCTTCAATTCGCATTTAAGGAGTCAATCACAACTTCAAGATTCACGGACATAGGTTCTCTACATAATACATTTGCTTCATTTAAATTTGCCACACAATTACGTTATAACTTACTTGTGTGAGGGAAGCGTGAAATCCAACCCACTACCATAAGCTCGTGCTGCATTGCTTCCCCAAGTTGGCCCTCCATAACCTGAGTGAGGACCCTTTTGCATCCCTCTAGTTCGAGCAGTCATAGGACCCATTGCAGGTGAAGGACGAGCCTGACCTGAAGTTGCTCCAGTACTACCAGTGGGCCCTCCAGGCATGCCTGCTGCACCAGGTCTGATATACTGCAAACCAAGGACGTAAGCAATAGAAAGATGAAAGTGAGTTCCACGTTGATGCATCAGTTGATTAGTAATTTTGATAGAAAAAATAGCGGTTACAAAGTACTAAGAAACCAAAGGTATCAATTTCTCAAATCTTTTATTGCTTTCCAACTTGATGAATGTAAATGCATAAAACGTTATTCAATGTTGTACCAGATCTCTACTCATATTTTGGACAACATTTAAACGTAAAAGATCCGGAGCACCAGGATGGTCAACCTCAAAAGTAGAAATGTCCAAAACGCTCACAAAATATTACGAAATATAAGAATCACAAAAGAGTATTCTGAAATAAGATTGTTAATACTAGGAAAAATAAATCCCACCAGAACAAGAGACATTTGTATATTAACACTTCTCAGAAATAGGAAGGAATGAGGAAAAGGTGAAAAATGAATGTATGAACTCGTCTCTACAGAACCATAAATGGGAAAAAAAATATAAATACATACAAAAAATTCAAGGAATAATAATAATATCATCTGAATATTTCTAAAATTCTGTAACATGTTGATTTTTTTAATTGACGGGATACAAAAGACAGTTTTGCCGATAACAGTCATCTGATTTAAAAATAAACTACTATTTCAGGAGTAAACAACAATATTTAAGAAAAAACCGAGGTTTATCAGGAAACATGAATAATCTCTAAGTAGATACAGTTAGTCATGGCATAAAAGAAAATTGACACGCAACCCAAAATATTATGAACTTAACTATGATGCTAGCAGAATTATCAAATCAAAATCTTTAAGGGCACATGATAGGTGACAGGAGCGAGAAATTTCTCGCCAAATAAATTCACTATCTGAAGATATACAACAAAGTGAAAGGGATAATAGGTTTGGTTAATTTCCAGTTGCCAAAGATACAGTAAGGCAGATTCTGAAAACAAGGTGACATACACTACTGTCTTTAGGGAAGATAACCTTAAACATGCTTACTGCTTCCCCATGGAAATCTATTTACCAACATTTAGTGGATTTATGTATGAGCAACCCTTTTTTTGTAAAGCTTTAAATGATAAAATAGGTAAACACAGATAAAAGCAACCATTTAGTCACCGATTTAATGTAAAAACTATTACTGGCATGATATCGCAGATAGAGCCAAGGCTGGAACTGATGCGAATTCTCAAGATAAAGCCATCTCAAATAGAAAGACATGAAGACAGATCTTTCATATCTAGAAGATAAAACTGTGAGTACGACATTGTGAAGAAACATGAAATACATTTTTTATCTGGAAATAAGATGCTTCATGCAGAAAGTCAAAGAAACCTCATTATGCAGTTGATATTAGCTTAAGAGAACAATGAGCGGAGTCCCATAAGTCAGCTCAAATTGATGCAAGGAATAAAGGAGCAAACAAACGCGTTGATAGAATCATTATACCAGAAACAACCTGTTATTTAAGAAAGATGACAGACCTTAAACTGTGAATGATGCTGGCCATGAAATCCATGACTGTTGTATCCAATCCTCAGCCCTACGCCACCGATTCCCCCATTCCCTTTTGACGACTCCAAGGCCTCATTTCTCTCACCATCCAGAGGCGCCTGCATTGATTCGTCGCCATAGTCCTGCTCCTCCACTGCATGATGATGATGATGGTCCTCGTCGGTGACAATAACCAGATCTTCTTCCTCATCCTCATCCTCAGCGCCAACAACCGCGTTTCTGACCCCACCAAAGGGTCGCCCAACATTATCATCGTTCAGAACAATCTGTAGATCGTCATCACTATCACTCTCCAAATCTTCACTTCTCGAGATTTTTTCATCACTGTCACTCATCCCACGGAAGGCACTTGGTGCAAGAGAAACGGCAGAAAGACCAGGAATAACAGGTTCTTGATCAACATCTTCATCCCTATGATCGATCTCCATCGTTCTTGAGCCCTTTTTCCCCGGCGCAGTAGCCGAGATACCTTCGAGAACCCCTACATCTTTCTCCTCATCCACCTTCACGTGAGAAGCCACCAAAACCGTGCTCTCCACCTCCTCTTCCTCATCCAGCGAAAACCTAAATTCGTCTCTTTCGGGGGGGGAGTACCCGTCTTTGGGGCTTGAAACCCTACCCAAACCCTCGCCTTCCCCATCACTCCAATCCACGGGCTGCCCCTCCGGGCCCCCCCCATCCCCGAGCATCCACTCCTCATCTCCTTCTTTGCGTGACTCAGCAACCATGGACGGCCCCGGCCCTCGAGGAGACGTCCTAGAAGTAGGACTTACATATGAATCCGGAGCCCTATGGAAAACTCCCGTGTCGTCTTCGTCCTCATCCTCGTCTCCCCCGAACAGAAAATTGGGATCGAGAGGCGCAGGCTTCGAGCTGCCGAGCCTGACATCGTTGGAGGAGCTTGACGGCAACGACTGAGGAGGGCCCGAAGCAGGGCGGAGAACATCCACATACAGATCCCCAAACTCGTCGTCATCCGCCATCCCTGGTGCGGAGGAGAGAGCTCTCGCCGCGCCCCCGCCCGAGACAGAGCTCCCAGACTTCCGAAGAGCACCACCCCCGTCCTGCTCCTCTTTCCCTCCCCTTCCACAGAGAAATACAGCGCCTCCGTTTCGCCCGACGGATCCTTATCGAGCCATTCCCAGACCCGACAGGAGGCTCTTCAGGCGGTCCCGAAGGCCGAACCGACGAGGACTGAAAACAAACGAAAAGGTAATTTAATATATCATTTGTGCCATTAAAATTATTAAAGTATAAATGTATCCATTTTAATTTTGAGGGCTTAATTAAAATATTCCTTAATATTATTTTATTGGGCTGGTGTGTTTTGGGCCTGGACTGATGGTGGAGTAGTCTCACTAATGGGCCAGATGACCATGGAAGGCCCAAGTTCAGGATAATTTTGGCCACTCCTATAGCAGAGGAGCCTCTGGCTCTGAGGCTCAATGGGGGAGCGGGGGGCCATGGCTGCTGCGAAATCCGCCTCGTTCAAGGTCAGTCTCCCTCCGCTCTCTCGATCTCGGCCCGAGGAGGGAATGGAAATGGTTCTTCATGTCGGTGAGTGCGACATCTGGTGCGCGAGGTTGGTTGGTGGCTCTTTCGATGCGGTTCTTTGGTCGGGTGTTCGTCTGTGTCTGGAAATCCGCCTCCGGTCCCAAGCTCCCGGGAGAAATCAGAAAATTGTGGTGTAATTGTGCGTGAGTCGGTACACCTTTCGTGCGATGAATCACGAGGTGTTCCTTTTCCAAACTTCATGGCGAATCTTCGGGCTCCGGCTTCCGAGTTTCTGATAATGGGTGTTCTGGACGTTGGCGGGAAAGAGTAGAGTAGTGATTTCATCTCTTTCTTCATTCCATAATGCCAAAGATACTTTCTGAATCACCCGCAGAATCAAAAAATTCGTTCCACGGATTTGTCGCTTGCCAGATGTTCACTTACGCGAGAGAGAAAGTTGTTGTCGAGAGAAGAGTAATGCGGCTCCTGATGAACTTTTGGAATCTAACGTAGTTTATAAGATACACATGTATAGATTATTACATGATAATGAGAAAACGAAGTGGTATCTTACTGCCGTCCTTCTTTCTGATAGTTTGGTGGACTTTCTGTCTCAGATAATCTTGGGATCAAAATCAGTTGCACGCCGAAAGATCTTGGCTGACATGGGATATCAATTCACCGTCATGGTTTCTCTCCCTCTCCTTCTCATGCGTAATCAAATTCCACGAACATGTGCGTATGCTCGTTTCTCACTCTATCCTAATCCCGTACATGAAATCTATTGTTTTGGACTAGACCGCAGACATTGATGAAAAGAGTATAAGGAGAGAAAACCCAGAGGAATTAGTGTCGGTTCTAGCCAAGGCAAAGGTATGAATTTCTTTCCTAGGTAACTCTGTCACAAATCAAAGTTCCATATAGGTTCTCCTGTCTTAAATTTTTTAAGTGGCATGTTTTAGTGTCAAATTTTCTATAAGGCGTTACATGTAGCTCCTACTCGTTTACTACTACTTTAGCTGCGATATTTTCTTCATTTTTATTGTCTTAGTTGGTCATAAATAAAGTCCAATGCCATGCACGTAGTCTTGAACATTTTCTAGCGTTGAAAAATCCTTAAAGATTTTTTAATCATGTGATGGAGTCATCTAAGCACACCACAACCCCTAACATTGTCAGGACATGTCCGCTGCATATTTTCTTCGACTTTTCCTCACCAATATTGTCTGTTTCATCATACAAAAACTGTCCAAAGTTGTCATCATATCGTTGATCAGAAACATCTGCTCCTCTAGTAAGAATTTTTGGACATGTTTTGAACAAAGGTTTCTTCTCATCCTAGTAGTATCAATCGCGTCATATTAATGAGCTTTAGATGATCCACTTATGGATCATGTCCTCTCTGGACTATCAATGTGGCTGAGAGCCCATATACCCAGTCATAATGATACAATTATCGGAGGAGGCCATTGTACAAACCAACATTGGGAGCTCAATTTACCACATTTAAATAATGCATAAGATTTCTTTTTCAAAAAAATTGTTCCTGTATTGAACCATCTTATGGTTTTTTTAAATACACATATCACTTATGATAAGTTGTCGCAAAAGGTTCAACAAACTCTTCGTATAAAACCCACATTGTTTCAATTTTATGGCCGGATGGAAACCATTGTATGGCTTCATTTCTTGAATGTCTTTCATCGCACATTTCCTTGAATGGCGAGTTTAAAGGCTGCCAATATATGTCTCTTAAGCATCTGTATAAAAAAAAAGGAGCTCAGACTGAACGTGAAAAGTGTATTAGCAGTTTCTTCAAGAGTACATTAGCATTTACTTAATTGCCAGAACAACATCTATTCATTATCTCCGGAAAGGATTTATGCACGCATCCATTGTTTTGTTCATCTCCATCATCTAACTAGTATTATGCCTACAGTAAATATGTCATTTGAAATTGTTACCACTATTTCAAGGCTGCTCATTTTAGTTCCGAGGGTACTACTTTTGCCTTTTTTTTCATCTAGAACGACGTTTTCATCAAGGAACCACTCAACCTTACGCAACCAACTTTTAGAATTCTAAATATGGAGCTCTCCATAGAATGTAGAAAGTTCAACGTTCAGTTTGTCCTCACTATCATAATGATTCCTCCATATTGGCACTTGTTTACCGCCTAGAAAAATCATATTTTTGTGCCCTAATAGCATAATCTTCATCTTGATTGCATTGATGAAGAAATCGACGGTTGCAATAAAATTTATAATCAGTTGAAGTTTTCAGTTGCATGAGACAGTCTGTCACTTGATTCCGTCAAGAAGCACAGTAAGGGATAGAGGAGAACTCGTCTTTAAAGAAGTCCTTAAATGGTCTGGGATTTGGGGTTTGACTATCTACGGTGAAGAGAGGGAAATCCCCCAAGGAAGATGAGATCCTGTCGCTCGGGTTTGGGCTATGACTATCTGTGGTGGAAAAAGGGGAAGTCCCCCATGGGAGACCAGTGCGTTTTTTCAGTGATGTCACCTCCTAGGATCTACTATAAAATAGAAGGCTGTGAAAGGAGGCCATGGGTTGGAGAGGAGGAACCCTAACAAGGGCCTAGAAAACAGAAAGATCCCACATATTTCATCCAGAGGAGTAAAAAAGAACATTGACATCGTGTTGAAGGTTGGAAACTCGAAGGAGTTCTCAGCCTGTTGTCTTTTACGTAAAAAACTAGCACAAGAGGAACTCTAGCCACCTTGATCTGGCACAGTACCAATGGAGAGAAATGAAATCGATTAACCAACATGAATTGAATACGGTGAGGTATACCATAAGTCCTAATAGGAGTCTATCGGGTTCGTCTTAAAATGGATGCACTGACACTGGCGGTCCTAATATGGGTCTATTAGGATCTATATTGTAATAAATTCAGTAACACACTACAAATAGAACTAAGGAAATATCTCAACTTAGGGTAGACAGTTATCAGTTGAAAATGCCAAAACTTTGAAAGAGTATTAAATCAAAAAGAAATTTACCGTCGCACTCAACAGAAAACTACTCCTATAGTTGTAGCAGTGTGTTGAGGAAATCGAAACCTATTTCTGATCAAATATGGAGTTAAGTCGTGAATCAAATAAGGACTATATGACGATCTTATAGCTTCTTCAATGAAAATTGAGTGTGATTTACTCGTACTCGTTTATCGGTTTGAAAATCTTTAAAGCCAAACTAAGTTTGAGTTGCGCAACCGAACTTTTGTACCTCTGTCATAAAGCTGTAAAACGCTTGTTGTTTATTAATGGGATGGATGCACTGGGGGGTGCATTTATGTCGTACTCGTACAGAGAAGATATGGGAAATATTATCTAAAGGATGGGTAAGTGGCGTGGAGCAACACTTACAGCAGGATCGGTGTCAATAAACTCCTCCAATATGGGTCTAGTGAGTGATCATGTGGAAAGGATAATAAAGTTTTGTAGATGGCCTTGCATCCTGTCAAAGTTTAGCTTGTCACTGACATGGATTTTTTGGAGACCTAGGCGTTTGTCAACTGCCCAGGATTCAATCGATTTATGACTCAGGACCTCAGAGTGTGGTTTTCGTGTTGGTCTCGGGCTGTATGCAGTCATAAAAGATTTATTCCTACAATTTCATAATATTTCCCTAATCAGCAGTTTGATTATAAACCTTGTAGTTCTTTCGCAAGGAAAAGCCATGAATATCCAATCGCCTGTAAGTTCCTTCTTATGATGAGCCCACTAGAAGGTTAACGTTTGTCTAAATATGTTATGATGAACTACCCCCCAGTTAAAGTTTCTTTAATTTATTTCCCCAGTACTATGGTTTCATTTGCCTCATCTTCTTTGAATTTTCTTGATCATCATACAGTTCACCATCATATTTTCCTCAAATTCTATTTTATCTTCAGGCAGATGCAATCATATCAAGGCTAAATATTCCGGACTACAGAGGAAAGGATAATGAGCCAACACTGTTAATCACGTCGGATATTGTATGTCTGAATTCCTTTAATAACGTGTGCATTATCATCCAATATTTTATGAATCATCATCACCCATTTCATAGAGGACATTTGTTATTCAACACAGTCCCTACATTGTTGAAATCATGTCAGTTTTTGAGAGAATAAGCCAAGACAGATACAGCCTACAGGCAGATCTTATAGCATCCTGTTTCCCTCCCGCTGCATCTTCTTTCCTGTTTACTTCACCAGATTAATGCCTACACCCGAGGATTTGATAAAGGAAATATTAAGGATTTCGGAATAAGGTGCCTTTTCTTGAAGAAAATCCTGCTAAAATCTCTTTCTTTCAGTTTTACTCGTACCCAGCGAGGTGAACCAGAGAGAGTTAGCTCCTGTAACATTATGACTGCGTTTAACTATTACTCTTACTGGACTGCCGAAGCAGATTTGCTTGGTTCTGTTCATTTTAATGTCCTCTTTGTAGGAAATCATAGAAAGCAGAGCTGATTTGCAGGTGGTCGTCCATAAAGGAATAATCAGAGAGAAGCCATCCAGCGAGGAGGAGGCCTGGGAGTTCCTCAAGGGTTTTACTTAATATATTTTCTCCCTCCAATCGATTTATAGCAGCTGGAATTGGGAAGTTTCTCTCAAAATGCTAAAGATGGTGCTATTTTCAGGGTACTCTGGGGGTCACGTTTCAACTGTGGGATCTGTTGTTATTACCAACCTTAAGACAGGCGTAAGAACAGAAGGGTTGGATACTGCTGAGGTAATCTGCTGCGCTTGTCTAGTTTCCTTCCGTTATTTTATTGCAGTGATTTTTTATAGAATAATGCAGGCTCATGAAACAATTATAAATGGTAGTTTGATGGGTGGAGCGATTCGATTTGATGCATGGCTCATAACTCCTGTTAGGATTTTTTTTAATGAGACAACCGTCAGCAAGTGTTCAACTTCCAAATACAATTAAACCTGTGATCTGAAACTGAGTGGTGATAAAAAAAAGAATCACATTATTCTGTATTATTATTATCCTTATTATTATTACTATTATTATTATTATTATTATTAGTTTACGTCACCGCGACTAAAAATGCTTCTCATTTCTAAGAAATAACCGAGCATATAGCTATACGCTCTGGTTATTCGGTCTGAATGAGATCTAACTCAGCAAAGGTAAATACGGTGTCACCTATTAATTAATTAATTAGTTAAAATGGTCTTCCTCCAGGCGAGATACTTCATGATATTTTTTAAAAATATTTTTTTTATAAGAGCAGATTAACATTATTTTTATTTTTTATGGAGATGTGTTTCTTAGCGGCCCTGGCGCTCGTTTTGCCCAATCTCATGTCGTGTGCATCGTTGCATGACTACTAATAATGAATAACCTTCATTCCGTAATCATTTTTTCGTCATGGCTTACATTTTACTGGCAATGTGCAGGTATATTTTCATGATATACCTGATGAGATCATCGCTAAGCTGGTAAGGAATCTGGTTTGATGCGATTTTGACTTTGGCGTTCCCCAAGTCATCTGTTGTTGGTTTAAAGTCTGGAGAAAAAACTTTTTTTTTTCAAGTGAAAGAAATCATTGGATTCAGTTCCATTTCTCGCGGGGTTTTCTTTCAGCTCGCGTTGATATGTTAATAAAAATCCGGAATTTTTTTTCTTGTTATTCAGATTGGCGAGCGGATCGTCTTCAATGTTGCCGGCGGTTTATTATTAGAGCATCCGTTGACTTTGCCATTTGTGGAAGCAGTGGTCTGCCATCCCCTCATAGCTCCTGTCTCATTTCACTTTTCTTATTATTTATTTTTTAATCTCGATCGGTGAACGCACGCTTGGTGGTTGCACAGGTTGGAGCTTCCGATAGTGTGATGGGGCTGCCGATGGCTCTAACAGAGGAGCTGATTCATCGCTCGCTCTCGTTGCAATCATAGCCTCCGAATCATCGGTCAACGGGCGTTTTTCATCCCGATTTCCCGTCCATCTTGAATGATACTATTGATTCAATCGATTTCATCCCACTCGGTCGAGATCCTGGAGTCTTGATGCCTCCTCGGTTTCCGATCTTCCGACAGATCTCGCGTTTATGGCGCTGACAAGCAATTTTTAATGTTTTTCAGAAGGCAGATCTATGATTCCCTAGGTCAGAACCTCGTCCCACAAAAAAGCGGGCGCCATCAATGATCGGAGGCTGCTCCAGTCCAGATCTTGAGATGTTCTTCGTCCGAATGATCATTCGCGTAGGTTTCGGATCGGAGATCGAGGAAGCGAGGGGGGAGGAGGATAGATCGACTTGATTCATTGGCATCCCATCTGTTGACTGCCGGCAACCGTACATGACAGGAGGGCATGGTGGATCGATTCAGGGAACAACGCAGAGATATACTCGGGGGGAAGGAACATGGAAACGATCAAGATCAAGAACAAGAACCTCGATAAAGATAAACACCAGACCACATCGGGACTGGCCTCAGTTCCTCCAGTACCCGTCCGAGCCGCCGCCCTCGCCGCCTCTGGAGAAGCGGTCAGATCCGGTGCCGTAACCACGGTCGCGCCCGCCGCCACGGCTGTAGCCACCGCCCTCGCGGGAGTAGCCACCACCGCCTTCGCGGTTGTAGCCACCACCCTCGCGGCTGTAGCCACCGCCCTCGCGGCGCTGCCCGCCGTAGCCGCCACCGTAACCGCCGCCGCCGCCTCCGCGGAAGCCGCCGCTGCCACGGGACTGGGCCTGGTTGACAGTGATGCTCCTGCCGTCCAGATCCTGGCCGTTCATCCCCTTGATGGCGTCGTTCATCGCCTGCTCGTTGCTGAAGGTCACGAAGCCGAAGCCCTTCGACCTCCCGGTCTCTCGGTCATTGATAACCTGCAGAACATGCAACCTCCTGGTCAGATCCATCCGATCGGACAGGCCAAGCAACAAAAACTCAGATCGCTATCTGCAGAAGAAAACCGCACCTTCGACTCGATAACCTCGCCGAACTCGCTGAAGGCCCTCTCGAGAGACCGATCGTCGGTGGCCCAAGCGAGGCCGCCGACGAAGCAACGGAACTCAACATCGGAAGCGGCCATCGGAAAATAGAGGAAGAAGAACCAAGAGAACCGGACGAACGGAAGAGGGAGGAGCCCTCGGAAGCACGAGAAACCCTAGCTGCCCCCGCGATACCCTTTATAGATCCAAAAGCGGTGGAAAAGCTAACCAGGGCTGGTTAGAATTAACCCAGCCTCGGCCTTTTTTAACCCGGCCTGCGGTCTCATTGACCGACGACTCTCCCCCAGTCCTTCCCGTGTTCCGGCCCCACGGAGGCTTTTACTATCGTTCTCCCCCGCGATGGCGTCGCTGACGGTTTGCCACGTAGAATGTCTAACCCGGGTTGAAGTGATCCGAGGAAACATCTGACCGACTGGGCCTGGGCCCCGTCGTGCTTTTGGGCCACGAGGATTCGTGCTTATCGTGATTTGGACCGGTGGGGACCACCAGAATAAAGCAACCTCCAGATATTTATGTACCGGCGGTACTGGGACAAAAATATCTAAACTGACATTTTACACAAATACCCCTATCCTGTCAAAAAGCCCACGTCACCCCTGGCGTCAAGTCAGACCAGGCTCCTCTCGACGAGGACCAAAAAAATAAATAAGATATTACGAAAAGCGATGGTGGGCCCGATCGGCCTCCCGTAAGCACCGGGCGTAGGCCCATTTATGACCCATTGGGCTGACTAAGTGGGCTTCGTGGATTCTGTACTCAACAATAAACCCCACGTGTGCCCTATCCCACGAGGTTGACCGCACACGTGCGAATCAACCCCACGTGGTGTCAGAAGTACACCTGCAAATACTCTAATTTAGAAGGTTTTTATGCAAGGCCACGTCTAGCCCCTTTTAAAACGGTTATTGGGCCGAATACACGTGGCACAAGCCCATTTAAAAACCCATCGAGGGAAGACCCGATGGAGGGAGGGTAGAGGGAGACAGCCTCGCCCTCTGACTTACCACGTGTTGGGCACGAAGAAGACAGCGGTCTGACAGCCGGCCACCGCCAACAACGGTGGGCGGCGCCGCTGCCCGCCGCCGTCTGTCGGGTCTCCGGCGAGGACCTTCGCGTACAGTGCCGGCGGATAAAGACCAGGGATTTCGGCGGGGTTCCCATCAGATGGATCCGCTCCTTGCTCAGTTCCTCCTGCCGGCCGATGTGACGTCCATCCCGTTGACTGAATCAATGGAGAATGGGGAAGCCCCACGCAGGATCGTCTCCTCCGGGAGCCCCCCTTTCAATAATGGAGCCGGGGCGGCCCCCCCACAGCTCACCGGCGCACTGGGATCCCTCTTTCTCTCTCTAGAGGTCCCCGGAGTTGGTAAAGGAGAAGACGGCGGCGCCGCCGTGAGGATATAAACGCCGCCTGGTCAGGAAGAAGACGAAGGAAGCCCCGAGACCATCTACCAGTTCCTCATCTTCTTCCGCAGGAATCCTTCAAGCACGCCTCTTGGTTGCGGGGCCCAAAGACCCCGCCAGCTCCTGTAGAGAGAGGGACGGGAGCCACGGCATGGCGTGGGCATGTTCCTCTGACGCCCACTGTGGAGCTGCTTCGCCCCCCCGCTCCCCACGGCACCTGTAGGCCCGGGAGAAAATACAGGCGGCGGATTGGCGGCGAGTCGGCGGAGAATCGGCGGCGGGTTTATTGCTCCTCCGCCTGCGGACTGGGAGACGTACGGCGGAGGGGGGCCGCTGCCCGCCTGTATCTATCATCGCCTCGGAGGGGTTTTAATTTGCCGGACCTTATACTCTCTGTTGTTGGCCGACTATTACTCGCCGGCGGCGATCCTTAATTCGGAAAGCTTCCTCACCGGCGCCACCCACCTCGCCACCCCGCCCCCCAAAAATGGGCACTGTAAGTCTGAAGATACTATCCGGCCCGCCAATCCAAAGCCGCCTCCCTTTACGCGTAGAACGCCGGCGACACGGCGCGGCCGCCATAGCGCGTGGAATTACCCAGCCCATCGCTTTCTGGCCTCGCTGACCACGCAGGCTCCATATGTCGGTCGGAAGTCAACCCATTTGAGCCCGGCGGCCAGGAAACGTGACGTCGGGAGGGCTTCTCTGTGACGTGATAGCTCATCATGCCCACCCACGGCTGGCTCCGCCGACCGACGGCGGAGGAGTGAGATAGAGAGAGAGAGAGAGAGAGAGAGAGAGAGAGAGAGAGGACAGGAAGCCCGACGTGGTGCCGGGTCTGACCGTCTCTTTCCACGCGGGTACCGACGAAGGTGAGCGGGATGGGTGCTGCCAGGTTGGCGAGAAAGGTTTGAAAATTTCTCCAAGCTTGAATTTTTTACTCGCACCCGCAGATCTGATAGCTTGATTGGCAGAACCCGCCCGGGAAGTTTGAATCAAGCTCCTCACCCGATCTTGGTTAGGTTTATCCGCAAAAAAATCGAAGCTTTGAAGGGGACGAGACTGAGCAGTCGGCTCGAAGCAATCACCCGGACTGGATTGCTTTATCCTCAAGATCCGGCGGAACCAGTGCGAGGGGGATTCCTTCCGATTCCTTCAGCAAGGAGGAGCTCCTCTCCGCAGGGGAGGCAAGAGAGAGAGAGAGAGTTAGTAGGGGAGCAGAGAGAGAGAGAGAGAGAGAGAGAGAGGAGGCCGTGTTGAAAATGGGAAGCTAGAGAGACGGAGATCCTTGACTCGAGGTAGAGGGGCCATGGCAGGCCAGTTAAAGATGGGCGACTAATAAATGTTGAAATCTCGGCCCTGGTTTCTCGCCCCCCCACGCCTAGCTGTCCCTCGTGTTTGTTTCCCCCTACCTCGCTCCCCACCTGCCCAAGTCAACTGCCCGCCTCCCTCCGCCTCCCTCTGGCACCCTCTGAGTTCGTCCCCTTCCTCCGGCAGCCCTTTTCGCCTCCCCACCAGCCGCCGCCGCCGCCTGTGGCCGGAGAAGAAGGGCGGCAGAGAGCGCCTGGCGGAGGCCAGACGAGAGTCGGCGGCGGAGGGATGGTCATTGGAGGGAAACGAGGGGGTTAGAATGTGTTTCTTCCGGCATTAAACGCCGGAGAGGAAGCTTTTAATGAGCCCCGGGGAGGGTAGCTGTGCTGTGCCAGTGTCTGTGCCGGTGCCGTGACAGTGAAGGAGCAGAGAGAGAGAGAGGGGGAGGGCTGTAGAAGGGGAGGAGGAAGCCTCCGTCCGCTCAAGCTTTTTGATTTATTTCACTGCCATCCATTAAATCTGATTTTATTTTGATTTATTGTAATTGCTGCTGCTCCTGTTACTTTTTTTTTCGTTCCCTCGTCGAGATTCGGAGGAGGAAGGTGGAAGCAGAGGTTTGAGGTTTCTGCCGCGAAGGAGCGAGGGAGGAGAGGGAAAGAGGGGGAGGGGAGCGGAGATGATGGGGTGGCTTCCATGTTTGAATGAGGCGGCGGCCGTCCTTGAGACGATGGGGGCGAGGAGGAAGAGGCGGAGATCGCGGCAGTGATCCGTCCAAGCAGAGATCAGGAACGTCGGGCTCCATGGCGGCTCCACCTTCTCGAGCAGTCGTCTTCTTCTTCGTCCTCTGCTCCGCATGGGTGGCATTAGCGCAGAACTCTCCTCCTCCTTCTCCGCCGCCGCCGCCGCGGCTGTTCTCCGGCATCGAGCTCACGGCCCTGTTCAGCCTCCGATCCTCGCTGGGGCTCCGCGCGAGGGACTGGCCGAGGAAGCTGGACCCGTGCGCCGCCTGGTCGGGCGTCCGGTGCCAGGGAGGGAGGGTGGTGGCGCTCAACATCTCCGGCTTCCGGCGGACCAGGCTAGGGCGTCTTTCTCCGCGATTCGCCGTCGACGGCATCCAGAACCTCACCCGCCTCGCCGTCTTCAACGCATCAGGCTTCGCGCTGCCGGGGCCAATCCCCGACTGGTTCGGCTCCCGCCTTCCCTCCTCGCTCGCCGTCCTCGACCTTCGTCGCTGCTCCATCTCCAGCTCCATCCCCTTCTCCCTGGGGAACGCCAGGGGCCTCCGCGAGCTCTATCTCGCCGGGAATCTCCTGAGTGGGAGCTTGCCCTCCTCTCTCCAGGGGCTCTCCAACCTCACCCTTCTGGATCTCTCGGGGAATGCTCTCTCTGGACCAGTCCCTTCAACCCTCTCCTCCCTCCGAAACCTCACCTACCTCGATCTCTCCTCAAACCTGCTCACCGGCCCGATTCCCCCCGGGCTCGGCACGCTCTCAACCATGAGGACCTTGAAGCTCTCCAACAACAACCTCGCCGGACCAGTCCCCGCTCAGCTCGGAAACCTCTCATCGCTTGTTACCCTGGAACTTGGCTTCAACTCGCTGTCTGGGACCATCCCCGAGGAGCTCAAGAACCTGCGGAGCTTGCTCGAATTGGGCTTGAGCAACAACTCTCTGTCAGGTCCTCTCCCGGAAACCCTCTTTCCGGGCCTCCGCGCTCTCCGATCACTGCAACTGGGTCACAACAATCTATCCGAGCAAGTGCCGAATTCCTTGTGGGAGCTCACAGGCTTGCAGTTCCTCGACCTCTCCTACAACAATCTCAGCGGCAGCCTGCCAAAGGCCATTCCCAGCGTCAACGCAAGCTCTGGGGTCCTGAACCTGTCTCACAATTCCTTCTACGGAGATGTTCCCGATGGGTTGGGAAGCGTTTTCCAAAGATTTGATCTTGTGGACATCTCGGCCAACTATTTCCAAGGCCGGGCACCCTCTGATTCAGCTCGGAACGCTTCCTTCGAGTCCAACTGCTTCAGCAACGCCGTCAACCAGAGGACCTTGGAAGAATGCACCGACTTCTATGCTGCCAGAGGGCTGACCTTCAGTTCTTCTGCGCCTCCCCCGACAGCGAGCGGCACAGAGCGAGATTCTGGCTCGAGCAGGCGCCGGACGTACATCCTGGCCGGAGTCCTTGGCGGCATCGGCCTCTTGGCGATTGTGGTCCTTCTGCTAGTCTGCTGCAGGATGAGATGCGGAGCTGCTGCAGCTGAGCACAAGGAGGCCGCTGGGAGCGCCCCGGCACCTGGAGCGGGGCCTCCCCCTGCAGCCATACCTGTAAATATTTCCGCTGTGGGGGATTCGTTCACATATGAGCAGCTGCTGCTGGCTACGGGGAACTTCGGTGAGCCAAACCTCATCAAGCGCGGGCATTCCGGAGACCTCTACCATGGCTTCTTGGAGGGCGGGGCTCCAGTGGTGGTGAAGAGGATCAATCTGCAGGAGCCCAAGAAGGAGACGTATCTGGTTGAGCTGGACCTCTTCGCCAAGAGCACCTCTCCCCGGATCGTCCCTTTTGTGGGGCACTGCTTGGAGGAGAATCAGAAGCTCCTGGTGTATAAATACATGCCGAACCGTGACCTGTCCAGTTCACTGTTTCGGAAATCAGGGCAGGAAGGAGAGGGTCTGCAGTCATTGGACTGGATAACCAGATTGAAGATTGCGATCGGAGTTGCAGAGGCTCTGTGCTATCTCCACCATGAGTGCTCGCCTCCCCTTGTTCACAGGTACTCCTCGCTTCGCTAGCTGGAAAGTTCATGATCTTGGGCGTTTTATGTTAACATGAAGATTTGGTGATCTCTTCTCGGTTGTTCCTTGAGTTGCAGCTGGCCTAGGTGCCTCTGCTATGCGATTTGTGGTAGATCGGAGTACAGGACTTTGGAAAAATATTATTTATGTCATTCAATTCCCACAAATTTTTATTGGATGATCTATGGAAAGGTTGAACAGAAGACAGAAGCTGCTGTTTGAGTTAAAAAAATGATGCCTTAGGGGGCCATGTTAGCGCACTTCATCATTGAGTGACCTGGGTTTGACAGAATTACGCCTATTTTAACTTGAATTATCTAACTTCCCTCTCTACATTTAATCTGTTTTATAGTTGTTTGTGATACAGAAACAGATGTTTTCATGCGTCTGTCTTGTAAAAATGGCATGAACTTAATGAGTAACCGTTCTTTTTTTTTTTTCTTTCCTGGTGTTTGTAGAGATATTCAAGCGAGTAGTATCCTTCTTGATGATAAATTTGAAGTGCGCCTGGGAAGTCTGAGCGAAGTATGTGCTCAAGAAGGGGAACCGCACCAGAGTGTCATCACCAGATTCCTTCGGAAGTGAGTTCCTCTGCAACATTCTCACTTTTCTGTTCATCCTGATGAATGTCTGCAAAATCCCCGCCGCTGTCCTTGAGGAACTCGATCTAAAATGGCTCTTTCCTCTCATATCTGTTTTAAAATGGCGCGATGTTCTTGCATCAGAGATATCAATTTTTTTTTTTTTACTTTTGAAAGGAAAGTAAATTGTTTAACTCGCTGTCGCTGATTTTACAACCCACATTTTGCATTGCTAACTAGCTGAGATCCAATCGTTCTCATTAGTTTCTGGGTATTGGAGGGATCCCGTGGCTGGTATTAATATGGTGAAAAGCTGGCATCTTGGTGGGTCAGCTCGTCTTACCCACCCATACAGTCGGTTGATTCGCCATGGCCGTGGCCACTCCGGCGGCTGTACATTGCCGGATTATTCTCTCACAGATGGTGCTTACAGCTAGGATCTCTGCCGATAATCAGTCTCCAATGACAGCTTCTTTTTTTTTTTTTTTGCTTTCTATATCTGAGATTTTTTTTTCTTTGAGAAAGAAAAAGAAAGATTGCATTGCGACGTATCATGATTCATTGAACTGATGCAATTTCTTCATGGCCTGCAGGTCATCTGAGCAAGGAGCTGCAGGTGTGTTGGGATTCCCGTATTCTTGTTCTTGTCATTACAGATTAAATCCCTTCTGAGGAGAATCGAAGGTCACGGGAGTTGACATCTGGTGGCTGAATTTTCAGGCTCGGCGTCTGCAACCTGTCCTTACGACGTCTACTGCCTGGGGAAAGTCCTGCTCGAGCTGGTGACCGGCAAGCTCGGGATAAGCGGGTCGAATGATGCCGCAACGAATGAATGGCTGGAGAAGACTCTGCCCTACATCAGCATCAACGAGAAGGAGCTTGTGACGAAGATTCTGGACCCATCTCTGGTCGTCGACGACGACCTCCTGGAGGAGGTGTGGGCGATGGCGATTGTGGCCAGGTCCTGCCTGAACCCCAAGCCTTCCAGACGCCCACTTGTGAGGTACATCTTGAAGGCCTTGGAGAACCCGCTGAAGGTGGTGAGGGAGGAGCCCTCCACCTCTGCCCGCCTGAGGACCACGTCGTCCCGAGGTTCCTGGAATGCGGCCCTCTTCGGGAGCTGGCGGCAGAGCTCCTCGGACATAACCTCCGTTCCGGGGCCCTCCAGGGAGGGGCCGAGCTTCAAGCTTTCGGGCACCGTGGGCTCCCAAGGCAGCAATGGAGAGCACTCGTTTTCTCGCCGGAAACCGTCCAAGGAGATCTTCCCGGAGCCCTCCGGAGGAGGTGACCTCGATATGGACTGAAGGCGCTTTTGCCATTCTTTCGGAAAATCATTCATTGTGGGCTCCCCATTCGGGTGCCTACCCGCTGGGGGCAGAGCGAGATCCTCACCCCCTCGGTGGAGAACGGGAAGCGCGCAGGGAAGTCGAAGGGCGCTTGAGCTCTGCCCAGAAACAGTCTTTTTTGCGGCGCAGGTGGATCAGACTTCTGGTGGACGGAGCTCTTCTGGGTTTTGATCAGTGGAGACGAGGGAGAGGTGCTGCCTCGTTCCTCATTGCTTGGAGTTAGGTTCTTCTTCCCTTCAATTTTTTTCTGGAAGCAAACGACGGACATGTGGTCTTTCCCTGTGTAATTGATCCCGATTCTTTGTCGTCTTGGCCGATGTAAAGCCGATTGGTGGGTGGGTTTCACTGGAGATTTGTATATTTATTTCCCCATTTCGCTCTGGTCGCGCAAAGAATTCTATTTTTTTGATGCAGATCTGATCTTCTGGGTCCTCCGTTAACTCTCTGATTCAGCGACACGGATGGGTTCTCGCCATGTGGCTGCGATCTTGCGGGATTTGATTAAGGGGAAAATAATGATTGTGTGATGATGGGTATGTATTTTGCGGCATTCTTTTCCACTCGTACGGAGTTTCGCTAAAGATCACCGGGCAAGGTGACGGCGGCGCCGTCGACGGGCGAGGAGAGATGTCGCCGGCGGGAAGGGTCGCCCGGAGGGGGTTCTCATCTTCTGCTGCTCTCCCCAAGAGGAAATGGGACGCGGTGATCGTCGGCGGCGGCCACAATGGGCTGACCTCGGCCGCTTATCTCGCGCGGGCGGGACTTGAGGTGGCCGTCCTAGAGAAGCGTCACGTCATCGGCGGCGCCGCCGTGACGGAGGAGATTGTTCCGGGTTTCCGCTTCTCTCGCTGCAGCTACCTCCAGAGCCTCCTCCGCCCTGCGCTCATTCGGTAAGCGCCCATCTGTGCTCCCTACGCCGCCACCGCTTCTCAGCCGTCCTCCTCCTGACACTCTACTGTTTGCTTGGTGAAAAAAGGGAGCTCGAGCTGGGCAGGCATGGCCTGAAGCTCCTGAAGAGGAACCCATCCTCCTTCACCCCGTGCCTCGACGGTCGCTATCTCCTTCTGGGCCCGGATTCTGATATGAACCAGTCGGAGATCTCCAAGTTCTCGGCAAGGGACGCGCTGTCATACCCAAGGTACCATGATTGCCCCCAATGTACCATGCAAGGACCCTGATCCGAAGCCTTCTGGATAATTTTTTTTCCACATCTATCGTGTTCAGATATGAGAAGCAGCTGGAAAAGTTTTCCGTTTTCATGGATTCTCTCCTGGATACGCCGACTCCCGAAGTCAACCGTGACGATCTGCCCTTCACGTCTCGGATGAAAGATAAGCTACAGAAGTCCGCCTTCTGGTTCCGCTGCTTAAGGGAAGCTGTTCAGCTGGGACAGAAGGATTCATTGTGAGTCTCTGTCCCTTGGTGGTCCTTGTACGTCGTTGGGGATCTGTTAACTACATCATTGACCAGCATTTATTCGGAGTGGTATCTGTGATACTCCTGAGTGGTAACCTCTCAAGTGTTTAATTTCGGATCCATTTGTTTCAGGGATTTTATGGAACTTATGGTATCTCCTGCATCAAAAATTTTGAACAACTGGTTTGAGGTTGTTAAAGTACCCTTTGTGATTATTTTTTCTTGTGTCCTGCATCATCGTCATTTATCGCATTTTAATCGTAAATCAATCATCCCCAGAGCAGTGGAACGACTCATATTTATTCTTTTAATATTCTTATCTTGGTATTCTGATCGACACCTTGAATTTTTCCCCTAAAGAGTCTAGGATGGCATTTGGAGTTGCAGAAATTTCTTATATATAACTAACCGACAATCATTTTCAAATGAAAAAGAAAGGAAATACCGAATCGCTGGGGCTGGTTCGATCTTAGCTCTTTAATTCAATTTGTTAAAATTTTATGGAAAAACTCATAATTGAGCTTTGACTCTCGAAAAGTTAATTAATATTTTTTTAATTCGATTTCTAGAACTAGACATTTTTGTAAAGTTATGGGATTTCACTGTGCCTAAAATCTGCATTCTGACTCTTTTTTCATCTGCAGAGTGATGTTTTAAAGGCAACACTGGCTACTGATGCTGTGATTGGCTCAATGGTAGTAACTCACATTGCCATTTTTCATTTGGTGTATTTGTGCAAATACATATGTGGTGCATAGGTTATACCCTTTCAAACTTTTATGTAGTAGCTGAGTTTTTTTTCTGTTACGTCTTGGTAAACAAATAATTGCCTTTTCTATTCCTAGAAAATCACTATATTTACTCTCTACATTTTTTTGTGATGTTATTCAATAAATGTTTTATAGTTTATGCTTTCTTCTAATCAATTACGTGCACCAAACTAAGGACTACTGTGAAGCAGACGCCAATTATTTTTTAGTTTTAAGTTTAAGATTCATTGGAAATCTATGATGGGTCACTTATTAGCCTTACTTTCAGGTTTTTTAGTTAATTGCAAGGTGTAGAAACTCAATATTTGTGAGGATAAATTTTTGTGGCTGTCCAATGCACAGCATCCATGAGGCAGTGGACGTTACTTCTTATAGAAAGCAGTTGGTGTTTATAGAAAACCTGACTTTATCTTTGCAACGCACGAGGCAGAATTATGGACCAATACTTCACATCAGCTCCTATGGGTCAGCTTATTTTCGTTGTGTTTGAACAAGAGCACGTTCAAACATCTTTCCCAGACCTATAAGAAGTAAAATAAAATGTCATTATCGGAAAGTACAACTGGAAGGTAGTTGATTTATTGGGTTGCCTGCTTATGACTTTACCACCAACTGGAAGCAGATGATTTTTGGAATTATTCGGTGACACTGTTTTCCATCCCATCCGTTATGCGGATTCTTTTTGGGATATCCTCCAATCTTTTCTTTTTCTTTTTCTTTTTCTGTATGGAAAAAGAAATTTTTCTCTAGATTCCTATTGCGAGATAAGGCAACTACCGGTTTCGGAAAGAGATTTGGGATGCAGAAAAATATTTTGCTTGGTGATGTTAACCAATTAAGAATATTATCCTGAAGACAATCTTTTCTATGCTCTGTATTTACTGAAGTTGATGAATGATGTTGCTTGAGTAATCTATTTGAAAGGAAAGACTTCCATTGAGCCATTCTGGTTGTGACCTGTTTCTTATCTTTTTTTTATGATCTTAATAAATAATGGTTCTAGCATCACTTTTTCAGGCCAGTGTTCACACCCCTGGAAGCGGTTACGTACTGCTACACCATGTAATGGGTGAATCAGGGGGCGATCGGGGTGTTTGGTCGTATGTCTCATGCCTGCAAACTCTTACGCACTGTGCACAAACATGCATTTCCTGTCTTCAATATGGTTTTGAAATATTAATGCTTAAGAATTCCAAAGGCCATATATGGCCTAGGAGCTCTCTTGTTCTTTAAATTTTATTGACGTTTAAAATGTCTGCTTGTTACTTGTCTTTCATAAATTCGAACATAGAGATAATCATGTTCTGAATGAAACCCCATCACTTCATGCTCTTTAAACTCCATTTGTTCACTATCAGTTCATGAGGAACACCGTATTTTGTAGGTATGTTGAAGGTGGGATGGGTTCAGTTTCCTTGGCTATAGCTAATGCAGCAAGAGAAGCAGGTGCCCATATTCTAACAAATGCGGAGGTATCTTATTCCAAGATTGCTGGTTTCCGTGTTTGACTTTGTAGATGAACAAGCATACGGAGATAGCGATTAACAGATGCTGCCATTGTAGTTCCCTGGCTCAGGGACTTGTAAGCCCTCCATGGGCTGTAAATACCTCCGAATTGGTTCCATCCAGATTTAGGGTGCTAGTCTTTGATGTAATTGTCAATATCAGAGTGGTCATGACCCCAGCATCTTTCGAGAGAACTAGATCCCGAGGATGAAGATGTTGATCATACAGGACAAGTCTAGAATTAGTGGCTGAAGATCATGGCAACCTATATGTGCACCTCTTGAAATCTTTCTTGGTCAAACGGGCTTAGAAGAACCGAAGATTTGTAGTACTTTGACCATTTACATTGTTCTTTCTCATCACAAGCAAGTACTTTGGATCCACGTTTTGCATTACATCACGAGCACGAATTTTGTTTTCTTCCTCTACTTGCTATTTTATCCTTATTTTCTCTATAGCTCTCGTTTATCCTTTTCTTTGATTGATCATTCAGGTAGTTAAATTGTTATCATTACCACATTTTGGTCACTGTCAGTCACATGAAAAACTTCATTAAAAGCAAACAAATAAAAGAAAGGAAGAGAATTAAAAGAAAAGATGGTTGCTTTGTTTCCGGTTAACTGTTTAATCTGACTAGATGAGTAGCAGGTGACCTATCTTTGGAACTTTCCTGACATTGTGTTTCTCCAGCAGATCATGTAAAGCTTCTTCACGGTGATGATCTATTTTCAAATTCACGAAATTGATCTTCATATTGGTGATCCACATTTGAATTTCAGCTGATTGACAGGACACTCTAGTAAAATTATTCTTTTGTGAATCATGTGGTCGTCGGGGTTCATTTCACATCCAATCCTGACCGTTCAGTCATTTAAGAAAGGCCTCTGCACGCTTGGATTTTTTTTCTTTATTAGTTGTTGGTGTGAACTATTTTTTGTTGAAACTATACCATTGTGTAGGTATGGATGTATTTTTCTTATGCCGCGTTTTGTAATTTTATTTTCACCAAATTTAGTACATGGCAATTTTTTTAGGTTTCCAAATTGATGGTCGACCAAAGCTCTGTAGTAACTGGAGTGAGTATTTTCATGAACCAAAATTGTTTAATGTTTAATCCTTTGTACATAAAATATTTAGTCGATGTCTTTTCCAGGTTGTTTTGGCAGATGGAACGGAGGTGAATTCTTCGATTGTTTTGTCAAATGCAACCCCATATCGAACTTTTGTGGTATGTATTTTTCTTAGCTAATTCGTGTAATATCTTTTTCAAGATTAGTTATTTGAAATAATTCGATTGCATCAACATTGAAAGTTATTTGGGATGATACCAGAGAAATTTCATGATTGCTACATGGTTTTTTTTCTCATGCAGGAATTAATTCCTGAAAATATCCTCCCTGAAGAGTTTCTAAGTGGCATTAAGAACTCTGACTACAGCTCTGTAAGACTCCCAATTTTATTCTTATTTATTAAAATGCCCTAAAAGAGAGAGAGAAACATGTTTGTGAAGCATGTTGCGTTTTTCTTTTCCATTCACAGTAGTAATTTTGAATCTCTGGAATCAAACGGAGTTCATACTTATATATCATATTTTCATGGTCTCTAGCTTACACCAATTTCCACTCTGGTCGTCATGTTCTTGTTTTGCCTTTTAGATTTTCTTCTGCATGCATCTTGTTTTATGGTTGTTATTGAAGGTAGCTGGTACAGAATAAAGAAAAAATGAAACTAATGGGATCCTAAAGTAATCATGAATGGGTTATATAGCACATCTTATCTACTCGTCATCTATGATTCCAGTATTTGTGAGGTATTGCACCTTTAGTGTGTACTGGGACCCGTTGGTCCAAGTACTTGTGGGTCCGTTGGTTTTACATAAAGTCTATTTAGGTAATTTCTTTGACCCGTTGGTGTTTGAACCCAATATTGGTGGGCACGGCTATCAGGCCTAGTTGGGACCTGACGTTGTATAATGCCATCCCGGGTCCTTTCCTTTCCCTCCTGGGATGAGTAAAATTTGAGTCTTTGAAAATTATTGAAAATCTCCTCATCTCTCCTAATTTCTTCATGGATAGCTACGAATCAGTTATCCTGTATCTCTGCTGTTCCACCGTCACCAAACCCTCCCCTTCCCATCACCCATTAGCGTTAAGTCATCGCACGATCTATAGCTAGGAATGAAATGGAATT
The DNA here is from genome assembly GCA_024713555.1 of Spirodela polyrhiza. Lineage (NCBI taxonomy): Eukaryota > Viridiplantae > Streptophyta > Magnoliopsida > Alismatales > Araceae > Spirodela > Spirodela polyrhiza. Next base: position 1,327,910 of record CM046532.1, read on the forward strand.
CTTTGATGCTAGCATATTTATTTTGTGCCTATAGATTTCTTTTTCTGTGAGGAAAGCTGCTGCCTTTGTTTCATCAGTTAAATGTAATGGCTTACTGAATCGTACTCGCTAGTCATTAATTATTAGGGGTTGAAAATTTCATTCTCGTGCTGAATCTTTCATTTTACTCATCATCAACATAGCATTATGGCCTTAACCTTATTCTTATATGTACTCGTTCCGGCCCAAGAAAATGATTGAAATTGGAAGGTATTGCTAACATTTACGCCGGTGAGGGGCAGAGGGATTCAGAAGGTTAGAAGGAGAATCGTTTGAGATATGGGCCAAGAACCTGGGTGAGAGATTCCATGATCCTCAGGACATCAACGGCTCCTTTTTGACCTCGAGTGTAGCATTTTTTTCGAGAATATGTCGTAAACCCTTTAAGATATCTTTAAACATTCTGAAGTCATCCAGACACATTTACATAATTAAAATGAGTCGTAGTGATCTCGGAATAAGGCATCCAGACATCCGCATACACCAAAGTAGCCATGTCAACCACCTGAAAGCTTCCTCGCACACCTCTAATGGAAAGCAACTTAGTCATTTGTTCCATGACCTCGATTTTTTTTATGATCAAGGTTTCCTAGTTTATCATTTTTTTTTATCGATTGAGCTGAAGTATACATGCTGCTAAAAACCGCATTGATCCTCTGTTGGTTGCTTTTTCACTGGGACAGGGAACAACAAAGATTAACCTAGCGGTGGATAAGTTGCCTCTTTTTCAATGTTGCAAATCTACTCTTTCACAGTCTGGTCCTGAGCATGTTGGTACCATACATATTGGGTCTGAGAGGTATGCGACAAGCTCATTTCTTCAACGGCCATGTAAATTTTTAGAACCGCTTATATCTTCTCCATTCTTTTTTGCAATATATGATGCTAGGTTCCCCATCTAATTGCATTAAGATTCTTATAAAAGATTTTAGAATTTAGGTTCTTCAATGTTCGGTGCAATAATAGATAATGAAGCAGCTGAGTAATTCTTCTGTCGTAGAGCGAAATCTTCTGTTCCTAGATGAAACCGGAAAACCATTGGCAGTGGATATGTCTGTTAACTCAGATTGGATCAAAAATCATAGTTTTGGTGAAAAGTATTTGTTAAAAATAATTTTCCTCCAAAATTCTATTGCCTGCGAAAGCTGAGAAGATCATCGCACTGTTACCTCTACCACCCCTATAAGGATAATGACATGTCCTATTTATCTCGATCTTAGGACATTAAATCGAGAACCCAAAAAACTGGTAGAAAACTTTATGTCCTGCTTCAAAGCCCGAGACCAACATCTCCTGGTATACCAAAGCCTACTCCCTTAAAATCTTTTTTTGTCACTAACAGGGGCTTAATTGCATGATATTACTTCCTCTTGTGGTTGATTTCGACTCCTATGTCGCTTATTTTATTTGTTGTTTTTAAAGTATGGAGGAGATTGACATGGCTTGTAGAGACGCATTGAATGGCTTACCATCTACAAGGCCTATCATCGAGATGACAATTCCATCAGTCTTGGACAAGACCATATCCCCACCAGGTAAGAGAAGATGTTATCCCTGACAGTTTTTTTTCACAGCATATCTTCCATGATTATTCTTTCATTCATCGTTCTGGAGTTGAGATAGCCGTACCTCTTCTTCAACTGTGTAGGCATATTGTCCAGAAACCCAATCATGGATAGTTTTTGCTGTCAACTTGTCCTAGTCTTTGGTTGATCTCAATCGGATAGAGCAAGCATTGGTGGATCCCTTCATCTGTACCAAAGAGACCTTTCTTTCTTGGCAGTTCTGTGGACTATGATTTTTCTCGTGATCGGATGCAATAACATTAAGGATTGAATCATGAGGTGATGAGGAAGCTTTAGTTTGATGAGTAGTTAAATTCATATTTTGGGGATGGACATTGGATTACAGTTTATAAATATTGAGCGCATGATTGAAAGCTGGGATGAGTCCTTTTTTACATTCCCTTGTAAATGTTTTATTCATTACTGATTTGACACATAATAAATACTATATAAAAATCTGCAATATTTTGATCATCTGAGTTGTAGTGTCCCACGTTACAAACTTTTGCCTAGAGAAGCTATGCATTTTATAAAACCGTATTCGACTGGATCTGCTACCCCCAAACTGTATCTCCGTAAATTTTCGATTTCAAAATTTCCCATTTTGGTGATGGGAACTCGCGTTACATCATCAGCGGACCACTCTCTCTAACGTTTATGCAGCACAAAAACAGACCAGTGACCTGTATTTGCTTTTTCATGGCTCTGTCCAACATTGCTTCATTAGGTTCTCTGGATCAACTACCGTCTTTTTACCCTACCAGAAGAAGCTAGCATGAGGTCTAATTTCCATGGGTACTCTCTTTTGGACTGTAATATTGATGTGAAGCACGTAGGGAGATTAATGAGCATTATTCTAGTTAAAGTACAATGATCATTCACTCATCAGTGTGTACTTTTCCTAATTTGGTCGAGGTAGAACCATCTGCTCACCAGTAAAAAAAAAAAAGGGAATGAAGATTATTAATGGGTTTCTCAAATTGTTCCTGCTTCATCATTCTTGGGTTTGGATCTGAAATGATGTCGACTAATTCTGAAACTGGGTCTGTATGAACAGTTTTCTAATTATTTAAAATGTTTGGCGTTGCATGCCACATTGAACGCGTACATCAGTTCTCATGGGATAAAGGAACCAATGGCCAACTTTGGTTCTTGGCCCTCCCTTCTCCCATGCCTGCCACACATTCTTGTTTTTCTCTCTCCTTTGCTGAAGACTAACGTTGACTTTCATCCTAATCTTAGCATTTGACTTTTAGTTGTCTTCGTATCACACACTCCAAATGAATCCCTCTTCATCCGCACCCATAAGTTCTTCCCTTCTTCAACTACCCCTTTTGGAACAAACTCATCCCTTTAGGAACGGTCAACTGCATATGATCAGCTGCTCAGCCGTTTTTTTTCTCTATTTTTGGATTTTTTGACAGCGTATCTCCTAGATTGTAGTTTAGCCGTCTCTTTCCATTCTGAATTACTATTCTTATCTACATCTGTTTCATCGCAGGTAAGCATGTGATTAATTTATTCGTCCAATACACTCCTTATGAACTTGCCAAAGGCAGCTGGGAAGACTCATCCATCCGGGTGAGTGAACTCAGCTTCTTACGATTCGTCTCCCTCCCTGCTCACAATCTTTGCACCATTTTATACCATTTCTATGCACCTTGTTTCATAGGGTCTGATGAAGATTACTGAAAATGTTCCATGATTATATGCATTATTATTTTCATCTTCTTCCCAAGAATAGAAGCTTGAGGACATGTATTCAAGTGTGAGCTGTGTTTCCATTCAGGAATCGTTTGCTCAGAGATGCTTCTCCTTGATTGATGAATACGCCCCAGGATTCAGCTCCTCAGTAGTCGGGTATGAGATGTTGACTCCCCCTGATCTCGAAAGGGAGTTCGGCCTCACAGGTGAAACGCTCGCAAATTGACTGGGCTTGAGTTGACTTCAGACAAATATTCTACCAGCCGACGACTTTTTCTTTTTCCACGCTTCCATGCAGCTGACCCATCTCAAATCTTCTGAATCTCTTTCAAATCTTTCAGGGGGGAATATCTTTCATGGCGCCATGCACTTGGACTCCATATTCTTGATGCGGCCGGTCAAAGGATGGTATGAGATCATATACTGCCTGCCATTGCAGATTTACCGGAGGATCTGAGCGAAGTCCCTCTTACCCACGTTTCCATTATCACTGATGGGGCTGCTCCTGGTGCTGGTGGTGGATCATGGCAGGTCGGCTCACAGAACCCCGGTGAAGGGCCTCTATCTCTGTGGGAGTGGGGCCCATCCGGGAGGCGGCGTGATGGGGGCACCTGGCCGCAATGCAGCTCACGTTGTTCTCCAGGACCTGAAGAAATCTCCAGCCGCGTGATATGAACTGCCGCCGATCCTCCGCCAAGCTCGTCCGTAGGATCCTCGGCCTGGTCTTCCGATGTCAACGCCTCATAATGTTTCCACCCAAGGAAAAATTATGAGCTTGGAAGTTTATGGGAATCATGTGCCCGGATACTAACTTATTAGAGTCCAAACTGAGTAATTAGCAACGTAAGAGAGTATTATTGTCGTAAATAAAACATTTTTTCCAGTCTTTTTTTTTACCGCATGAAAGGGAAAAAAAGGAATATGAAATGTTGTTGTATCGTTTTAATTTTTTAAAAGAAATCTTAACGAACTATTTGTTTATCTATTGATAAATATATTTAAGTTAAAATAGACCCCTAGTATTTACTTGATGGACCAAATAAGATTTCCTTTCTTTGAGGCAATCAAAGGTGAAACAATATGCATGAAAATATATATATATATCATGCCTTTTGTAACAATTAACTGAATTTTTTTCTCTTAAAAGATGTAAACTTTTTGAGTATTTGACTTTACATCGAGTTTATTATATTATAAAGTGAAAAGCCTTGCATCAAGATTTTAATGGCTTTTATTAATTTCATATATACAGTTACATGGGTCTTTACCTTTTCAAGATGGTGAAAAATATCATATTTGAGAGATTATTGAGGATGAAGGTCAGGTACTTTATGGCTTGTTGTGTGATAAATCAAGTCACATTGTATGATTTTATGAGTATTGTTTTTATTTTTATGTTTAAATACAACAAATGGAATTTAATATGTACAATTGACAATTTTAGTATATACTTTGCAAGTAACAAAAAATGTGTGATCGTCACGAAAATATTTATCGTGTGATAACTTTATTCCATCACTGACCGGATTACCCAATTTTCAAGTGTAGTAATTAGTCCCAAAAAAATTAACTTATTATTTTATAAAAGATCTCAAATTATTTGGAGGAAGATAATTCGTAGAGATTACAATGCGTAATGGGAAAAATGGTGGCTCTCACCGCGGGGGTACCATATAAGTAGGGCCATTTATAATTCTCCATTTTTCTCTGATGCCCAAATGAATAAATTTAGAGCAAAGTTGGACAATTATTTTGGAGGTATCTGGTCGGTTGATAAATATCAGTCCTGAGAGGAGTGATTTATAATAAAAAGGTTATATATATAAAATAGGTTTCTTATGGTGGTAATAGCACAATTGTTTTCACAGTTGAGGATGTTTACTAAGACAATGAGTAAATCGTTGAAACGTAATAACAAATATACGTATATATATTTATATATATTTATATATATTAATTATGAGTTAAATAATAAAAAAAAGACTCCAAAGCACCATCGCGTCCTCGCTCAGATCCAGCTCCTCTTCCTTCCCGGTGCTCGACATCTTCGCAGAGGCATCTAAGCTCGACATTTCGTCGGAGCCCAGGGCAGTACCCTGGCTATTCTTCTCGATCTTCCTCTTCTGATCTGACCGAAGGTCGAAGAACTACTTGTAGAAGGGAGGGATCCCGCTGCGGAAGCAGCCATGAACCCGTTTTCGTCCGGCACTCGGCTGAGGTGAGCTCGGCAACTCCGCGTGCTTTCCTTGGCTTCTTCTTCAAATGCGTGGATAAGGATTCATAATTTTTCATTTCTGGCATTAAATGAATGCCTCGAGTCTTCAGTTGAATTTTGAATAAACCTTTGATGCCTGTTAACTGTCGATCCGCAGGGATATGATTCGGGCCATACGTGCCTGCAAGACTGCAGCGGAAGAGCGTGCTGTTGTGAGGAAGGAGTGCGCTTCGATACGTGCTGCAATCAGTGAAAACGATCAAGATTACAGACACCGTAATTTAGCGAAACTGATGTTCATTCACATGCTCGGCTATCCCACTCACTTTGGTCAGATGGAGTGCCTCAAATTAATAGCCGCGGCTGGGTTTCCTGAGAAACGAATTGGATATCTGGGTCTCATGTTGCTTCTTGATGAAAGACAGGAGGTTCTCATGTTGGTTACAAATTCCTTGAAACAGTATCCAAATGGTCGAATCGAACGCTATTTGTCCTGCGTCGATAACGTTCCTTGTCTTTTTATTTTCCTTTTTTCGAGATCACGCTAGTTTGCTCACAGTGAATGATTGCATTAACCCGCTGTTATTCTGTAGAAACCTTGACCCTTGTGCAGAGATCTCAACCATTCAAATCAGTACATCGTGGGCCTCGCCCTTTGTGCTCTAGGGAATATATGTTCAGCAGAAATGGCACATGATCTTGCGCCTGAAGTCGAAAGGCTTCTTCAAATTAGAGACCCAAACATTAAGAAGAAGGTACATTTAAAGGAGTTTCTGTGAACTGAGAGACTGGCGATTTACATCTCTGTGAGTCGTTGTTGCCAGTGGATACTTGCTCGAATGCTAGTGGTAATAGATATCAATTCCATAGAATGATTGGAAATATCTTCAGAGAACAAAGTTTACTTCATTTATTTGATGCTTTATCTCTTGTTGTTTATGAATAGTTTACTTTCCCTTTTTTCAAAGAAAAAAATTTAAAATCACAAAAAAGGTTGAGCTGTGTGAGATGAATACCTAATCGACAGTATTGTGTAACCTTGAGTGAAGTGGTGATGTTTTAGGGATGAAAGCAATTGTATGGTAACATGAATGCGCTTGAGGGCTTTCACATACATGGGGCTGAATCAATTAAGAGTACGGATATGTTGTCGAGTGCTTCCGAATGACACTCTCTACGTTTTTTTTCCCGTTATTATGGAAGATAGCTATAAACACGTTATTATATATGAAGGTGATTGTATTCCGGCTATACCACGGAGTTTCTTTCCTAATGTTCTTAGATTTATGTTTCATAATTTCAATGCTTTGTAACTGACTTTGTTTTTACTTACATGGAAGGCTGCCTTATGCTCCATAAGGATTATAAGAAAAGTACCAGACTTAGCAGAAAATTTTATGGGACCTGCTGCATCTTTACTCAAGGAAAAACATCATGGCGTCCTAATTGCTGGAGTTCAACTCTGTACTGATCTATGCAAAGCAAGTGTTAAGGCCCTTGAATATTTAAGAAAGGTAGGTGCTTGTGATATATGGTGGTTATTTATTCAAACCGCTATATGTGAAGGCTTCACATGCACAGATGTGTTAGATTTTTTCTGATATTTTCAGCGGCATTTCCTTTTAAATACTTCTTCTAGTCGTCACTTAAAGGTCCATGGTCTAAATTGATAATTTATTTGCTTTCTCATTCGTGTACGAGATTGTGCAATTGTTTTCATGCAGAAAAGAAATGTGGAGCATTGAACTCCGCTATAGATGTAAGAAACGTCAAGAAAATGACATGTAAACGATTCTTTTTTAATCGCCATTTTAGCCACAGGTCAATGATGACGAAAGAAATAAACACTGCACCTGAATAGTCATTTCTGTGTCTTTTTCTTGTTCACTTGTCAAGAGCTTTCTTCCATTTTGATATTCCTGGGTGAAACCCAACTTACACTGTGCTTGTTGTATATTTTTTTGACCTTTAGTCTATTATATGTATCTTCGGTTTCTGTATTTAAACTCATACAGATACCATATTAGTTGGATGTAATGTGTGATGTAGATTTTTCTTTTGTTGAAACTGATGTCTGCTGTTTTAGCTTCATACTTGCTTAAATTTTGAAGGTATTTTCAGGTTAAATTTTGAGCGCATATATCTTAGTTTGATACTACTCGATTATTTTACAGAACTGCACAGACGTATCTGTTCGAATTCTCAAGGATGTCTCAAACAGTGCATATGCACCAGAGTACGATGTTGGGGGTATAACCGATCCTTTCCTGCACATCCGAGTGCTTAGACTCATGCATATGTTAGGTCAGGATGACGCAGATGCCAGCGAATACATGAATGACATTCTTGCCCAAGTGAGTTTCGTTCTTGTGGTTATTTTCTTGATCGAATTATGCTTTCTTTGTTCAATATAAAATTATGATAAATTAAAATTTGAGAGTGTTTCCAAAACACTGTTTCATTGTGTATAACTGCCAGCTGTTACATCATCAAACTGCTTAATATTTCTCCGTGATGGTTGGTATTGGGTTTGGGATGTATTAAGAATCTCCTCTGTCAGTCGTATTGTATAATCTCCTATGAAGACACTAGATCACCTTCCCTCTAAGAGTCATATCGGGTGAGGATGAAGTCACATGGGAGATTCCGTGTTCGTGATTTACTGACTACCGTTGTGGATCATATTCACAATGTGTGCGGTCCCTGTGAGGAGGAAGGAGGAACGCCGGAACATTTTCTCATGTGTTACTCCTTTAGGAGATTTTATAATGGTTATCCTGTAGCATAGGTCTACAGTAGCAACATTCCTGTCATATTGATAATCTTTGGGTGTGATGGAATAGGGTTGCACTTGGAAGATAGATGACGCTTATTTGTGTGTTGTTTTGTATCCTTTTATCTGAGCTATATAGATGGACACAGACATGCACATTTTCAGAAAGAGGAGAGATGCGTCTTGCAAGGTTTTGAAAGTGAAGTTGTGACAGGATGGAGTGTGAGACTGTATGATTTGAAGAAGAGGAGACTCTTTTTTTAAGGTTGTAAGGTTTTTAATTTTGGTTCTACGTTGTTGAAGGACTATGCTGATGTATAGAAAGGTCTTTTTGTAGCTCGTATTTTACGCACTTATTTATTTTCTTCAAGGACATCGCGGTACTAAAGACTTTCTTATTAAACCTGCCTATTTTGAATTCCCAATTCAATACCTTTCTTAATCTTCTGTTACTGCTTATGTTTATGATGCTATTAGGGATTTTCCTGCCAAATCCCCCGAAATCTAACTCTTCGAGTTTTTTAGGCTTTGATTTCTGTGTAGTTTCCTGCTTATAATTGCTCCATGATAATAATGGGAAACAAATCTCTTAGGCAAACCGCTTGCTATCCTAGTATTTTTAATGGCAAAGATTATAACAGATTTTGTCACTATCAGCTTACTGAATACCGTTTGAAAAACTGGATTTTTTTGATCAGGTTGCAACCAAAACTGAATCTAATAAGAATGCTGGGAATGCCATTTTATATGAATGCGTTGAAACCATTATGGGGATTGAAGCCACCAGTGGCTTACGCGTGCTGGCAATTAACATTCTGGGAAGATTCTTATCCAACCGTGATAACAATATCAGGTGAATTTTATCTCAGCTGTTCTTCAAATATATACTTTCCCTCGTGTAGTTTCGGGCAAGATCATATTACTTTTCTTGTGCGCTCATAATTTTTAAATAGCATGATTCCACCTTCACTTAAATGAAAAAAATGATCTGAATGGTCTATACCCACTAAAGACATGACCGCCTAAAAAGCGTAGTTGATTGTAAATATGAAATTGAAAGCCATCTGAATGCTGAAATTGTGTCACCCGGAAGGAACCATGCGCAGGTTTTCAAAGAAACAGCGCTATGTTATGTGCCGTCTTAAATTGCTGCCCTACTGCTGACACCATTACATGCATCCTGTACATTTCCGTAAAACAATCTTTTAACTTCTCTCCTTTATACTGTTCAGGAGTTACTTTCTAGTTAGAAGCTATCTACGCTTCTGATAATTTTTATGAGTAGCCTGAAAATGCAATGGCGTGTATTGCAATTTCTTGTGCTTTCTGTTGAAGTGAAATCCTGTGTTCTAGTTTGTCCTTTAGAAAGTCATCTGGTTTCACCATCAGATATGTATATATTGCTGATGTTTCGAGTATGCTCTCTCCAAAACCTTCCCCCTTGTGAGTTCATTTATCTCTCGACTTGCCTTAGAAAAAATTTCAATTCAATGTGAAAGGAGACAGAATTGTGTTGTTTTATAATCCATGTGCAATCGTATTTTCAATATTTTAGAAACAAGCTATTTACCAGATCATTTCATTTAAATTTATATTTTTGGACACCAAATATGACTAGTCCGTTGATTAAACTTCATACAACGGTAAAAGGCAGGAAGCATAATTTTAGCAAGTCTTCTTGCGTTCCCTACCATAGTTATGATCTACGTCACTAGCAGTAACACTTAATATGATCTTATTTTGCTTTGCATTTCTATTTGTTTGTTATGTACCATTGCTAATGCGCTCTGAACAAAAATGTTCTTCAAAACTGTGACGTTTTATCTTCTAATATGTGGACAAAGCTGAACAATGGTAATTATTTTCTTATAGATAACGTATATCTTCTCATTATTCTATTGATTTATTAGTTGTTTGACACACCTTTCTCTATCCTCATTTGGGTTTTAATATTTCTATATCCACGATATTTTGGCAATTTTTTTTCACTATTTAAAAATGATTTATATTCTATTTGTTTTTATAATTATATTGTCGATTGAATTTGTGAACTAGTTTCGCGGGAATGGAAGTGCTTGATAACAGCTAATCATGCACTAGTTAATCATGTTTTATGTTTCCTGTCTGTTCAGGTATGTTGCATTAAATATGCTAATGAAAGCTATTGCAGTTGACTCTCAAGCAGTACAGAGACATAGGGCCACGATTTTAGATTGTGTCAAGGTATTGAGTTTCTTTTCATTTTTTGTCTTTCTGATTATTGACCTGAAATGGACGGAAATGCAAATATGTGTTCTCCATTCTTCTCTCGACTAACTTTTAGAAAGACATCACATATGATATGCTCTGACCAGTTCAGATGATTCTTTATTCTTTTTCCCTTTGTGAATGATTCTCATATCCGAACTATATTGTTTAACCATGTTTCAAGGATCTTTTTTGTTCTTTATGCATCACTTTTCTATTTTAATTGCATAAATGTGCAAATTCCCATCATTGTTTTCTAACACGAACCCCATGTTACAGTACATTCCACTTTTCCTGTTAGTTGAATGTTGTACTTGGTTGTTGCCTTGCAAGTCCTCTGCAGTGGATGCTGTCTTTCTTCCAAATGCATGGAAGTTGAGAAAAAGTATCAAATGGGATCTCCTCGAGTACACTAGGAATACAGAATTCAAAAATGCTAAATGCGTCATTACTTTGCCAAGTGATGGCAAAGGGCTTTAAAAATAATACAAGAATTGTCAAAGGATGTTGATTATTGGCACCCTAAGTTTTTTTAAAGACTAACATTTTGACTTCAATATAGTTGAAGATAGATGACAAAAGTACCGCAGAAACTGGTTTTAAGTGAAACCGAAATTCATTAGTTCATTTATGCTATCTTTTTCAATGTTACTATGTTCAATATATCAATCTAGACAATTATGGCTTTACCTAATTTTATAGCACGGCAACTTGACCATGAAGAACGAAGTACATTTAGTTGAGTTATCAGTGTAAAACTATCTCCGAATAGAAAGTTATAATGGGGTGGGAGAAGCGCATGCATTTTTATCTGATGACAGTGCTTCATGTGCCTCTCATGCCCCTCGACTTAAAGGGAAAAAAATCTGGTTCCTTGTTTGGATGCACACTATATCCATTTGTCCATTTGAGGGAATTCTTGATCTCATTTATCTTTGTTTGATGATGCGGAAGTGTTAGCTTTTAATTCCTTCCTACTAGCCACTTGGAAATGGCTACCCTGGTCAATGGAAACCTTTTCAATGTGATACCCACTGACATAAATGGATTTACAACTTTATGTTATTAAATATTGTCAGAAGTTTTTGGGAACCCAAATTATAAGCTGGCATAGATTTCTGTAATAGGCTCCTCTGTAGCGCTTGGTCGTCTTTCAAAAATCTTGGCTCCAATCAATTATTGTTTGTGCTGATGAAGTATGCTCTATGATGGATTTTGATTTTCTCATCGTAAAAGTTCTTCCTGATTTTCAGGGTTTAAGATTCTAATTTTTCTTCTGAATCGTACAGGATTCTGATGCATCAATTCGCAAAAGGGCCCTAGAGCTTATCTTCCTTCTTGTCAATGAAACAAACATGCAGTCCCTAACACAAGAGCTTATAGATTATCTTCAAGTAAGTGATCAAGATTTCAAGGAAGACCTTGCCGAGAAGATTTGTTCAATCGTGGAAAAGTAAGAAAGTCGCCATGCTCCGATAGCTGCATCATTTTTCGCTTTATGGAGAAGTGATATGCACTATTATTTCACCTTTCTTTTCATGCTAGTGAAACCCAGCGAATCACTTCTTGAGGGCTTGCCTTGGGTCAAGGGCCTACTTCAGGGTGGCTGAATGAAATAGCATTCGATTGCTGATTTATAAATATATAGTCTGGCACTTGAAACATAAAGCGCTCGTGATGAACCGACCTTTGTTGAGGCAATTGGCATTCAGATTTAATTTTTCTTCTATATGATCCTAAGATTGCGGATGAGTGGAGGGATAAGGTGCTGTGTTAGAAAAGAAACTGTGTAGTTTGATATATGATCTTATATATGATCCATCATTGATACTTTGATAAAATAGAAACTGTGTGCTTTTTTGGGGATATGACAGGGGTTGTTATGGTTTTCGTACGTACAATTTTATCGAGTGATTGGTACCTACCCATTTTTGTTTACTTTTACTATCTGGGATGTCTAGTCTCTGTGGTGCTTGGTACATGTCTTGTTGTAGTTGGGATTATGTCTGTGATTCGTTTATTTGATGAAGTTGGGGATCGGTGACTGTGATTTAGAGATGTGAAGGGCATATTTCAGTGTGAAGTCTTCTTGATGTGCTGGATATTTGTAGGGTGCTTGAGGTGATGACATGGGGTCTGTCAAAGAAGATTAAAAAGTCGCAAGGGGGGAAAGAGAGTCACAGAGGGAAAGGGAAAGATTGGTGATTCATTAAAGTTGAGTAGAGGAGACTCTCCTGCATGCTTGTCACAAGTGATGGGCTGTTAGCATATGAACAGGGCCACCGTCCTTTCCAGAGAAGCTTTCTGGTTTCGCTTTGCTCACTTAGCATGTTTGATGCCTTGCCTGCCTTCTTAGTGGCCCAGAAACCAACCTGTTGTTCAGATACTAAATTGTCTAGGATGACACCAGGAAAAAGTTGATCAAATGTCAAATATTTTGCAATCATCGAATGAGTGCAGTCGACACCTTCGAAAAAACAGTTATGTTCGTGAGCACGGTGATAATGTCAAAGTTGGAGAAAGCTTTTCGCAGCATAATCAATTTCCAACGACCAGAAATTGTGTTATGAAAGGGGACGTATGCATTTTCTGATAGATGTTTTAAAGATGCGAATATTAGAAGATTCTATCACTATAGAACTGGCGCTATTATAATGTTGCCACGTTGGAAACGCTATCTTTATCATTTTCTTTACTACCAAATAGATGTACTCGGATATTCATGGATTTGACTACTTTTCGACTTATGTGTGACTATGGTAGAATGCATGATTTTAGGATTGGGAAATAGTTTTCTGTTGATTTCTATACGTACTATTCCTTGGATTTGTTCCAGTTTTGTAGATTATATATATTTTTTATTTCACACTGTTTTGCCTTCAGATTTTTTAATGTTCCTTATCCTACTGATGTTTGGTCTAGTGACATTTACTGATCTATACTTTACTGTTCATTTAGATTTTCCCCGGAGAAGTTGTGGTATATCGATCAAATGCTCAAGGTTTTGTCAGAGGTAGGCTGAACTATTTTGAATTCTTGTCTGTCATGATTCTAAAATTCATATATTAAATTTTTTGGGCTTCTGACTTTCACCTGTTTGCGTTACTCCATATATTTATTATCAGTTACTGTTAGAAGGCTGCTTGTCGAATAATTTGTTCCCGTAACAAGCGCATACTTTGTGGAATGCTGGAGTTTTTTCAGGCATTTCTTGTACATACTAGGCCAATGTTTGTGAGAAGCTTGACCTTGGCCATTCTTGGCAGGAAATATCCTGCCCAGGGCTCTTGGTTTGCCAAAGAAATAGGGAAAGTTGACGCTTCAAGTCTCGTCCTATCTGAATTGACATCTGATTAGTTTGGGTTTGTCTGCACGTCTGCATATCAAGATATTCATTGTCTACTCTTCATCTTAACAAAAAGTGGTCTAGAATTTAGTCACTGTGAAGGAAGCGGCTTCTTCCCTCCAGATTATCTTGCAAGATTATGAACTGTTCTAGCCTTTACAAGTCAGTCATGGTAGCCCTAATTTGCGTGCAGCGTGAAGCAGAAATTTTTTAACATCTTGGATTGTGCTTATATTTTCCTCTATGCCAATGTGGACCTATCGCACGACATAGCTTTCTATGCCTTTTTACCTGCCATCATGTATCATTGGGGGCACCACAGTGTGGTCCCTTGTTCGTGTGCTCTTTATAGTTTGGTATTGTCGTGATGATCCATGCCACTACAACATGGTTCTCGTCCGACTGTATTTCGCCATACATTTATAAAAATTCATGCCCTCTTTGTGACCGAGAGGTTACAACTTTCATCTTATTTAACCAACGATATCTTTGTTGTTCCTAAGTTTTCCTTCACATATATTTTATCCCAACACATTAGTACAGTGAGAAAAAATGAAGCGATTTACACAAGGCTCATAGGGGTCTACTTAGTTAGAGATTCATCACCAAGATACCTATCACTGTGGTACTTTTTGATTTCATGGTAACTAGCTCTGTTGTCCTCAGTAGTACTTCTTTGGTCCTCTTAGACTGTTGTGAACATACACTTCGGACATTAGGAATGCATGTTCCTCAAAGGAAACTGTTTTGTTGTTACTTAGAAGTTTGGTGATGTGCTGAACAGATGCTGTCATTGAATATGTTCAGTGTAATGAGCGTCAATAGGCTTTCTCTGTCCGTAGTAGCCTTTTTATAAGACTGCATCCACTTCGTCAAAACAAGACAAAAGAAAAACGAAATGCCCAGTGCCATATGAGTGAAACCTGAAAGTCAGTTTTATGGTTTGACCAATATGGCCAGTCGTTTCTGGTCTGTTTTTAGTTCAAACGATAACTGCTCTTTTGTGGTGACATATTTGGTCACTAAATTGGTTCATGTTCAGGCAACATAATGTGCATAATGTGCCAAGACATTTTTACATGTTACTTGATAGCGCTGTTTATCCTTCAAAAAATTATATCTTGCTGTTTGATAAAACCATTCTCGATTAATAAATTCTTTTTTGGTAGGCTGGGAATTATGTAAAAGATGAAGTTTGGCATGCCCTTATTGTCGTGATAAGCAATGCACCTGAACTTCATGGATATACTGTAAGATCCCTATTCAAGGCTTTGGAGACATCATGTGAGGAGGTATTGCATCATTCTACCTGAGCTGAGTTTTCTGTATTTACAATATCATTCGTTTTAAAATTTCTGCCGATGTGATATACAGAAAAGCCTAGTTCGGGTAGCAGTGTGGTGCATTGGTGAATACGGTGATATGTTGATCAATAATGTTGGCGTGCTTGGGAAAGAGGAAGCAATAACGGTAAGTTTATCTGCTCTTTGTGGGGAACCCATTTGAAGTTTCATTTGAGATACCCAAAACCTGACATTGCATGTTGAAGCCTAATGAAATTTTACTATTTCTCTCTTTAAATATTGTTTATGCAACATTCCACGAGGATAGTGACACTAAAGTATATTTAGGACCAAAGCTTCCTGGTTTGAGGGTCTCTTGCAAAACACTTTTCAATTCGTGGTCTAAGTCAAAAGAAAATAAACCGTCCGAAAAAGTTCGTGTTGCTGCTTGCTACTCGTTAATTTTGAAACGGCTTGCCAATTATTTGTAAACTTAGTGCAAAATGTCTGACCAATTCGATAGTTATAAGTATGTAGTATCACAGAAGGTTTGATGCGGACAATGATTTGGAAGGAGCAAGGAAGTTCGGAGCTTGCTGTCAATTTTCCTTTTAAACAAAAAGCCTCTTATTTTTAGCGATTTCCCATCAATTGTACTAAAATGTGGATGCATTAAAAAAGTGTACGATGTTAAAACTTTTAGAAATCACAAACTTTCTGTTAATAAAAAAAATATATACCTCGGTTTTTAGCCTGCTACCATTTTTCTTTTTCTTTGGTGGACGCCGTGTTTAAACTGATTCCTCAAATAGGATTTTCTGTGGACCGTTTAACTTGGGTGACCATAAAGTAGTCTTGGCCCATTTGAAACTTCTACGTGATTTCGCTTCGCATGTCCAGGGCAAGTGATCTTCTTGATTTTGAATGCAAAATGTGACACCTCAACTTTCTGGTTGATTTTAATTTTCTGCTGCAAAGTCGCAGTTTCTATTTTCTCGTCTTTCTGACTCAAATCATCAAACATATATTTTGGAACTTCTGTGGTTCAATCTTCAGTTTTGTCACTGGGTAATTGGTTCATAATAGGAACGACCATCTTTTGGTTGAGTCCTCCTTCAACTCTACTGCAAGTTTGAGAGACTAAATGGCATCCCATGCTTAAGCATTTCGAAATCAACTTAGCGGAATTGATCACTGGCCACAAACATGTGACATTTCGTAAAAGGTTGTGCTTCAGTTTGCATGTTTTCCTGAGATATAGGAGGAGGGATATCTGCTGAAGGATTTCAAGACTCTGCTCCATAGATGGCCATTATTGATGCATTCTACGATATGAGAGACTGACGACTAGAGTTGAACAGAGAAGCCGTAAATCAAAGGCTATAGATGATAGCTTTTGAATGAAGGAAAACGCAGGCCTTTACAATTGATTTTTCAGTGTACAGTAAATTAGTTGCTGTACAAGACAAGGTTCCGCGCAAGTTTCTTACAATCGTATCATGGTCTTCGAATTCCATAAAACCTTGATGCCCTTGTTTGCTTTCTGTTATGAACGATTTCCTTGCGTTCACTTCAACAAGTAATGAACTATAGTTTAGGTCACATTTGAATGTGAGCGTTTTCTGTGATGGATCCCCCATGCGCTGATGTCAAAAATTCCACGTCTGACTGGGGAGAAACAGATCTTCTATTTCTGGATATTCTTCTCCACTCTGTCTTGTGAGAAAACTATGTAGGTCTCATGAGTCACTGATGGTAGGCCTTGTATTTGATATCACTCTCTTAACGCTGTTAAATTCCATCTCCATGCTCGCAAACTCAGTCTAAAATTCATTGTGGTGTCTCTCCAACTTTAATTAAAACTTTTTCCTGCAGGTCTGAGTGCTTGTGTGATCAAATATGAGTTTTGCTGTCATTTCATGCTTTCAGAACATGATTATGTAGACTTTGATATGTATTGTAAATACTCCGTTAATTTCGAAACATTTTCCGCGCAGGTGACAGAGTCTGATGTTATAGATGTTGTGGAGATTGCCCTGAAACGCCATTCATCTGATGTCACAACACGTGCTATGTCTCTTGTTGCCCTGTTGAAGCTCTCCTCCCGTTTCCCCACCTGCTCAGAGTAAGTTTTGTGCTCTGCAGATGAGATTAAAAACAGTCTTTATACTCAGCGAGATGTTTTAGGATAGTCGCCAACATCTATATATGCCTCTCTGTGTATAAAAACACGACTATTGTGTTGGAGGGTTTTGTTGAGAGCTGACCGTTTATGTACATGCCTTATTTCTTCTGATATTTAATGTATACAGTGTGTGACTACCTTCAAAAATGATTTGACTTGATAAAAAAAACCTGTAAATCATAACTTTAGCGACCACAGTTTAATGTCTTAATAAAGATTAGGCGTTCTGCCTTTGTCCTTTCTATTTGAGAAAACAAGTTTATTTAGTTAAAAATGGATTATAATATTGTTGAGGAAAGAAGGATAATGTTCTTAAGTTATTCTGCAGGAGGATACAGGAAATTATGATTCAGCAAAAGGGAAGCCTTGTACTGGAATTGCAACAGCGATCTATAGAATTTAATTCCATTATCCAGAAGCATCAGAATATCAGGTAACTGATGACTTTGTCTTCCATCTTTTCTCATAGAGTTCGTTACGCGTCTTAATCAAATGTGGCTACATGATTTTCTATGAAAAACTCCTCAGGTCATCTGTAGTGGAGCGGATGCCTGTCTTAGATATCGCTACGTATAATTTAAAGAGAGCTGCTTCCTCCCCAGCAAGCATTCCAAGTGAAAAGGCAACGCAGACATCCTCTTCAGGGGCTTCCCTCAAGCTTCCAAATGGAGTCAATAACCACACTTCAGCTCCCTTGGTGGATTTGCTTGATTTAAGTTCTGATGATATTCCTCAAACGAGTTCCTCTACTGGTGATTTTCTGCATGATCTACTTGGAATGGATTTGACAACTCCCTCGTCAGCTGGTATGACTCTCGATTCCTTCATCTTTCTGCCATTATAGAATGTAGGAAAATTTGAACGCTCCAATACTGCGCTTTCTACTTTTAATAACATTTTGGTGCGTGAAACCAATCATATTTTTCATTTAGTGGTCAATGGACACCCAGTTCAGCTGAATCCTATTGATGTTGTAGGTGTGTCTATTGATGCATCCTGATTATAAGTGATCATAAAGTGAATGCATTTTCTCTAGCACTGTGTAAACATGATATTATTTATTGATTATTGACATTCTTGTGCACATTGTTTGATGGGATGTAGCATTGTGTTCTCACTGCTTGCTATTTTACTGCTTCAGTTGTGGAATTAACTTGTTTTGGTCGATACTCAATGCATTCTTTCACCCTGAACCAATCTACTCATTATGGCATCGTCTCATATCTCCTAACCCTTAGTAACGGATCATTGGGACTTTCTGTCCAGTAGTTGCGTCACTTTCCAAATCCGTGGAATTATGCTTCTTTGAAAGTAGTCCTGTACTTATTTTTGCCGCCAAGGAACTTGGTAAAACACAACTTTAGTATTCGTTCACTTTTTATCTACTCCAGAGGATCGTTGCTTGTGTCTGATTCAGACATGTGTGCATAGTTGGCTTTTGTTTCAAAATTTTCCCTCACTCATATTGGTTTATTAGCATGTGAAACGAAAGGGAATCCCTAGATCTAACTCGTGGGTAATGTTTTTCAGTTTTTTAGTTGTAATTTACAATATACTATATTTAACCTAGCAGCGATCAACACTTGGAGGTATGTGCTAGTTTTGGGTCAAATGAAAAACTATTCGAGTCAGGATGGAGATGGGTAACTGCTAGGCAAATATCTCTTTGGCCAAAGCGTTACAGAACAACCAAAGGCAATGAGCCGTCTGTATGACGCAACTTCTGCAGTAGGCTAAGACACAATCGAACTTGCAGGTGGTTTTGTATGGAGGTTTCCTTTGATTACATTGAGTCTCGTGATTAATGAATTCCAGACATGGTGATGGAGAACGCCACACGTTTTGCTGGGACAATCATAGTCTTCGTTCTGTGCCTTGAAGATTTGGTTTCCCTTCTGTCACCAGTAGTCATTTTTGGTAGTTTGACTCCTCAGTGGGGTCAATCTCCTTTTTTTCTCTATAATAATCTTCCTCAAAGAGCGAACTTCCTATTTTATGTAGAACCTTAAAGGGCTAGCTTTTATTTCATTAGGTTTTCTTACCGGTAGTTAGAAACCAAAGCACAACGGAAGGTGGGCCGTAGCATTGTTTTACTGCCAATCCATATCGTTTGTTGAATCGGATACCCTTTTCCTTTCTATTGTGCGGTTAATAGTAAAAATGTTATTAATAGTCTTTGTCGATATCTTGAATAGAAAAAGTGCTCCTTCGTTGCGCTCGGTTATTTTCCTCAGAATGGTGTTAGAACACGTACAACTGCAAACCTTTTTCCCCTATTTCATAGAACGCATCTTCTTTTAGTTATTTTATTAATGAGGGTATGGAACCTGCTAACACTGCATGTCTTTTTCCAGGAAAACCTGCTGCGGCTTCTGGTGGTGTAGATATTCTGATGGATCTGCTATCAGTTGGAACATCATCTGTACCGACTGACGTATTGGGTCCTGATAATATTTCCTTGAAACAGGACAGCACACAAACAATTGCGTCCCTTGATAGACTATCACTTTCATCTCCAGCTTCTTCCACCCCTCAGAGATCATTATTGGATTCTTTCCAAGACCCATCTCAGAAAACAAAGCCAAATCCTGGAGTGTCCCCGGTTATTGATTTGTTGGATGGATTTAACTCCAGTGATTTATTATCAAGTGAGTCGTTCAACGTTCTTTCTTCTCCTTTGGTCGTGTGTGTGGTGATGGGACTCGCGGTAATAATTTTTGTTTCTAATAGGAGAAGAAGCCCCTGCTTTTCCTTCTATCACTGCATTCCAGAGCAGCTCTTTGAAAATAACCTTCCAATTCTCGAAGCAACCTGGAAATCCACAAGTGACTTTAATTCAGGCAACTTTCATCAATTTGTCATCTAATGATTACACGGATTTTCTTTTCCAAGCAGCTGTTCCTAAGGTGAAGTGTAACACTCTGATTTGATATTCTTCTAGTTTCATAAAACAGCCTCTAATTTTTATCATTTTCGGTATTGCTGCTCATTAGCTTTCCTTTGATGGTATTTCCTTTCGTTCATATGATATCTATTTTGGCTTTAAACTGGTATATTTTTAGCCGCACCAGATGATGCCACATCATGATCAATACACTTTCCTGCTCTTGGAGATGTCCGTTATTTTTGAATGGCACCTTGGTAAAATTTATCTAGTAGGGTCGAATTTCAAACTTTTGGCCGTATTAAGTTTATACCAAGTTTTTTTTTTTGCATTTTAACATCTCCTTCTATCTTTTATTTTTCTGAAAATTCAGAAGCGGCTTTTCTAAATCATCAAATTTAGACGGCATTGACGAAAAAAAAACACTGTAATCTAGAATCCAGACGGCAATATACTCATCCTTAGGGTTCCTTGTAAGCGAGTCATTAGGAGGAAGGGAGTGCTGGTTGGTACATTTAACTTCTTGTTTGGTTACAGGGGTTCCCATGCCAGCAATAATAGGAATTAACTTAATAAAGAAACCTGCGGTAAGTCAGAAATTTGGAGCATGGATCATGAATAAAGTTCAAAAATATTTCCATCTCTCATCTCATAACGACTCTGAACGCTACACCACGAGGTGTTCTTGGAAAGTATCAAAAACTTGCTAGATTCGGAGGTGTCAGTGGCCCATATATCCCGGTGGGTATGCAGAAATAATCTTCCTTCAAATGGTGAAACAGTGCACGAGTGGTTTAGTGCGATGGGTTCTTCAGCCCATCATAATCTACTTGAATGAGCCGCATCATTTTTTCTTGAGAAAATCATTTTGATCGGTTCTGACACCCAGCGGCCCTTTTCCAACAGTTCATCCAGCTACATCTGGATCCGGCCAGTGGCAACAGCCTTCCGGCGAATGGCAAGGGGACGGTCACACAGAGCCTGAGCCTCACTAACAGCCAACATGGGCAGGTACTCAGCGGGCGATTTCTGATGCCTAGGGTTTCCCTTTCCCCTACCCCGATTTAGCAATGATCTGAAGAAATATATTGAAGAGAAACCCTCATTTTTTCTTCTCAGAAAGCCCTCGCCATGCGGATAAGGCTTGCCTACAAGGTGAACAACCAGGACACACTGGAACAGGGGCAGATCAGCAATTTCCCTCCTGGCTTGTGAAGATGCATTTTGCCGCAGAGAGAGGGAGAGAGAGAGAGAGAGAGAGAGAGAGAGAGAGAGAGAGAGAGAGAGAGAGAGAGAGAGAGAGAGAAGCTTCTTCTTGTGGTTGGTTTTCTTCGAGCCAGTGGTTTTCGTACCGTCTCGAGCGCCATTCTTTTTTTTTTTTTTTTTGGTTGAAGGGACACGAAATTTCCCAAAAGGAGCTCGATCTTGTGGTGCACGGCGGCCTTGGCTTGGTCTATAGTGTTGGTGGTCTTCTCTGTGGCCTCCTGTCAAGAGTCTTCTGTAACAGGGATTCCGCCGGCTGCTTGAATAATGTTTTGGGCCTTCACTTCCGTTCCATGAAGACGCCGCGCCATCTGGGCGATCAATGCCTGCGGTCTCATCATCCTCTTCCTATCAACAGGAAGGAAGAAGAGAGAGAGAGAGAGAGAGAGAGAGA
Source organism: Spirodela polyrhiza (assembly GCA_024713555.1). Lineage (NCBI taxonomy): Eukaryota > Viridiplantae > Streptophyta > Magnoliopsida > Alismatales > Araceae > Spirodela > Spirodela polyrhiza. Next base: position 1,349,808 of record CM046532.1, read on the forward strand.
GAGAGAGAGAGCTCTTTAGCGGCTCATAATTTCCCCTTGTTGGTTTTAAAAAAGTCGCTTCAGGCGGGGACTCTCTCTCTCTCTAAGGGGCCGCCAAAAAGAGTGATCTTCTTACCTTCATGGGAAGTAACTTCTCAGGGTGGTTTCCTTACCTTCAGAGAAGTATGGAGCTCTTTAGCGGCTCATAATTTCCCCCTTGTTGGTGCTAAAAAGTCAACGAGATTCTCTACTCGGATGGGGACTCTCTCTGGCAACCCAAAAGAGCGCTCTTCATGTGGTGCTCTCCGTACCTTCATAGAAGTATGGAGCTCTTTAGCTCCTCATAAGGTCCACCTTGTTGTTGTTAAAAAGTCAACGAAATGCTCACTTGAGGTGGGGACTCTCTCTCTCTCTCTCTCTCTCTCTCTCTCTCTCTATCTCCAAAAGGGTGAGGGGCTCAGGCTGCTCTTCTTACCTTGAGAGGAAGTAAGATCGGACAGAAAAGATTCGATCTTTGTTCTAAATGGAGTGATCATCGTGGAGGTTCAATTCGGCTTTTGGCTTCTGGTGGAATCCCTGGTTGACCCTCAAACGTTTATACGGCAAGGAGGCGGAGATTTTGGTCGCTGACGCCCATCTCCCCATCGCCTCCACCTCCCCGTTATCCGCTCTCCCTCGAAGCAAGTCGGATGCTGTTCTGCCGGCACTGCCACCGCGCCACCTTCAGCTCCTCCGCTGTCCTCCGCAATGGCTGCCCCCCTCTATGCACTTCCCAAATCCCCGTGGCTCCCCTCTTTCCGCCCATTTCGCTGCCACAGAGCTCCCTCCAATTCTCCCTTCAGAACCAGGCAGGCGGGAGGCGGAGGCCGGTGACATCGGTCGCCTCCACGACAGCGTCGGAGGCGGCAGCGACGTACGACGGTGATGGTGAGGAGGAGGGCGATTGCGGCCTCGGGGAGTTCCGGAAGCAGAACGCCAGGTCTGCTGTCGTCCTCGGCTACCTTGGGCCGCATGCGCAAACGGGAGTTAACGAGGAGGACGAAGATGAAATGCTGGTGACAGAGGACGAGGGAGAAGAAGACGGTGAAGAGCTGCAGAAGAAGAGGATGCTGGAGGTCTCCCTTGTCAGCCGGAGGAAGCCCAGGTTTCCCGGTGCCATCGACTTCCCAAAGGCAGATGAGGAGGTACCCGCTCTCCCAGCTTCTGTGGGCGGCGATAGCAGAGTACTGCTTCAGGCTCTCGAGGTCCGGCGGGGTGTCGTCGCCGAGATGCTGAAGGAGGCCATGCGGGCATCCAAGCTCAGCATAACATACTCTACGAACCTCGTATCTCGCCTGTCGGGCTTTGTGGATCGGGCGCTGATCGAGGCGGCCACCATGAAGAGGAACCCCGAATTCTCGCATCTGAGCTTCAATGCCCGTGTGAACAACTACATCCAGAGCTCCGGCGTCATCCCACTGGTCAAGTAAAACCTTGATTTCTTTCGCGGAAATTTCTGGGCAGGATTTCTATCTCTTACCCGATGCTTCCGATTCTGAGACGGGATCTTGTGTGCATCAGGTGGCTGAAGCACAATTCGCTGTCGTACCCTCAGATCGGAAAGGCCATATGCCTGTGCACAGCTGATCTGGAGCGCTTGAGGCATCTGGCTGAATGGCTGAAGTCCATTCATGTGAAGGGGGACTTCCTCGGTCTGGTTCTCACCAGAGCAGAAAATCTCATAGATCGTAGCACGGATGAACTGGATGAACTTGTTGATTACCTCGAAGAAAATGGAGTAAGAAGGGATTGGGTGGGCTTTGTTGTAGGCCGATGTCCTCAGCTTTTGACCTTTAGCATGGAACACTTGGAGCAGCGGGTGAATTTTTATCTGAAAATGGGCATAAGCAGGAATGACTTCGGCACCATGGTTTATGATTATCCCAAGGCTCTGGGCTTCTTTGATTTGGACGTGATGAATGATAAGGTAGCATTCTGAGTAATCTAAGTGAGTTAATTTGCAACAGTTCAAAAGAAAAAAATTATTTTTTTTCTAATACCATGATGAATAAGCATTAAATGTTGTGCCAGGTCAACTATCTTCGAGAATTCGGTTTAAATACTGATGATCTTGGACGATTATTGGCTCACAAGCCTCAGCTGATGGGCTGCAGCATTGAGGAGAGATGGAAGCCACTCGTGAAGTACTTGTACTACCTTGGAGTTGATAGAGATGGGATGAGAAGAATACTACTGATGAAACCCATGGTTTTCTGTGTTGATCTGGAGACAACGATTGCCCCCAAGGTATTGAATCTTCTGATGCAAACATTAAACAATAGTGTTTGTTGGGAAAAAAAAAATCTTTTCTGCATTCCTTTCCGTTCACTATTACAATCTTTAATGTCTGACTATGATTACTATGATCCCTGTTCTTGGAAATCTTGAAGCTCTGGTATCTATCTCGAGTATCAGTAGTTATAGTATATATATTCATCGATCATTACACTTTTTAGGACATGGAATCTGTTAAAAATGTTCCATCCCTATTCTTGCACGGTGAAATTTTTTTTTTCAACTCCCGTTGACTAATCTTTTTCTTGTGCGGTTTAAGGTAAGATTTCTACAGGACGTCGGCGTCCGGCCAGAAGCCATCGGTGGAGTGCTGGTCAAGTTCCCACCGTTACTAACGTACAGCCTCTACAAGAAAATCCGACCAGTCGTATGTTCTTTCCCTCATCATCCCCGTTTGATATCTTACAAGAACCCACTGAAGATTCATCAATATAATCATCATATTCTTGCAGATCATATTCTTAATGACGAAAGCCGGCGTCACCCGGGAGGATATTGGGAAGGTGTTGGCCATGGAGCCGGAGCTTGTTGGGTGCAGCATCACGGACAAGCTTGACGTCAGTGTGAAGTACTTTCTGTCGTTGGGAATCCCCCTCCGGTCGCTGGGGGAGATGATCGCCGATTTTCCAATGTTACTGAAATATAATTTGGATGTTCTTCGTCCCAAGTACCGGTACTTGAGACGGGTCATGGTTCGACCATTGGAGGATCTAATCGAGTTCCCCAGGCAAGTTCTTCTTAACCCAGTAGGAGAACTGAAAATACCCACTTGTGGCATTATTCCTCTTAGCTTGGTCTTTTGATATTTAGTTCATGGCTGGAGTGCCTCCCAATGTCTTGGAACCATACGAAAGCTTCATTTATTCATTCATTCATATAAGCCGAGTTTTTGAAAAATAATTGAAACCCACCCAAGATGCATAATTAACTGTTTCTCATTCATCTGGGATCTAAACATGTAATAATCCCTCTGATCAATGAGAGATTGGGTATCTATGCATCGTTTGTGTATGATTTTTCTGTCAGGCAATGGATGCCTGATTTGGAACCATACGAAAAGCTCCATTCATTCATTCATTCATTCATTCATATAAGCCGATTTTTTGAAAAATAATTGAAACCCACCCAAGATGCATAATTAACTTTTTCTCATTCATCTGAGATCTAAACGTGTAATAATCCCTCTGATCGATGAGAGATTGGGTATCTATGCATCGTCTGTGTATATGATTTTTCTGTCAGGCAATGGATGCCTGATTTGGAACCATACGAAAAGCTTCATTCATTCATTCATTCATATCAGCCGATTTTTTGAAAAATAATTGAAACCCACCCAAGATGCATAATTAACTGTTTCTCATTCATCTGAGATCTAAACGTGTAATAATCCCTCTGATCGATGAGAGATTGGGTATCTATGCATCGTCTGTGTATATGATTTTTCTGTCAGGCAATGGATGCCGATATTCTTCTCTACTGAAGGAAGATTTCTTGCCCAGGTTCTTCAGCTACTCTCTGGATGGAAGAATCATCCCGCGGCACAGGATCCTGGTGGAGAATCGGATAAACTTTAAGCTGCGGTATATGCTGGCAGGCTCCGATGAAGCTTTTGACCAGAGAGTGAAGGAGGCGCTTTAGAAACGCCGAAGATTTGAATCTATCAGCGTGGAGAAAAATCTGCTCTCCAACGGGGAAGCTACTTCGCTCAGCTCAGCTCTGGGAGTCAACGGCTGCCTCTCTCAGCCGCCCCTGTAAATCGCACAGCCAGTACTACGTCTATTATATATATAAAAAAAAAGCAGTCTAAGAAATTATGAGGAAATTTATTCTTGTGTCCCTCGGAATGTTTTGTTTCTCCAAAATACCTCCACGGCCTGGTATTTGTCCAATATGGACCTTTGGGGGCCGAGCCCAATGGGCCGTTTCCAGCCCAGAGTGGTACCCCGGGTCAGGATCTCCTAGCTGGGCAATGCTCCAACGTCTGATACTAATCTGACGGTCAGTTTTCATAACCTGCGATGGACCCTGGCTGGGGTCTACGATCGAAGATTTCGAGAGTGGATCCTCTCCGTCGAATCGCCCGCCCCAACCCTACGCTCTCTCTCTCTCTCTCTCTCTCTTCTATGCCCTGGCGGGCCAGCGCCGGTGGCAGCGAAAGTTGGCTGCGGCAGTTTCCAATCTCCCTGATTCCTGCGTCGCCTGCGTCCTCCGCCGGCGGGAGTCCGCTGCGTCTGTGGAAGTCGTCATTGTCTTCTGAGGAACAGACCCCAGAGAGAGGTGAGCGGCTGGTGGCCTTCAAGGATCCCCGTTCCGCTCTCTTTATTGGTCTCAGTGCGTGCATGGATGTATCTTGCGCGTGTGTGAGTAGGGTGGTGGATGGGTTGAGCCAGGGTCGATTCGCGATCTTCGCCGAGTACCGAAGAGATATAATCACTAAGTGAATCTCCTTTGTGCATATGTTTGCTCGCCTCTCATCTGCATGATGCATCGAATTGAGTGCGTTTGCTTCTATAATACACTTGGAAAGATAATGGGAAGACTTGTTTTCCTGTGTTCGATTGATCTGCGCTCTATGGAAAGTGCCCAGTAGATGCCTAGTGGGGACCTTGCTTACCCCAGTTTTTCTTGGTCTATTGATCGTCTGACTGAATGTTTCTGCATGGCTGGGCGATCTTTCTGTCGAGCATTATTTGACTAGGGCACCAATTCCAAAGCTGCTGTGATCTTTCTATTCGATCTAGACGATCAGTGTGGTGTGATCCACTTAATTGTTTTGATTCTCGTGAACAGCGGAATATGTTTTTGCAATTTACTGAGAAATCCCAAATGGGACATTGCCCTTACGCGTGGCGTATACGAAGTGAACTTTTTTTCGCTTCATAATTGATTATACTGGCTACATGATAATTTTCAAATATGTTGGCCGGCAAGCACCACTACTTCACTACTCAACTTTGGTTGACGTTTTCTATTTTCCCTGAACCCCAATTCAAAAGGATGTGCGGAAAGAAAAGTGCATAGTGGGTGTCACCATCTGACTACTCTTGTGAAACGCTTCAAGAGAAAAAATGGAGGCTAGAGAAGGGTTAGTAGCAACCCTCCATCGCGAATCTCATGAAACCCGAGCCCAACAGAAAAAATGAAGGTTTTAAATGGCCAGACATTGAAAATTAGTTCTTACATGAAGATGCAAAATTTATCTTTCAACCATGGTGTAGTCTAGCATGCATGGATCCGATTCCTCCTGAGCTTTTACCTTTGGGCTGCTTATGTTTGTCTCACAATGGGGTAGAATTTCGGTGCCTCTAGGTTGCTGTGTTTGTTGTACTTTGTGGCGTGGTTTTTGAAATCTTGTGGATTCTGAAAGGAATAACATTTTTGGCACCTAGACTTATTAATTTTTCCATGCTATTCCCTCATCTAGCTGCCGAGGTTAATCTGTTGTGTCGATGGGTGCGCCGGAACGTGGTAGTAGATGAACCCTTTGAGGAGAGAGGGGCCCTCTTCTCTTTATATATCATGATTTTGGTATATCAAACCGTGGAATTATGGGCTCCTCTCTTGTCAAGACATTTCAATCTGTCTCTGGTGGCATATAGCTGTATGCTGCTCAACTTTGGCATCACAGGGGTCGTTCCCATGAGCAGATGAATTTATTGGGGACCTCTTCATGTCTATACTAGCCTGGTAATGGGCTTCGTTTTATTTTTTGGGATTCCTTCTCCACTATACCTGGTTTGTGATTGGATGCACTGGGAGGCTCTCTACGATGATATCCATAGATTTACCGTTTATTTGGGGTTTGTAGATGGACCAATGGAGAAAATTTTATTTTGCTGTGCATAAAGATGGAAAAGAAATTATCATCGTTAATATTTAATTTCTCCGAAAGGATAATGGAAGTATTTGGTGTATCTCAAAAGTCCAAAGTTTATTGACTGAGAGCTAACTACGATATATTTTGTTCATGGACCCATAATAAAGCCAAAAGATTGGGTGATTAACTGCAACTTGCAGTTCACAATGCATCCTCGGGTTATCCAGAAATGAGTCATCATAGTGGGCAGTGATCGGTGGTGTTAAAAATGATCCTGTGATGGAATTTTTAGAGGATTGAAGATGCCCTCTAGAAATGAGTCATTGCATGATTTTAATTTTCAGAGATATTAAAATTTTTCCAGAGATTGCAAATGTTTACGCTTCACATTTGTGCATCATTTATAAGACCTAATATTCTTCAACATATAGGGGAAGCTTTGAGAACTTATTTTCAATTGAATAAGTTTAAACTTGACAATTTGTCTTGCACGGTTTTTGACCGACATCCTTTCTAAAGTTAATCTTGACTTGATAGTTTACATCTTCTTGTAAAATGTTAGAAGAGTAATGTCAAGCTGGCCAGCTACTCAGATGCTTCTCCCAAAAGTTTTGATCTTTATATTGGATGGTGAAATTCAGGCTAATAGAATATTGATATTGATACTCATAGTTCTTGGTTACTTATAGTTTTTCAAGATTTTAAATTCCTCAATGTGGAAGCTGTTAGAAACGCAGAATAGATGCTCAATGTTTTCATCCTTGACGGTACAAATGTCCCTTTTATCGCTTTATATTTATTTTTTACGCTTTCCATGAATATTAACTGTTCCCAGAAAATGCTTGTGTACAGACTTTTTCCCCCCTCTTCTTCTTGTGGTGAGTTTACATGTTTTTTCTTAACTCAATTTGAGGGTCGAGTTGGGCTGTTTGCACAGGCTCTGCATACTTGTTGGCCAGCTCTTGGTTCACAACATTTTTCTGCTAAGTTACGTTAGAACTATAGTTTAATACTTAATTTTCTTCTTTCCTCCATGCTGTTTCTTGCATAATTTTCTTACTGTCATTGTGTCTCCTAAGCTAGGCATTGCAGAAAAGTGAACACCCTGTTTCCCGTTAATTTTTTCTGGCCTCAAGTTTCTTTTTTTTTCTATACGGGGAAAGCTTAATCCTACTTATAATTATGGATCTACGTGATGCTGTTTATTATATCAAGACCGGTACTATCCTGTAGACTCTTGGTGGTTGCTAATATGTTTATTACCAGACTAGGTCTGCCCCCACAGACATATGCGGCCTCAGGAAAAAAAAAAATATTGTATGAACACGAACTCCATGATATGCCCACTTTCCTATGACACACTGTCGCGTCTAGGTTCTGAAGATAGCGTGAAATTTCTTGTGATCAATCGCTCGAAATTTAATCGCTCGTTGATTTGTAAAATATGAAGGGGGTATCAAAATTCGTGCTCCAAATTAGACCCTCTGTAGACCAGTCACGATTTCCATGTCCATGGATATCCTTGTGCGATCATAGCACATGGGGACCTTCACCTTCGTTTCATCCTCCCTGATTTCTTGTGCAGCTTGGAAGGAAAGACGATGCTGAACCTGTCGAAGACAATCTGCAGAGGGGTGGCCATCAAAGAGCCCCTGATAAAAGGTAAACGCACTGCAGAGCCCATCTGCCCCGGCCATGGCCATCCTCACTATCAAGTGCTTGGTTTCAGATTCCTCAAATGCCCTGGGCCTGTTGCTCCGACGCTGGCTGACGGAGACGACCGCCGGCCCGGCAGAAGATCTGGGCAAGAAGAAGCCTGCCGGCAAGGTTTGGCCCTCCTCCAATGCCCTGCCCACCAGCGATCACACAACTCCGACGGCATTGACTTCCCTGCCCTGTGGTGATGCTGCAGCGAGGCTCTGGGTTCCAGCTCTACTCCTACATACTGGCGAGCCACCAGCTGGAGGTGGGCAGCGTGGTGATGAACTGCGACCTGTCCAAGCCCTCCAAAAAAGGTGGCTCAGGCTCGGACCAGGCCGCCGCCTACCGCCATGGAATCCTCGACCCCAACTCCCAGGTGGGCAACTGCCTGCCGCTGGGCAACATGCGGATGGGGACCTGGGTGCACGACATCGAGTGCAACCCGGGCCAGGGCGCAAAGCTGGCGCGCTCCGCGGGGACCTTCGCTAAAGTGGTGAAGGAGCCGGGCGCGCAGTGCCTGGTGCGGCTGCCCTCCGGCGTGGAGAAGGTGCTGGACTCGCGGTGCCGAGCGACCGTCGGCGTGGTCTCCAACCCCAACCACGGCGTGCGCAAGCTCAGGAAGGCCGGCAACAGCCGGTGGCTCGGCCGGCGCCCGGTAGTGCGCGGCGTGGCGATGAACCCCGTGGATCATCCGCACGGCGGCGGCGAGGGCCGCACCAAGGGCGGCAGGCCGTCGGTGTCCCCCTGGGGGAAGCCCACCAAGGCTGGCTACCGCACGGTGATTAGGAAACATGGCCGCTAGCTAGCTCAACGAACCCAGCTTGGCTTTCTCCTCGCTCTTGTCATGAATTTTGATTGGATCGTCCTCAAGATTCTGCTCTCGGGCCAATTACCACTCATCTTCGGCTTCAATGTGATGCGGCGGTGGCGGCCCATTTGATCGTCCCCGCCCACCAAGGCGGCAACTTTCACCAAAACCTCGCTATCTAAGCGCTGGGGTGGGTTTGGAAGCCCGGTTCAAGGAGCCCTACCGGGGGCGGCGCGGCGGCGGGAGATGGAGGTGAAGGCGGAGGAAAGCGACGACGACGGCGAGATGGGTTTCCTCGCCGTCCTGCGCCGTGAAGATCGCCGGGGCGACGGGGAGAAGCCGGAGGAGATGGGGAACCACTCGCCGGGAGACGAACCGGAGCAGCGGCGCTACGAGCTCGGATCGATCGGCGCGGCGCTGACCATACGACAGCTCCCGTCTCAGGGGCTCTCCTTCCAGCTCTGGCCCGCGGCCTCCTCCCTCGTCGCGCTCCTCGACCGGAACCCCTCTCTGCTCCTGGCATCGCTCCCCGCGAGCCGCCGCTGTCTCCCCAATCTGAAAATCTTGGAGCTCGGAGCAGGCACAGGACTGGTAGGCATCGCCGCCGCCGCCGTGTTGGGTGCCCGCGTCACCATCACGGACATGGCGCACGTCCTGCCCAACCTCCGCTTCAACGCTCAGGCCAACGCCCGCGCCGTCGCGGCGCGAGGCGGCGCCGTCGAGGTGCGGCAGCTCGAATGGGGTCGTCACGAGGAGGACGCCGCGGGCCTCGGCGGCGCGTCGGAGAAGGACGCCGCCGCGTTCGACCTCGTCATGGCCTCCGACGTGGTCTACCACGACCACCTGTTCGATCCTCTGCTGCAGACGCTGCAGTTCTTCGTGACGGGGGAGGTGGCGCTCGTCCTGGCCCATCTGAGGAGGTGGAAGAAGGACGCCGTGTTCTTCCGCAAGGCCAGGAAGCTCTTCGAGGTCTCTGTGATCCACACCGACCCCCCTCTGCCGGGCTCCAGAGTGGGGATCACCGTCTACCGCTTCGCCAAGAAAGCCCCGGCCGCCGCCACTGAAGCCGGCGGCGGATAACCACTCCTCCCTCTTCCGATGCTCCTGAACTCCGTTGGGATTAGCAAGTCGCTCGATTTAATGAGCATGAAATCGCAGATAGCCATGCTTTTCAATGTTGATGTGATCAAAGAATATCCTGCTCGCAAGCTCGTGTTTTCTGTAGTTCTAGCAGCTGCATGCTACCCACTATTTTGCATCGTCCATGGGTTCGAATTTGAAATCCGTGGTGGTCAACGATTGAACTCAAAAGGGTACCACGCCAAAGTTAGAAAAACAATTACAGAACAGGTCAACCCGAGAAAACGAAGACGTTGCAAGTAGTTTTTGATATTAGTAGCGATGGACCTTCAAGTCAACGGTGCATGGCAGCAGTTCTTTATTTTTTCAAGAAAAAAACTTTGCATGCAAAGAAAAAAAAAGGTTTCTTCGCTAAGTATTGTATTCAACGCGAGAGAACACAGTAGAGAAGGCCTCCGCTGGCGAAAGCTCCCAAGGAGATGGTCAACGGGGCAGGAACACAGCAGAGAAGGGCACGAGTCTGACACATCACGGCTTTATTCTGTCCTTGGGAAGCCCTGGTGCCCGGGAAGTTGCAAACGGAAGTCAAACACTCACCGGTAGAGGCTCTCCGATCTGAGATTCTCTGCGATCTCGGTCTCCCACCGGTCCCCGTTCTCAAGCAGCTTCTCCTTATCATAAAGCAGCTCCTACAGAATAAGATGCCACAAGAGGGTTCAGGAGATTCCGGACATGAAGGAGAAGGCGAAGGCAAAAAAGTCAACGGGAGGCCCACCTCGTGGGTCTCAGTGGCGAATTCGAAGTTGGGCCCTTCCACAATGGCATCAACGGGGCACGCCTCCTGGCAGAAGCCGCAGTAGATGCACTTGGTCATGTCGATGTCGTACCTGTGAATCACACGGAGGGTAGAAGAAGCCGGTTGGATTATGCAACCATAGAATCATCATCACCATATATTGAGAAACCGCGCTGTGAGATGATGCTCGTGCCTCGTGGTCCGGCGGCTGCCATCTTCACGTTCCTCGGCCTCGATGGTGATGGCCTGCGCTGGGCAGATCTGGCAATTTCAACGGAGCTCATCAGAGAAATTCTGATTCACCTGGTGGGTTGGGGCTCGTTGACAAAAATAATTAGAACATTAACAAGTGATGGGGTCCATCTACTTGAGGCTGGAGAGAGGTTGGCCGTTGACTTAATATCATTGATCTTCTAGCGAGCAAATGTCAAAATGGTGCAAGTAGAAGAGCACTGATACTCACAGCTTCGCACAGCTTGCAGGCGATGCAACGTTCTTCTCCAGTTGGATACCGACGAAGAGCATGCTCGCCGCGAAATCGGGGGCTCAGAGGGCCTTTTTCAAATGGATAATTGATCTACATGCACATTCATATGGACCGTCAGGATAAAGATCACACAATAATTCGGTTGATATGCGAAGAAAAAAAAATTGGTAGCGCAGAGTAGAAAGATAACTCACGGTGACTTTCCTTTCAAAGAAATATTTGAGCGTCAGCATCAAGCCTCTAACCATTTCAGTTAAAAACAATGTATTTATACTCCGCTCGAAAACTGCAAATGATTATCCAAAGCATCAGAAATAATCTTTCAGAACTCTTAAGCAGAACGTAAACCGACACTTGAAAGAAAAAAGCTGCGATGGCAGGAGAAATATCTGGATGGGAACTACCAGCGCTCCAGTCCTTGGATATCTCCTTGGCAAGTTGTTCCTTCTCTTCATCCTCTGAGAATTTTCCAACAAAAGGAAGATAAATTGACAAATAATGATGAAGATGGCCATGGAACATGAAAATGCCCCAATTTATTTGCAAACACAATTTCGGCATTATATGCTGGCAATTTACATACATCAACATCATGCCAGTAAGACAAAAGAAGCAGTCAAGATTAGCATCGGCAACGATCTGTCCAAGGAGTTATATCAGTAAGCAAGATGCCTTAGCCATGGATCATAATGAATTTTATACAAGATATAGAAAACTAGTGTAGTGGTTATGCTTTCCCAGTGGAACGTGTAATTGTGACCTCTAATCGCTAGCCCTCGGGTCTTGCGGATCATACCTCTTGGATCATGTATTAGGAAGGAAAAACAGTGATAAGCAACCGGTCACCTTTTAAATTGAGAATCGTAAGATACCAGGTCTTCCGAGTCCTCATTTCCGAAGGTTTGTCAAAAAAAATATGACCATTAAGTAGACTACACATTGTCAACACTCCATACGGTGATCACGGCCAAGATTAAAGATCAGAAACTCTGCCGGAAGTAACAAAAGGTCTGGCTAACCAATAAGTATCCAAGACATCATAAGATTAACCTGTCCTCAAGACTACCCAAGCAGTCATGCGGACATTTGATATAAGATGATTTTCGTATAAAAATAACGGCAGACTAATTCTAACATTCTAGCTCAAAATCCAGCCGCGCAAAAACAGTGTTGAATCTCGGATGTTTCAAGGATAAATTTACCCAGCTCAAAATTTACACACTTAGTGTTATTGGTCATCACTTCTCTCTTGCTGATGGCAGCATAACAACGAAACATAACTCCATTCTTTGAAGAAATTGCTAAAATAAAAAAGCGTTTCGAAAGTTTGCATCCACCGATTTCGCTTTTATGATAGTGGGTATCAGAACCACACGCCTTACCATAATAAGGCTAGACTGGTAATAAACATATCACCAACCCCTATGGGTTCACAGGATGGTACCAATCTTGAATAAGTGACAACTTCCCTGTTATAATACAAACGTAGCATCACGTAGTGCTAAAGGATATTTATTTTCCCTTTCACTTGTATTTATTGTATTCCTATTCTTTTGATATTGTAATAATGTCCTTCATGAGACGGGAGACTAGATCCGCATTTAGAAGTAAGACTATTATAAACCTAGACTATTTGCTCTAATTGACAATTTTCCGCAGTTATTTTTCTCCCTGGTCTTCCTCGTGCGACACTCCTTGTGGAGACCATCGACCTATGACTCCTCTGGAACTGACATGTAGTTCTACAATTATAAGTAGGATTCCCCTTTCCCCGTACGTGAAAATAATAGAAACTTGAGGCCATAAAATCATTAACGGGAAATAGGGTGTTCACTTTTCCACAATTATGCAAGAAAACAGCAGGAAGGAAAGAAGAAATTTAGAATTAGAGAATTAGTTCTAACCTCTCATAGTAGAAAAATGTTGCGAACCAAGCGGCGGCCAAGAACTATGCAGAGCCTGTGCAGACAGACCGACTCGACCCTATGATTGAGTAAAGAAAAAACAATTAAACAACCAAAAAATAATATAAAAACAAACAAGCCATACAAAAGCATTTTCTGGAAACAACTCACACTCATCAAAAGAGTACCAAATAAAGACCAAACGATAAGGAAACAGTTAATACTATCGAGGATAAAATCATAGAGCATCGATTCTACATGGTCAGCAGATTCCACGTTAAGATTTGAAAACTCAAGGGATTTATAGCAAACGCAACCCAACTAAGAACTAGGAGTACCAATCTCAGCATCACGAGACCTATCCCATGAACCAGATTTCAATCATCCAATGCTATCTGTCAACCTGGCCTTCTTAACATAATTCTTCCTCCATTCTAAAAGAAGATGCAAAAGCATCAAGTTTAACTTTGAAAGAACGCCGGTTAAAATATCAGAAGACACTTTATTAGGTGCGTTGAAGTTCGGCCTTATTTAACAGAAGATCACAAAGCCTTACCCTATATGTTTGGAAAATCTTACCAGTGTTAGATGATTGACAAATGTGGAACACAAACATTTGCAATCACTGGAAGTTTCTTGATATATCTGAAAATTAAGGACATATAATGAATGATCCCTGCCACAGATTATCTTCATTTTTAGAGAGCATCCTCCATCCACTAAGAATTGGATCATAGAATCATTTACAACACCAATCGTTATTTACTGAGAGTTGACCGATTTCTGGATAATCGAACGATGCATGATGACATGTAAGTAGCAGTTCAACTCACATCTTTTGTTATAATTTTTAGGTTACGTCTCAGTTGATAAATTTTTATTCCAGATACCTCTATCTTTCCGAGAAAAATTTATCTGAATGACGATCATTGCTTTTCCATCGTTATGCACTGTACAATTCAAATCTTTTCTGTGGATCCATCACACGCCCTGATAGAATGTAAAATTATAGATTAATTTAAACCTACATTTAACATTCTGAATATGATGTCTGATTGCATCCGAATTAACGTAAATAAATTTCCCCTTAGAAGCACCATTCTTCACGTTACTCTAGAAGCTATAGAAAACTCGGTGACTTACCGAGGCCATACAGCATTATTGCTCCATGATAAAAGTTTTTGACCCATTCAAGAGTCAAATATTCAATAGCAATGATAAACACGTCTCACTCATTCCGGCAATGTAAAAATTTGAAAACATTCCGTTACTAAAAGTTACAAGCAGATGTCCCAAAAAGATGATTCCATTTTACCGCAAATGATTTAACTTCTGTCAAAACAGTGATCACCAAAGTGGTCATATTATGAATAAAAATTAAACTATAGATTTTCCTTTGACTTCATAAATAACCATCCATTTGGGCCTCAATTATATAAATTCGGCTTCTGGTGGCGATGCATTTTGAGACAATCTGGCAACAAATATTCAACAGGCAGGCCGCCTGCATGCTTATATTTTAACACCATGGATGAGAAATTACCACAGCTAAACATTGTAACCTTTTCAAGACTCAACGAGAAAACAGATGTTTTCCTGAAGATGCAGCGTCACTCTAAAAATTTCACTCTTACTTGACTATCGCATGCTTATTAAATAATAACAGTTGCACAGGAGTATTGCTTGAAAAATCGAGAAGAAGAAATTAAGAAATTGTGATTTAATACGGCGTTTATCATATAAAACATAACCGAATAACGGGCACATAACAATAGACATAGGCCACATCAAATAACGGAACGAAAAGGAATCCCTTTCTAGATTACGATTGAAAATAATAGATGCCCTCAAAAAGGAACTTTGATATTTTTTCCATTTGATCTATATTTAGGACAAATCGATAGAGCCGTCTGAAATTTTCAAGAAAGGAATTGCGATGACCACCATGTAGATGAGCGGTGTTCAGCGACATAGCAAATTTCTCCGAATAGATTCACACGCAAAAGAGTGGGAAAAAGACAGCCAAGCCAAAGAAGTCGAAAATACTGTGCGGCTGTGCATAGATAAGCTCGCATCTCATCGTAAAATCATGAAGGTATAAATTAACCATTTCTGAGTGAACTCCTCTTAACATTTTTTTGGTTACTTTACATCCTCTAACGCACGAGAACAAAAATGACGAACGACATCCTGCCAAAAAAATGGGAAAAAGGGGACGGGGTTCTTCTTCTACGCGACATATTTCCCCCCAAAATGTTTGGCGGCGATCGTCTATCCACATTAATACTTCTGAGGCGATAGAAGCCACCACTGCCTCAACACATAGCATAATGAAAGGCCTAGGGTTTTCCAAAGACAAGACGGAACAAACGGAACAATAACAAGCCATCCGAGAGAGATTAGATCCAGAGGGCAGCCAGATCCTACCGATTGGCGAGCGCGTAAGGCGAGGAGAGTTTGCCGAGCCAGAGGTCCTGCCATGGCTGGCGAGAGGGGATGACCGAGTTCTCTCCAGCGGCTCCACGGCGAGACCGACCTCTTCACAACACTACAAGCGGTGCCACGGTTAAATTACTCTGATTTGGCAAAATTCCCATTGTTATAATATTTAAATCCACTAATATTGGGCCTATTCATTTGACGTGGCCATTCCCTTGGTTCGGCCCATTTAGAAAAGACACATTTGAGCGGTGTAGGGGAGGGGCATAACACGTGAGAAGACGCGCCGCACGTGGGGAAACGGTCATCCAGCCGAGACGGGACGTCGGAAGCGGGGAGAACCAGGCCGAAATGAGCGGAGTACGTCTTATCTCGTCCCTCAGAGCGCCTCCTCTTGCTCCTCGGCGTCCTCCGAGGTCCGAGCAGGCGCAATCCCCCAAGGCCGCCGAAGGCGACGCTGCGTTTCCCTTCGAAACTTCGCGCCGGAGTGCTTCACTGTCACTTCTGTCTCTGGCGGCTATTCCCGCTTTGGCCATCTCCGAGTGGTGTCCGCCGGCCGCCGCCTTCTCTCTTGGCATCTGTAAGTCTATCCGATGCTCTGGTCGTTTTCTTTGACAAATTTTATCTCGTCTCTTTTCGTTTCATCTTGGATCCGCTGTCAGCGGGGCCGAAGGATTGGCTGAGAGACCAGAAGAAGAATGCTGCTCGTTTCGTCTTGGCCCCCATCGATGCCTCACGCCGAAGCCTTCAGTCTGCCTATCTCCTGCTCTGTAAGCGTCATCGACATTAACCAGATTCGTGTTCCTTCTCTTTAATCTGTTATGCCTGTAATGTTAAGAATTCTCTGTTCTCCATCTCCGTTGGCAGCCGGGGATCCCGAATCCCGGTTGGAGGATCCTGGACAGGTACGTAAGATGCTCAACTCGGCAGCAAGGGATTGCGTTACCGACGATAGGAGTTCGATAGTCGCATTTCAAGCACGTACCGGAGTAGAGGTCGGTGTTTAATTCACTCCTCTATTTTTATTTTTTTGTTTAACTTAAATCAACTCGATTTCCAGTAAGAAGAGATCGCGCTCCACACTTTCACAAAAGAAATATCTGTAATTGTGGAAGAATACCTCAAGATGGGGTGAAACGTGTGTGTAATGTCAAGGCTTGTACATTATGTTTAAAACCGATTGATCTATCTTCTTGCATTTTTAATTTGTCCAATGCCTACTCATTGGAACTTTTGTATAACTATGTGATCAGGTCTGCACATTTCGTTTGATTCTGACTAATGCGTCCTCATTGCTCGACAAGTATGATCCTATCAAGTTGGAAGCTGAAGCCAAACTTGATACGCTTATAAGGTAGCCATTCTTGCCCATTGTTTGTGCTGTTCTGCCCTGAAACTAATGGTATTTGATGGTGATACATTAGAGTTGACTGTCGAAATAAGTTGCTCCACTTTCGACCCCTTGATTATGCCAGCTTACTTGTATGTGAATAAACTTCAATTTTGTTTACTGGAACTACTTGGATTGGAAAAAGATAATAATCCATTTGAAACCAAAAAAATGATTTGTGGTTTAATTTAGGAAATAAACATCTTCCGATATAACAGAAGAAAAAAATAAGTATATCACTGAATATTTCCGTTATTTATTTTAGTTTATTTCACATTATTCAGTATGACTGAATATTCGAACTTGTTTCTGAAAAAAATCTATCAGTTACATAATCCAACATGAAACATTTGAAACTCAAACTTCATCGTTCCCTGATTAAGGAAATCTGAGCCCGTGTTATAGCACCTCTTAGATCACTTCATCTGCTTAATAGTTATTCCTTGAGTTTACATTTTTCTCTATATTTCGTCGACTGGATTACAGAAGATTTCATTTGTAAATGGAAGACATTTTCCCTGGCAGAAGATTTCAAGGCATCCTGGACAATATTGAGAAAATTTTTGTACTCACTCAGTGGGCCATTAGCCAATAAAGTATAATTATTAGAGATAGTTTTCTACCCATCAGTTAAACCCCCCATATTGGCCAAGTATCCCCAATTGCACCCTGTAGAAGGCTGACATGAGGCAGACAGATGACTTTATAACTTTACCAAATCTTCCAAGTGTTTCATTGACCACAGCTAACACCAGACTGACAAGCCCAGTCTCATGATGATGGTATTGACGGTAATAGTATTTTTATTCCATTGCAAAGATGGGTCTTGCTCATGAATACCAAACCTCCCATTGAAAGTTGTGAGTTTCGAAATTCGATTGTCTATTCTAATGCGCCACTGAAATTAGGTATCCTGATCAGGAAATTCTTGTTGACATATATTACTATTGACGGGGAATAAGATGATGGGCAAAATGTTAGCCTAATTTGGTTAATCCATTTGGTGTCTTTGGGGCACTTCTTCGCCTTAAATTGCAAGTTCTCTGTTGTCGATGTGATTTATTCTGAAGTGGCATTGTGAAAGAATAATTTATTGATTCCGTGATGAATCTTAACACTGTTGTAGGTCATTCACACTCCTTGGGAAGTTGATAGACGATGCTGACCTCCAGCTTGACTCCAACAGGTTAGTCTGCTCTCAACGAGCATAACAACATTTTTGGTCACTTCACATGTCTGTGCTAATTCTTTTCCAATATGACGGTATCAGTTTAAGTTTTTAGAATTCTGAGGCTTCGTTGGATGCCCTCATTTTATTTTTAAGTTATTGGCTGAACATCAGATCCCTAGGCATTTAGAGTTTTTTGACATGTGAAAAACGTCAATTTTTATGATACATCAAGACACGCAGTGCTCATACTAAACCAACTTTAAAGTGTTTTCGTTTGTCTTCTTCCTAGAAGTTGTTGCCTCTGGAAATAGTTTTATATTCTTTTCTTGGTCCGCTGTTAGGTTCTTTTTATTAATGCTGGCATCATGACCAGGGTTTTTCTGGCGTTTATGACTTCAAAAGTTTATCTTTGCTGAGTTAGCGAGTTAACTAGGACACTTTTGAGTGTAAAAGGAAGCATAACACTTCTTTTCCCATTTCTGCAGGCAGAGGGTGAAAGTTGGCCTAAATGATACCATTTTTGCCCTGGGAAAATTTGAGGAAAGCATTAAAGACTGTCTAGGTGTCTGAAGCACCCCTCGGGTTTTCCTTTTGCAAATTCTGAGGGGTTGTTCATTTTCTTCTTGCATGTATCATACCTGCAAATTGTTTCAGGCGCTTAGTAGCCTTCGTGTCCCTATTTGTTATGTCAATTACTTCTAGGTCTGGCTTTTCATGAGGGAAAGCTGATATTTCTGCCGCGTATTGTAGGAGTCCCTCTATTGTATCAATTTAACTTCGAGTATGGTCTCTCATTAGGAAACTTTTTGATTCTTGTCCTGATTCCTATCTTCGGGTTTATTATGATTTGGGGATAAAATATCATTATTCTTATGTGGCCTTGTTCCTGTGTACTCTTAAATATCTCACTAACGTGATACGGAGTATGTCTCATGTCGTTTTTACACTGTAGACGATAAGTTTCAGATCTATTTTCTCAAATTATATTGATGATCCTGTCATCCTTTAATCTTCTTTAATTTATTTTCCATTGAATGGTTTATTTGCATGAGTCACATCCTATCGATGTTGACTAAACCTGGAAAAATGTGAGTTGGCTGACCCAATGATCAGGCCTGCTAATAACCAGAGTCAGACCGAGTCAGAGAACCACAGCTTCCATGGACGAACTGTTCTCAAAAAACTTCTAACTGGCATTGAATCCATTGAATCCAAGGGAATGATTTTACTAGATTTGGTATTTATATGCTACCTCCCGAGGATGATGCCATGATAGAACCTGCAAGCGCTCGTATCCGTTCCTAGAAGGCTTGGGTCATCTTGTTACAGACATCTCATCTTCCTTAACCGGAAGTTGCAAGCTTTAGAGAGACCTTCACCCTAGTACCCCTCTGAGAATCATGGGGTGGTTCGAACTTCATGAATATTAGGATGCTCTGAACTTGAAATCTCTATATTAACAAAAGCAGTGTGCTCATCAACATCATCTACATCGTCAAGGACCATGAATGATAGATAAAAGGGATGACCTTTCAATGGGTCTCCTATCTGGTTCCTTCCTGAGGGGAGCCTGAAGCTTCTACCAGATAGAGCCTGCGACAAGGCGTGCCGTCATCCGGGTGGGTCTGCAGAGATCTTGGCAGATTCCTAAGCCTGTTGAACAGATTCTCAGGATCGTGCATCAGCCCAAAGTGGGCATCAGGGTCCCCAATCTGTGACAACTTTACTTGCGAAAACCCTAGAGTCGGCAGCAGGTGATCAGGCCAGTCACAGTGGAATTTGAAGGTGGAGCGGGAAAGAGAGACGCAAGGCTCGTTCATGAAGTCTGCGAGGAGCACAGATCGGGTGGAGGAGCAATTATCTGCTATCGACTGGAGCACCTGCACGGCGGCCGGGTGCGAGAGGTAGTAGAGAATCCCTTCCAGCAGCCACACCGTGTTCTTCTCGGGAGCGAACCCGCTCCTCTGGAGCTTCTCCAGCCAGTCACTCTCTCCGATGTCCGCGGCGACCCTGATCAAAGACTTCGCCGTGGCCGCCGCCCGCTGGTCCTCTGCCGGGCCGAGCGCTTCCCGCAGGAGGGCCTCCTTCGTTTCCAGGAGCTCGGGGAAGTCCACCTCGAAGACGCTGCTGCTGCTCAGGCAACCCAGCCGGTAGGCCCTCGTATCCATCCCTGCGTGCGGGAAACAGAGTCGTGCTCTCAATTCTTCGTTCCTGCGCTTCTTTGAAGCATTATTATAAAGGCGTATGATGGCGGAGAGCATCATCAGCCACGTACCGGCCCCGAGGAGGACGACCTGGGCCTCGCCGCCGGCGAAGGAGCCGACGGCATTCTCGAGCCTGGAGTCGAACCACAGCGTCCGCACCGCGATGATCACCCCGGACACCTCCCGCGCGCGCTTCAGCTGGTCTCCGCGAATCTTGTCGTGGAGGCTCCTCAGGTAGCTCTCCCCGGCGAGAACCTCGGCGAGGGGGTCGCGGACGACCTGCTTCCACAGGGCCCGGCCGGCCGCCGTCTGGCACGCCGACAGCAGCAGAGACCCCCACTCGCTCTGGATGCCCTCGTGCAGCGCCCGCACCTTCTCCGCCGCGAGCAGCGCCGGCAGCTCCAGCTCCTCCGGCCATGTCAGCCGCTCCGGCGCCGCCCCGCCGCCGCTATCCTCCTCCTCCGGCATGGCTCTCCAGGGGCGGCTCAGCCGGGCCGCGCCACCTAAGAGATAGCCGATGTGGGCCTCAGAAGAAGCTGAGGATAAAACAGAGAAAGAGAGCCACACACGGGCAGTGCATGCATCGACGGCTACCCGGGGATTCGCAGCTCGACAAAGTGCCGTCTCGTCCCTGTTGAAGCCCCACCGCAGCGGCGCCGGCGACGGAGAAACCTCCACGACTGCCCTTACCGTTATGGTCCGTAGGCAATCTCAGTCCCCCTCCAGTCAACTCCAGTTATCCTCAGTGGGTCGGGCCGGGTCCGGCTCGGGCGAGTCCGCATCCATCGGGCGCCGAACTCGGTTCCGGGGCCTGGGCGGTTGACTGGGCTCCGAGAGGGGGACGCTTCAGCTACTCGCCACCGACGGGCATCTACGTCGGATGTTGAGGGAGGAGGGGGAAGAGGAGAGCGGAGGAGCAAGGATTCGTACGCCGGAGTCTCCCTCGTCGGCGATTTGTATGGCGTTCCTGAGTGGCCGCCTCTGATCTGGCTCTCCCAGGTCCGTGTGCCCTCTCTGCTCCCCTCTTTCCCATAATTCTCTCTCTATCTCTCTCACAGACGCGCTCTCTGCTGCTCTTTCTTGCAGGTGCTCCGTTGGTGCTGAGCAATGGGTGCTGCGAAATTAATTGGAAAGATCAAGCGGCAGCGGCTCGGATTCTGCGCGAAAGTCTGCCTGGCGGTCTTCCTGGGGCTGGTCTTCACCGTCGTGTGGTTCGTGCTGTCGTCTCCCTCATCCGCAGTGTCCAACCGGAGAACCAGCTTCGGCGATGTCGCCGAGCAAGAAGGAATCAAGGGGAAGGCATCTGGTGCGTCCCGCAAGCCCACTCCCCCCGCGGCTCGAACGCCTGCGACAGCTACTCGTGCTCCGGTTTCTGCCGGGAATCAGTCCCCGCCTGCGGAAGAAGAGGGAGACGAGACTATTCGGGAGAACGGTGGGAGTGACGAGAATGTGAAGGAAGATGAACCGAAGGAGGAAGACGGGGGAGAACGGGAAGACAATGGGGAGGTTGAAGAACAGAGCAGTGAGGAAGAAGACATTGCCGATAGAGATCCGGAAGACGGCGCCGATGCGGACGATGGAGAAGATCCCGCCGAGAATGAAACGGCCGGCAAAGGGATCGGTGATAAGAAACTGGGGCCCCTGTTCGATCCCGCAGCCCAATACAGCTGGAAATCTTGCGGGGCGAAGAAGGGGCCGCACTACATTCCTTGCATCGACCTCGAAGTTGCTGGATCTGGAAAATTTCAAGGCCATCGTCACCATGAGAGGAGCTGTCCGAGACCGCCTCCAATGTGCCTAGTTCCGCTCCCTCCAGAGTACAAGCCGCCTGTCGCTTGGCCCGAAAGCCGCTCTCAGGTACGCCACCTCTCTTCCGGAATCCTCCCCCGTCTTTCTTGCTTGGGATACATCTGTGCTCATCAACTCGGCGTCTGCAGATCTTCTTCCCGAATGTGGCTCACCCGATGCTCTCCGCCTACATCAAAACTCACAGATGGCTGAGACTTGATGGCGACCTTCTTCTCTTTCCTCGCAACGAGTCTATTCTCCAGGATGGTGGCGCCCAGTACATCGACTTCATCGAAGAGGTGAGCCAATCCAACCTGCCCGTTTTAGGGTTCTTCGTCTGCATGCTGGATGAGGAAGCTCGCATCAAAAATCCAAGCTGCTCATCCGATGCAAATCAGAACCATCTCACGAAGTTTCTTCTCACTATTTGGGAAAAATATCTGTTCTAGTCAGACAGTGCCGGACATCGACTGGGGGAAGAACATCCGCATAGTCTTGGACGTTCAGTGCACCGACTCCAGCTTCGGGACCGCCCTTCTCGAGAAGGAGGTGCTGACGATCTCTCTAGGGCTGATGGGGGACCAGACAGACCTGGCTCAGCTCGCCCTCGAGCGTGGCTTCCCCGCAGTAGTCGGAAACTTGGCCACCAGGCGGCTCCCCTTCCCAAGCGGAGTCTTTGATGCCATACATTGCGGCGAATGCGACATACCCTGGCATTCCAAAGGTGGTCACTGGCTTACCGATGCAGTAGCAATGCGGTGGCGTTTGAATTTCTTCTTGTGGGTTCTCAGAGTGGGCCAGTGTGTCGCCGTGATCCAGGTGGAAGGCCGCTCTTGGAGATGAACAGGATCCTCAGGCCTGGAGGCTACTTCATCACGTCGTTCAAACATGGAGATATTGATGCCGAAGAAGGTGTGGTTCTTGATTCATGATTTCTCCGCATGTTCTCTAGAGCTGCTTCCTCAATTGGATTTCTGGTAGTTTATGACGATGATCATATCTTGAAAATATCTGAAAGACGGCAAAAATTCATAAAAATTATTCCTGGACTTCAACACTTCCCCAAGGCTTCCACTTTTGACTTTTGCGTTGACATTTTTTCTGAAAATGGATCCTGGATCGTTGCTGATGAGCATTATAATGGGTTTATCTATTTTCCTTCAATGATTCATGGTCTTGTGCATCATGGCGCTTCTATCTCCAGGCATGTCAGCATCGATAGACTCCATCTCCTGGAGCGTCCTGGCCCATAGAAATGATGAGGACAGCGACTTGGATGTCAAAATATATCAGAAACCATCTTCAAATGACGTGTATGAGCTGAGAAGGACGAAGAACCCTCCCCTGTGCCAGGAACACGAAAATCAGGATGCTGCTTGGTATCTTTCAGCAGCCCCATTCTAGTATAATATATCTCAAATATTTTTACCTCGTTGACTTTTACGAAATTTCTCCAAAAATATCGCTATCTCTCCAGGTATACTCCAATCAAGGCGTGCCTCCACACAATCCCAGCTGCCATCGAAGAACGCGGCTCAGACTGGCCCGAGGAGTGGCCCAAGAGGCTCGAACATTTTCCCGAATGGCTGGCGGATTCCCAGGAGAGAATCCTCGCAGACGCCAATCGATGGAGGGAGACCCTCAACCGATCCTACCTCAGCGGGCTGGGCGTCGATTGGTCAAGAGTCAGGAATGTGATGGATATGAAAGCCGTCTATGGAGGGTATGCGATCTGAGATCATCCTCATCAAATTTTTTTCAAGGATTTGTGACCAGCTCTGCCTTCCCTGAGCTTGATCGAATGCTGAAACCTACCTTCTCTGCAAGAAAAAATGTGTGATCGTATGGGGGATATAGGAGTTTTTCAGTCGAATTTACTTAGCTCCATCTGTGCAGATTGGCGGCGGCTCTGGCGCCCCACAAGGTCTGGGTGATGAATGTGGTTCCAGCTCATGGTCCAAACACTCTTCCCGTGATCTTCGAGCGCGGCCTCCTCGGCGTGTATCACGATTGGTGCGAGCCTTTCAGCACGTTTCCCCGATCCTACGACCTCCTCCACGCGGACCATCTGTTCTCGCGGCTCAAGAACAGGTACGGCACCTGGATTCTCCACGCTTTGATCGCTGCTGGCGAAATGCTCCGGAGATGAACTGGTTGGTTCCTTCGATCTTGCCCCTTCGGTCTTCAGGTGCCGGCATCCCGTCGGCATCGTGGTCGAGATGGACCGGATCCTGAGGCCCGGTGGCTGGGCGATCATCCGAGAAAAGCTGGAAATCTTGCGTCCTCTCGAAGAGATTCTGCGGACGCTGCATTGGGAGGTCAGGATGACCTACGCCAAGGACAGAGAGGGCATCATCTGTGCGCAGAAGACGACTTGGCGGCCGTGAGCTTCGCTTCCTCCGCGGATCCCGATTCGCCGGAGAGGCAGCGGTCCTCCTCCCCCGATCGAGGCCCTTGATTTCCTTCGTGAATGAGATCGATCGACCGATCGGCGCGAGTTCTTCGGGTTTGTTCACTGCGAGATCAGGAGGCTTGGATCCTGAGCTCGCGGCGAGATTTTTTTTTCCACGCGGGAGATGCCGCGATGTATTCACAGAAACCTGCTGTCGAACAGTTCTTGTACGGGATTTAAGGGAGGTTTTGGGGAAATTCCGAGGGGGTTGACCGTTCGGGTTGGATTGACCCCCAGCGTCCTGTTTGACTTTTGATCGGCTTCGAATCACTGAGTTATTGGGGTCGCATGGGCTCCACCGTAGGGTTTTTAGAGCTTGAAGAAAGACGGGAACGACGCTGGCGAGGCCACCGGTAGCCTCCGGCATGGGCACCGCTCCTCTCTCTGCCCGCTTCGCCCTCCTCGCCTTCTTCTCCTTCTCCTCCCTCTACTTCATCTACAAATCCCGGCGCGCCCGTCACCTGCGACTCGCCTCCCTCGCGGCGTCGTTCCGTGGGGATGAGGCCACCAGGAGGGGCAAGGTCTTCTTCGCGTCGCAGACGGGGACTTGTGAAGCTCTAGCCCGGCGCTTGCACGGCTTCCTGCAATCTGAGGGCCTTGCTTTCGACCTCGTCGATGCCAGGAACTACGAGCCGGAGGACCTCCAGAAGGAGAGCGTGGTGCTGCTGGTAACGTCGACATGGGAGGACGGGAGACCGCCGCCGAACGCGGAGTTCCTCGCCCGGTGGCTCTCCGAGAGCGCCGACGACTTCAGGGTGGGGTCGATGCTCCTCTCCCGCTGCGAGTTCGCGGTGTTCGGGGTGGGATCGCGGTCGTACGGCGAGGGCTTCAATGCGGCCGCTCGGAGCTTCGCGCGGTGGATGAGGTCGCTCGGGGCGTTCGAGATGCTTCCCGTCGGCGAGGGCGACGTGGACGCCGGCGATGTTGATGAAATCTTCAGTGCGTGGAGTAGGAATGTTGCTCAATTGCTCAAAGGCGAATTCCTACCTGGTGAACCTCCGTTCTCCAATTCAGAGAACGGCGCGCTCGAAGGATCAGAAGAAGAGTATGAGAGTGAGGACGAGGACGAGGACGAGATGGCGGAATCTGTGGTTGTCGATCTGGAGGACATTGCGGGGAAGGCCCCCTCGGGGAGGCCATCAGCGGCCTCAAGGAATGGGGGATCGAATGGAGCGAAAAAGTCAGCGGCTAATGGGGTTGTGAATGGAATGAAAGAGATGGTGACTCCAGTTATCAGAACGAACTTAGAGAAGCAGGTACTCGTATCCTCCACAGCATTCTACTTTTTCTGATTAAATTTCTCGTAAATCATCTCCAATAATCCTCTTGATGAACTGGTATTTTTGCCATCAGAGCCTATCAACATCAGCTATATCTCTCATTTTTGGTCATTCTGAGCACCCTTCTTCAAGAGAAGGATCTATGAAAACAAAAGGAAGCCTGCAATCAGAGAGGCTTCCCATCTACGATTTCTTTCAAACCTCATGTCCCAAAGCAAGTTTTTGGGAAATTTTCAATGTTTTCCATGTTAAGCCGGTGACAGAGAGAGAGAGAGAGAGAGAGAGAGAGAGAGAGAGAGAGAGAGAGAGAGAGAGAGGGCAGCACATGACTTGATATCCTCTTTATGTTCCTCATCATTTTCTACTATCATTTATTTCTCTTGGATAGGGGATCCAAATCATTCAACTTAATAACTTCACCTTGGGTTTTTTTATCCATGCAGGGATACAAAATTATTGGCTCACATAGTGGAGTCAAACTTTGTAGGTGGACCAAGTCACAACTCAGAGGCCGTGGTGGTTGCTACAAGCACTCATTTTATGGCATAGAGAGTCATCGGTGAGGATTTCTAATATTCTGCATTAAATTACTTCTTATGGCATTTAATTCATCCCATATTCAGTTTGACATTCATGCCTTCTTACCCCTCTCCTATATTTTTGTGCTCTCATTTTTTTTCTTTCTTGGAATTGCTTATAATTCTGTGGCAATAGTTCCTAATATAATACAAGTTATTATTGAAAAATAGATGCATGGAAGCGACTCCTAGCCTGGCTTGTGCGAACAAATGCGTATTCTGTTGGAGGCATCATACAAATCCGGTGGGAAAGAGCTGGCAGTGGAAGATGGATGGGCCTCTGGAGATCGTTGCTGCTGCCCTGGATCAGCATACAAAAATGATAAAGCAAATGAAGGGGGTACCAGGTTAGTCCTTTTTTTATGGTCAAAAATTCATTTATCTCAATTATTTCGCAAGAACAAGAAGAAAAAGAAGAAAACAAAGGGTCTGTCGAATTTCAAGTATTCAGTTTCACCAATAAGATACGAAGACTTACTTCCCATTTGGAATTGCATAAAAAAGATTTTTCATCTCAGAGGGGTTTACGAATAATTCTGGGAAAACGTCCTCCTGTCCAATTCTCCTCTCCAGCTGTGCTTCATAACTTAGTCGTATCTGAATGGATTGCCCCATAACTTGCTCCAAATTTGTGTGAAATTTCTATCGTCCTTTGCTTCTATTTGTAGTCAATTTAAAAAATGATGTTCTTACCTTGTTGAAATCAACGTGCCTTTTGGGTTTTGCCGAGAAACTATGCATGGGCAACAGCATCATGGGGAGCATCTATCTGTGGGCCTTTGACCCGGTTCTCATCGAATGGTGTTAGTTTATTTACTCTCAGTTCTCAACCCAAAATAATGTGCTGGTGCGAACGTGGTTCTATGGTTTTCTTCATATTTTCTATCAAACATTGCCAACATCTGTTTGCATTTATGTGCATGTGTACTTTCTTTGTCATGATCCATTTGTGGGTCAACTAAGACTGGGGAGAAGCGTTGCTGAGCCTCTTCTGAAGCATCACACGTCAAAAGAAGGGAGCCCAGCTGAGCATAGAATAAGCTATGTTGACCTGTTCTTGTGTTGATTGCCTTGATATTTTTTTTGCTCTCTGCAGGGGTTAAGGAAGAGCGATTGTTAGAAGGCCTTTCTCCCAGGCACTGTGCCTTGTCTCTTGTTGGCGAGCCCATAATGTACCCAGAGATCAACCCGCTGGTCGATGAGCTGCACCGCAGGCGGATTTCCACCTTCCTGGTTACTAATGCTCAATTCCCAGAGAAGATCAGGGCATTGAGGCCCATCACTCAGGTGCTCTGCCTGCCATATATCTGGATTAGTGCTTTCTCTAATGGTTCCGGGCATTCAAAATGAGCGCAACTGCTTTCGAATCGCAGCTCTATGTCAGTGTGGATGCTGCAACGAGAGACAGTTTGAAGGCCATTGACAGACCTCTGTTTGGAGATTTCTGGGAGCGTTTTATTGTAAGTGATTTCTCGAGTTTCTTTTTCTTTTCTTTTTTTTTGGTATGCAATGTGACATAATTCAGCTTAAATTATTTTCCTCATTTGGCCTTCTCCTGAACCATTATTATCACTGATTATCTCCTGAAAGCCAATCTGATCCATGTCATGTGGGAGGAAGGGAGTCATTGAAGAGATTAATGTGCGGATGATTCCCCATTCAATCACCTGAGATAAAAATTGATCCCTTGTCATCATGGAATCAAGTCATGTTCTGTGATTCCTTGTTTGAACCATGATTAGATAATTTTTCCTACATTCCATCCATTAAAAAACTGCAAAATCTGATATGGTCAGCTCATCATTCCAAAACCAGTGCGCCTACCCGGCTTCGGTGGAGATCAAACCCGGTCCGTGTCCATTGTCAAACTGGGTTCAGCCCTCTGTGTGGTTGCCTGAGGGAAAAGAGAATTTAGGGAGGATGGCTTCTAATCTGTAGAACATGTGATGGTTTCTTGGTCAACGGCCATTACTCACGGTGGTCCCTCGTTTTCGCAGGAGTCTCTGAAGGCTCTGCGGGAAAAGGAACAGCGGACTGTCTACCGTTTGACTTTGGTCAAAGGGTGGAATGTGGAAGATATAGACGCTTACATGAAATTATTGGCCATCGGCGAGCCTGATTTTATCGAAATCAAAGGCGTCACATACTGTGGCTCGTGAGTTCTTCACCTTTCGCTTACTGTCCGCAGGAAGGATGGAACAGAAGCGTTCATGGTGTACATTACTTTCGTTTTTTCCAGCGGAGAGACCTGCTAAACTCTCTGAGAAACCCTAAATCTGCAGGACTGCCACATCCAAGCTGACCATGGAGAACGTCCCCTGGCATGCCGATGTGAAGGCCTTCTCAGAAGCTTTGGCCCAGAAGAGCGGCGTCTACGAGGTCGCCTGCGAGCATGCCCACTCCTGTTGTGTTCTTCTGGCCAAGTCTGACAAGTTCAAGGTCAACGATCGATGGCACACATGGATAGACTACGAGAAGTTCCACGACCTGGTAGGACCCAATCTGGCCCCCGAGCATGGCTTCGGAAGAGATTTTGGTCGTCGCTTGATCCCCATCGATCTGCAGGTGGCCTCTGGGCGGACTTTCAGGAGCACAGACTACATGGCGCCCACACCTTCGTGGGCCGTCTATGGCGCAGAGGAAGGTGGCTTCGATCCCCACCAGCGCCGGTTCAAGAAGGAGCGCCGCCATGGAACAGCCGCCCTCTCGAAGTAGACGCCCGTCTCATTCCTCTGCTGCAGATCGGCAGCTTCCCCTCACGTTGGTGTAGCCCAGTTCTTTGTTTCGGCTGCCCATCTAGCCATCGTCTTTTCTTCAGTTGACTCGAGATAACTCAATATCTGATGAGCAGTTCATCCGGTTCTTGCCGAAACGAGTTCCTCCGATTGCCCGGAGGAAAAATGGGCGGAAAAGTGGAGGCTCGGCTCCTGCAGTCTGGGCTGAGGATCCGCGGCTGCGTTGCAGAGAAGCTGAAAAACGTTTCGGGAGGAGGACGAAGAGCGGCCGGCGGAAGACGATCGAGTGAAGAAGATGGCGTTTCGGATGGAGACGCGAGAGGAAAACGGGCAGATGGCCATTCGCGTCGCTCGTGAGTGGACGCGAATGGCGAACGCTTCGAGCTCCGTGAAATCTTCCCGCCGCAGAAGCATCGCAGATTAATGACGAACCGAGAAATGAAGACGTGGGGGGGGACGATAGAATGGATATTAGTAGCAGTTACAGTGGCGCAGACTTGTCGCCGGCACCGGCGGCGCCGCCGGCGGGTAGGCTCTTCAGGTGCACTTATGGGGCTTGCCTTTCCGCCGGGCCCTGCTCCGGGGTGGTTTCTCCTCGGGGCCGGTCTCCTCCCCGGTTTCCTTCCTTGCTTCGGCAGTGGCCGAGGAAGACGGCTCTATGGCCTCCTTCTGCTCCGGCGCCTCTGTCTCACCTCTGGGCTTCTTCAGAGCGTTACAATCGCTCCCCTCCGCGGAGTCTTCCTTCGTCTCTTCCGCCAGGTCCTCCGTCACCATCTTCCTGGGTCGCCCTCTTTTCCTCTTGGGACGCTTCAGCTGCTCCGTCGCTCCTTGGGCAGATGATGCGTCCGTCAATGGAGCCGAGCTCTTCTTCGGCTTCTTCTTTCTCATCTCGAGGTTAGACGTGGGATTCCTTCGTGAGGGCGCCCCCCCCCCCTTTATCTCTCACTCTCCACCAGCGCGACGACCTCTCCGCTCCTTGGAACCACGAGGGGAATCGAAAGGCTCTCTTTTGGCAAGTCAATTCACCATTCCAGGCCGCTTTCCAGCTCTCCAGGCGACTGGTAGAGAGAGGGGAGGAGAGGGAGAAGGAGGGGGACCGTGCTGTTCTCCTGTTTCACTGTCATCTAAGGTTTGGGGATGGAGCTGAGAGAGAGAGAGAGAGATAAAAGGCCAGCAGCGCCATCCGGCGTGGGATGTTAACCGAGCCAGGGTTATCCCCAGCGCCGCCGTCCCATCTCCTTCCCCTGAGAGGAATTTAGTCGACTGGATCAGGTCGCGGGAGGGCTTGTCAGCTGGTAGTAACAGTCATCAAACCAGGTTACCTTCCTGAAGACGAACAATAATGGGGATTACAGGACGATAATCTCCACTTGTTTCCACATTACAGCGTACGTGCCCATTAGGGTAGATACCCGTCGCAGCAGGGGCCGTTGGAATGGTCCGACCGCATCATAAAGACGGCCACTTTAGAGAGAGAGAGAGAAGAGAGAGAGAGAGATCTAGGAGGGTGACCCTGACCACTCGATCCCCTCGTTATCTGAAAGCTGTGCCCGAGGAAAGGGTCCCCGTCTCGGCTCTGGTAAGTTTAAGGTCTCAAGGGGATTCCATGGCCAACACGGCCACGGGAATGCAGCAGCTGAGACGGTCGGTGACAACTGTAATCCCACAACGAGTCGTCTCAGTGACTGTTCTGACAAGGAGGATCCCATGGAGCTCGCGTCCCCCACGCCAACTGGACCCCAGATATCAGCAGGAAATCGTCTCCCGTTGAGCGGAGCGAAGGCCTGTTCCGGTTGAGGGATCGGCAGGAGCTCACCGATCGCCTCACCCAACTCTTGGAGGCCTTCTGCGGCGGCGGCGGAGGGAGCCGGCGGTTGGAGAGTCCTCGTCGTCGCCGTCGGGAAGACGATTTGGGTCGTGGATAACGCCATGTGACGCAAGGGACTAGCTTCTAGGAACAAGAAACGTTGCCCTCCGACGTGACGGCTGGGGGGACCGAAACTGGTCAGAAGGGGACCGTCCCCCCCGCCGTGGATGGATAACGCCGCCGCCGGCACACGTCGGCAGAGCCCGGCGGGTGGTTCAGAGGCAAAGGGGGAGAATTCTGCCTCTGCGGCGGCAACCCACGTTGTCGGTGCATGTCTTCTGAATCACACGACCGGGGTTTCGGCCAATGCTGGCGCCGGCGATCCTCCGCCGTAGCAGAGAGGACGAGAACCAGAGGGACGAACAGTAGTCAAAAGGTTGCACGAGGTGGCGTGGCCCTAAAGCAATCGCGTGTCATGAGAGAACCGACGTAGCCGGCGACCGTCTCGAGAGGCTACGAGGCGGCGCCGTCCGAGCGCCACCACTGTGACGGGCAGCGGAGAATCTACGAGGTCCCCCCCTCCCTGCTCGCCCGCATCTGCCGGCTACAGAGAGGAACCGAGGCCGGAGCAGGCGCAGGTGACCACTCTACTTTCTACTTGCTTCGAGTAGGACGGCGAACCAGCTTGACGCCATGACTCCGACAAATGCAGATGCAGTATCAGAGGAGCAGCTAGCTCCCCCTGATGCCCGGGCATGAAGGGAGAGAAGGCCCCAGGAGACCACAAGATCCCTTTCTCTTCGTCACTCGTCCCTTTTTCTCTGTGCTCTGCAATACACCATGCTCTCTCTCTCTCTCTCTCTCTCTCTCTCTCTCTCTCTCTCTCTCTCCCCTCTCTCCCCTCTCTCTCTCTCTCTCTCTCTCTCTCTCCCCTCTCTCTCTCTCTCTCTCTCTCTCTCTCTCTCTCTCTCTCTCTCCCCTCTCTCTCCTCTCTCTCCCTCTCTCTCCCTCTCTCTCTCTCTCTCTCCCTCTCTCTCTCTCTCTCCTCCCTCTCTCCTCTCTCTCTCTCCCTCCTCTCTCTCTCTCCCCCTCTCTCCTCTCTCTCTCCCCTCTCTCTCCCTCTCTCCTCTCTCTCTCTCTCCTCTCTCTCTCTCTCTCCCCTCTCTCTCCTCTCTCTCCTCTCTCTCTCTCTCCTCTCTCTCTCTCTCTCCCTCTCTCTCTCCTCTCTCTCTCTCCCCCCTCTCTCCCCTCTCTCCTCTCTCTCTCTCTCTCCCCTCTCTCTCCTCTCTCTCTCTCTCTCTCTCTCTCTCTCTCTCCCTCTCTCTCCTCTCTCTCCTCTCTCTCTCTCTCCCCCTCTCTCTCTCTCTCTCTCTCTCCCCCTCTCTCTCCTCTCTCTCCTCTCTCTCCTCTCTCTCTCTCTCTCCCCCCTCTCTCTCCTCTCTCTCTCCCTCTCTCTCCTCTCTCTCTCTCTCTCCCCCCTCTCTCTCCCTCTCTCTCCCCTCTCTCTCTCTCTCTCCCCCTCTCTCTCCTCTCTCTCTCCCTCTCTCTCCTCTCTCTCTCTCTCTCCCCTCTCTCTCTCTCCCCCTCTCTCTCCTCTCTCTCCTCTCTCTCCTCTCTCTCTCTCTCTCTCCCCCTCTCTCTCTCTCTCTCTCTCCTCTCTCTCTCTCTCTCTCTCCCCCTCTCTCTCTCCTCTCTCTCTCCTCTCTCTCTCCTCTCTCTCTCTCTCCCCTCTCTCCCCTCTCTCTCCTCTCTCTCTCTCTCCCCCTCTCTCTCCTCTCTCTCCTCTCTCTCCTCTCTCTCCCCTCTCTCTCTCTCTCCCCTCTCTCTCTCTCTCTCTCTCTAACTCATCTATGACGTGTAGTGACGGATTACGGGTCCCAGTAGCTTTGGCCAGAGAGACCATAGTAAAAGAAAGGCCCAATAATGATTTCGGCGGCCTAAAATGCTTAGCCCCAAGATTATTCCAAGTTCTCACCGAGTTTATAACTATCGTGGGGGATTCGTTAATGATAAAAGAATTAAGTACTTTGATGATGACTGATATGTATGAGATATATTTGAATGAGAAATTCATACAACGAGAAAAGTGTGAAATATAACGTGTAAGATCAAATAAAATTCCTGGGATGGCACAATCATCATTGGATATGCAAGAAGTTGAATGCATTAATTTTATCCTTTAAATAATTGTTTCAAATTTAGGCTTGTGACCATTCAGTAGAAAGGAAATTGAAATATGAATGTGACTAAGAAATTTATCATGAAACTCAAAGAATTTAATTTATTATGTATTTTTACAAGATTAGTAAAATTATATTTCCACTCAAAGGTAAAATGGTCAAAACTTCTAACCCATTTAATTGGAATGATTTTCATTTGATAAAATATTTCACAAATATGCATATGCGTATCATCCAAAGTGGAATCTAATCCACAAAACTCGATCATCAAAATTTAAACTATCTAGAGAGATGATTTTTAGAGATTGTATGGATGATTTTATGTGCTTTTTCAGACCCACTCAACAATCCATGAAGCTGACTGTTAGACTCCATAAATGCAAGAAATAAAATAGCATCTCGCCCAAATTAAGATAAGATGGTGAAAATTTAGGCCAAAAAGAAAAAGACTACAAGAGGAGAAAAAGTTCAAGGCAGCTTTGACTCTCACCTCATTCATCCTTCAACTCAACTCGCACAAGCATCTTCATCCTTGAGTGAGGGCGACACTAAGAAATCTCCACAAAAAAAGGTATGAATCTTCACTCATACTTGACACTATCCATTTTACAAAAGTTAATCATGCCCTCAATGTGTATTTATTGTTATATGAGCACCTAAAGAGTGTTCAAGTTGTTCACAAGTACCTTTGGTGTGCTCTAGTACAATAAAAGCACTTTTTTGTGTTCTTAACTGTATAAGGGCATTTGTGATTTGCTCTATAAATCTAGGGTCATGAATACTATTATAACATTGGAGGTGTGATCAAATCTTTGATAAACATCTTTGGTGTGCTAAAAATAGTGTAAGTGCATATAGTGTGTTCAATGTTAAGTAAGAGTTCCTATAACCTAGATTTACAATGTAACTTCATAGACTTGAAGAGTGTATGGTGTACTGGTCAGTTGATCTCAATAAGTCAACAACATGTGGTGATTAGTAGAGCTCAAGATTAAATTGAGAAGTAGATTTAGGCTTTAGTAATTAACTATTATTAAATCTTGTGTCGATTGTCCATCTACCTTCTTTCTTTACTAAACATAAGAAAATTACATTTGAACCTAATTAAATTAAAATAAAGTAAATAAATATACTCATTCAAAAATCACAAAGATAATATTAAAAAATATATTTAGTCCCCTTATCCCTATATTCGCTAGTAAGTCATTTAATGACCAACACAATCATTGGCCATGCCTAATTGACTCTCACACAGTCGACAAACTTCTTTTATACTATTTTATTTTTGTTTTAGATTTGCATGTGGATTTCTTTTTCTAAAAGAAGATTTCTAGAGAGCTAACTTGGTGTGCTATTAGAGGAATCAATCAATGTTGGTGTAAAACTTTGGGCATATAAAGTGAGCTTACTAAAACTGCTCAATCATCCTGGCCTCTTGAAATTTATACAACATCTATTTTTAATCATATTAGTGTTGGACAGCGACTTTGGTGACAAGCTATGTCACCATCCATCATGTAGACTTATGAATTAAAACAATTTTAGTACAAGGCAATTTCTGGTGATACCTCTATTTTCAAAGGACAAACTCAAGTTCAGTATGCTGATGGTCATCCTAAAATTGTAACAAGAAGTTTCACCGGTGAACAAGCTTCTAAATAATCCAATATGTTTGACCCACCATTTGAGAGGTGAATAATATTTTGACTCCCCAATCATGGAAAAGGAATATTGAATATGGGCATGTTATTACAGATGAAGTTCGATTGAAGCTCCTTGAACCGAGGACAAATCCTTGATTATTCCTCAGACTTTGGAAATATCCCACACAAAGAATAAATGCCAGCAATTTTTCAACCTCAATTTGTGTGATGGGTCAGTTCTTGATGATAATATCTTGAGCAGAACATGTCATGTTGCCTTGAGTGATTGGTAAAGCTGTGGACATGAACCAAACGGGCAATCGATTTCCCTGCAGAAAACTGCATCTCCTCTCTCTGTGATTTTGGTTTTCACGTCGTCATGAGATGTTTGATTCCCACAAGCTCATCTCTCAAGAGCTTGTGTGATCCATCCACTGTGGATAAACTGAGCTACCCACTTACCTCCACCATTTTCCTATTTTTAGACTTCATCTGAAAAGGCATATTATCTCATATCCCTGAAGCGTTTCACTGTGTGGCAGGATATCTTTATGCTCTGTATAACTTCTAGCAATTTCTTGTACTGTTTGGCTATTGCCTTTCCAAGGCTGCAGCTACAGAAACACCAGGATCATCACATCATCTCTGCCTCATAGTCAGGTTCTTCTATGATCTGATCGTTGTGCTTTGATTTAGATTCATGTGCAGTTGAATTCGTTTCCCAATCTTGAAAGCATGTGTTGCAAATATATCCGACATTATCTGTTACTTTGGGTTGAAAAAAAAATGCAGAGTCAGATATCAATGTGGCCCCCTAGAACTCATGCAAGTTGAGGAATTAGGTGAGTAGAGAATGTATGGAGAAACCTCGTCATTTGACTAATCACGGCATCATTTTAGGTTATAATGAGCATAATAATCTGAGCAGCTCAGAAAATAAACCCTATTCTTTGTGTGGATTCTCTCCATGAAGAGACAATTATGTAACAATTAATGACGTCTGCACACGCCAAGCCTTACAATCCCCATTAGTGAGATCAACCAGAACGGATCTTTTAAAATCGCGAACATATATTGTCTTATTTTCCAAATATATTGTCTTTCTCTTCGTTGAATTTTTTTGGGGATGATCTCCAAAATGCAATAATTGTATCGTTTTTGTTTTGAATTGGTCTGAGTTTGTGATGAATTTTGATAAAAGTCAACTGTGTATGCACTGGCAAACCCTTGGATCCTAAGTGCGGCTACAGTGTCTAGCACAACACCTTCCCGTAATCACAGACGGTCATTAAAAGACTCACCAGCTGCGATTATTAACAGTTTATGACCCTGCCTCACAATAATTTCCTTTTCTGTAAATACTTTTTCATTTCTCTGAATGCACTTTAAAAAACTTGCCTTATGGACTTCCACAATTTTCAAGAAAAATATCCTTTGATGACTGAAATACATTAATAAAACTATTATTTTTGAAAACAGTTAAGAAATTTCAAAATTGGCAGATTGGTTTGTCTTCAACAGTTAACAAACAGCGGAATGACAAGGAAAGGGTTGATGCAGTAGGCTCAGAGAACCCTAATCTTCCCCAGCTTGCAGATGATTGGCTCGTCTCTTTTGTACCCTAGCTCACACTTATGGTCCTGAGTGAACAGCAAACAGAAGTCCTCGTGGTGGCTATGCTATGAACTGCTCCCAGGAACCCCATACCCTTAACAATCGCAGTGCTCCGTAATAGTTACCTATAGATGGATCGTCTAGGTTTCACATGTTTCGGAGTATGTCAACGACCTTCAGATTATTGTCTCTTCACCCAGCCCATCGTTCTGACTAGGAAGCTTTTTGATGTTCACACAGACAAATCAACAATTGAAGCAAAGAAAAGGCAGTACGTCAACGGAGCCTGAACTTATAATTAATAGTGAGAAAAATAATTTACATTGGCGGACTACATGGCATCAGAATCACCCAAAATATGTGCACGATCAGTGTATTGTTTAACACTAGCGACTCTGAATGCATGTCTACAGATGATGAGAAACATACACGCACAGTTAGATACACATGCGACCACAGGTTTTCAATTGCAAATTCACAGTAGCCTGAACTCACCGCGAACCCACTGGAATGAACCATCACTGAGAATTGGAATGAAGTCTTGATTCTCCTTTCAACTGCCGTTTTCCTCGCCCAGATGTCGGCTTGCCCGTCGAAACCAGGTGTTGAAAGCTGAAAGCAAGTGTGGACAATCAACATTGCTTGTGGAGAAGCAAAGACACTGCTGCAGCAATTCCTGGGAATCAGATATTGGTAACGTGGAGATGATCTTGAGAAATGTTTCCTCCAGTTCTTGGTAGAGCAGCTTCTGGCCAGAATGCATTGGAGAGACGGCATCTCTGCAGACATTCAACACCGGAAGCCAATCCTTCACAAGCCTCATCCTTACCTGAAGAACAGGACCATCAGGAACACTTGAAACTGCTCAAATGAATAAGACTCTACAAAGTGCAATATACGTGTACAATCACCCGTACATTTAGTACACGAACAAGGACACGAGAATCAGTGCAAGTGCCCTCTGCTGTCACATAGATATATCAGCAAATGATCAACCAAGAAAAGATAACTAAATCACAAAGAATGCACCCTCCACGAAAATTTGATTAATCTCAGCTCTAAACCGGTTGTGTCAAAATATTTGGTGTGACTTTAACTTTATCAAAATATGTGCCGTCACATTTAAAAAATCAAAGATGTATGATGGTGATAAGACAAGGCCTAATTTTATTTTCGCCCAACACGCATCTCGTACCCGTCGTGGCTGTAGAACAATTGGTCTGGGGAACCCATTACAAGGTGGATTTATTTGCAAAAATTGGATTGACTCATCCTCTGAACTGTTTTTCTCTACCAGAACCAATGATGCAAGTGCCAGGTGTGCTGGCTACCATCTTCCTAATACCCGTCTTAATCACATCACTCAGTAGCAATGAAGATCAAAGATAAAGTGAATCGAAATTTCAGTAAATAGTTGATTTGCAGAATGATCAGGCTTGACAGCGCAGTTAATCACAATGCTTCTCAAATTAAACCGAATAGATACACCCCAAGGCCCACTTGCTGCAACATAAAAGCCTAAACGGTGACATAATATGCAGGACTTGCGGAATACGTACTTTGTTGCGACTCGACATCATAGTCACAGTTTTTCTGACAGTACATTATGATCAATTTAAATTTTATTATAGAACAACCAGTGTATCATTAATATCTGCTCGTACTTTCACGTGATGGGAAACTTTCGTTTTTATCCTTCAACTTGAATATAATTGTCAACGTTATCAATGATTCATAAGGCAGAGAATGGTGCACCATATCTGCACCCCCAATGAAAGGCAAGAAATGAACGATCGCATTATTTCCAAGCAAACAAGATGCACATCATCTCCAAAAACTGATGCTTCGAGACATCATATCAATAAATGATAGAATCGCACATAGGATCTTCTCAGCAAAACTCCACATTCCTCAAGACTCTGAAAAATCAGTTCATATCCATTTTTTTCGTGGAGAGGGCAACAGATTTTACCTCACACAGTCCAGAAACACAACCCAAACCTGTTTTTTAAATTTCAGGTCACCCATGTTTCTATTGCAATCATCAATTATCAATTTAATCTATCCCAAGTCCGAAGAATTCGAAAGAGATAAATACCAAGACTTACATTAGTATGTTATGAAATGATCACTCTGGATTTAGCGGAATTATCAACAGAACAAAGATGTTGAACGAAACCCATAGGAGAGCGCCAACAAGAAAGATAGATGGGGACGGAATAATTCAGCTATATATAACTAGGAAAAAGCAGATGAAACGCCGAAGTATCTGTAGTCCAGTGCCAGAACGTAACCGTTGGTGCGTGCAAATGTGTGGACAGGAAAAGGAAAAAAGACGGCATGAAAATCGACACAAGGCAATATACCTGTCTACCAACTAAGATTGACCCGGCAGCAACTACATTGGCTAGACGGGTAGTGCATCTCATCACATATGCTGGCAACCCAGGAGCTATATTCCTCCATGCCTCGTCCTTGAAAGCTTTTTGCAGATCCACTGCAAGCGAGGCCTGTTCACTCCACTCTCTGACGGCGTTGTCAGCCACCCTCAGCTCTATCATCCGCTCCACTAACCATAGCAGCTTCCTCGTGCTTACTAATGCAGCATGAAGATTCAGCCTTTGGATCGCCTCCGTCTCGTCATCGTCACCAGCGGTCCGAAAATCGGGGCTGGCATACTCAGCGAGCAAACCCTTGACTGTCTCCAGATTCGCCAAGAATGCCCTATCCAGCACCCTCCTGACAGATTCTCGGGACGGGAAGTCCCTAAGCAGCCTCGCCACAAATGCCTTGACGGACGCAACAGACGGGTGGGCCTGGATTGCAGAGAGTACTAAGCCGTGCAGCATTTCCTCCGACGAGTTGCCTCCATCCATGGACGGCACAATCCTGGAAACCAGGTCACTTGATTCCTCCTGCGGAAGGTACGGAATCACATTGAGGATCATCCTTTCCTCCTCCTCCGTCCACGGAACCGCCTCCAGGAAGCGGACACATGCGCGGACACAATCATCGAACAAGAGCTCCAGCGCCACATGGAGAAACTCCAGAGCGTCGGACACTTTGAGAATGGATGAGGCAAAATCCAGCGTGTATAGCAGCCTGAGCACCGCCGCGTGAGCATCGAATGGGCCCTGACGAGTTCCATAAGAGAGAGGAACCTTCAGAACGAAACGGGAAATCTTCCCCTTGGCCGGACCCTCTTCCTGGTCCACATGACGCCATCTGTCGGAAAGGAGCGCTGCAAAGTAGCGCGAACGGCGCAGCATAGCGGAGTGGAGGTACAGATCGAGGGAAGGGACTGGATCGGCAAGGGGCGAGGAGGCTATACTCTCCGCATCCGGCGAGAAGGGAGAAGGAGGCGCCTCGAGGTCGAGCTGGAGGCTCAGGACGACGTCGGCCGTGGCCATATCGTTGAATCCCCCGGGTTTAGGCGGCGCCGACGCCGCCGCGTTCGCGTCCTCGGCGACGGCCCCGGCGAGGTCGGGGACGGACGCGGCGGAGGCGAGACGGCCACTGCTGCCGGTACGCTGCCTCTTCTTCATCCCCCCCTGCAGCATTATCGCCGGCAGGTCGCCAGCTCCGATGGAAATCCCTCCGGCGGAGACGGGAGAAGCAGACGAAGAGGATCAAGAAGACGAAGAAGAGGAGGAAGAACAGTGGCCCCACCTATTAACCGCGGTGTCGACACCGTGTTGTCTTAGCCTTATCTTCGGCACACGTCAGCGTCGACTATCGTGCGCCGCCCAAAGCCGACTGGGCTAATGGGCCCCAGAATTATTGGGCCAAACCAGCCGTGGCGTGCCGTCGAAACCAAGCCGGGCTTGGTGGCGGCCCGGTCCACATCAAGTCGGGTGGGTTGGCGCCCTCGAGAGCGGCCCACCCCCGGCTCGACCCGCTTGGACTATTAGCCCTGGATGGCTTGAAGAGCGCTGGACCCCTGCGGTCCAATTGGCCCGACCGGGGCGTCGGCCGGAAGCCGGCAAAGGCCAAGCCTGTGGGCCCCGGGGGGGAGTTGGCCGGCTGCGAAGTAACGGCGACTGATGACCCACCTGTGGGCCCCGCAGTTTGAATTTGAGTGGGGCCCCAGTGGGGCCCGTACGGAGAGGCGTAAATGGCAAGGTGGGGCCAGGGCGGTGTTCAGGGCACTCGCCTCAGGGAACTCACGCATCCGCCAGGAAGCCTTTAAATGCTCACCCTTTACTACCCTCGGTGACCACCCCGCGGGAAACACCCCTGGGAAAGGGAATTATTACGGCGCTGCCACACGGCTCTTTCTCGTTGGCCGCGCGTGCCCCCTTTTTTTTTGACCGCCGGCTTTCTCGTAGAGCACGTCCCCCTCTGACCGGAAACTAAGCCCACCTAAAGAATCGTCCTTTTGAGAAGAGTGCTACGCATCAGTACAGAGCAGGTAGAGATGGAGAGAGAGAGAGAGGGGGGGTGGGTGAGAGAGGCGGAGGCGCCGAGTCGCGTGTTGGGATCGGAGAGACTCGGGGGAGGAATGGCGAGTCACGACCGAGGGGCGAATGTTTTTATTCCATTGGTCTCGGCGCGGGGTCAGTAGATCGGCCGCGCTCAGGGGTAGTTCTGTAAATATAGTGAAAATTACGGGCTATTACGGGGGTGTTTGCTGTTAGTTCTGCGCTTCTCCTTTTCTAGTCATATTTTTTTTTTCTCTCTCTCTCTCGGCCGTTGCCCGTTAAAGCTCACTTCTACTGCAGGCTTTCTCTTCCGGCCACCCCGTCGTCCGCCTGAGGAAGCGAGGACTCATTGGCTCGAGGCGTGCTCCGGGGGGAGACTGTAGATCCCACCGGCGATGGGCGGCGGTGGCCGGACGTACGCCGGCGGCGCACTGGGCCGCAAGCTTCTTGGCGACCGGCCGTCGTTGCTCGGGTTCAGGTTCCCCGTGCTGGTGGGTGTCTGCGCCGGGGGCCTCGTCGTCGGCGGCCTCCTCTTGATCCTCTTCCTAGTTTGTTCTAGCTGCAGATCCAAGAGGCCGCAATGGAGACGTATGCGAGTGAAGCACGCGTCTGGCGTAACGCCGGCCGTCACCAAGGAGATCGCCGTGGTGGAGACGGGAAACGGTGAGATCGACGCCGCCAAGAGGTCCTCCGGGGAAGTACTGGGGGCGAAGGAGGACGGTTTGAGCTTGGTTGGTGACCGGAGCTCGGAGAAGGGAAGCAAGGTGGCGTCGGGTGGATCGTCTTCGGTTGCATCCACGTCGTCTGCAGAGATGATGAGCAACATAGGGTGGGGACGATGGTACACGCTGGCGGAGCTGGAGGCGGCAACAGGATGTTTCAGAAGGGAGAACGTTGTGGGGGAGGGGGGCTATGGCATTGTCTACAAGGGCATCCTCCCGGATTCCTCTGTGGTCGCTGTGAAGAATCTTCTCGACAACAGGTACGTAAAATCATCAAAAACAAAAAGTGTGTTCGTTCTTTTCATTTACGCGCTATTAGAAGGCCATGGGAGCTTCCCATTTTCAGTTCAGGCTTTGAACTTTGTGTCTGATTCTTGAGCGATTTCGAATGCAGGGAGTTGAATCGCTTTTCTTGCGTTCGGTTTTGGATAAAATAGCCAAATTCTATATTACATATTTAAATATTCCTCGATCCATAATGCTACAGAATATAACTTATCCCCGCAGCTAATATAAGAAAAATATATGCGTGATCATTCGCTTGGC
This sequence comes from Spirodela polyrhiza, assembly GCA_024713555.1. Classification (NCBI taxonomy): domain Eukaryota; kingdom Viridiplantae; phylum Streptophyta; class Magnoliopsida; order Alismatales; family Araceae; genus Spirodela; species Spirodela polyrhiza. The sequence goes on from CM046532.1 coordinate 1,391,684, forward strand.
TTGGTTTTTTTTCTTTTCCGAGGATGATAATCCTGCCAACCGAACAGCTCTACCATCGAGATTAATCCTTATTTATTTCACTTTTTTTTTAGAGTATATCAATTCTCATGGATCTTCTCAGCTCATATGTTTCGACGTTGTTATTCGTTACTTGCCTGAGAATGCCGTGGTTTCTCCGTTTCAGAGCTCTATCGGACGTTTTCTTCTTTCATTGCCAATATCTGGATCGAAGGCTTCCTTTTTTAGCGCTTGAAAGCGATGTTGGAAGGCGTTCTTTCACGATCTGTCAGAATTTCCATTTGAGGAGCAGTCAGATCTAGAAATGGGTTCTGTAGTCTTATCAGTCATTGTGCTGTAGAGGATCCCCGTTCCCAAGAAAGCAGAAATCTCCATCAGTGTTTCTTCACTCGTACGCATCACTTTCTAGGATATTATTGGCATGATGCAGTATAAAACTGAGCCTCGGTATCAGCTCATTAAAATCATTTCTTTTTTTGGATACTGGCGATTGTGCATAGCTTCACTTTCTATGCCACCCCACTCCGTTTCTACATCAACAGGGTTTTTCATAATATGATTGGCTTGCTCATTCTTCGAGGATCATTCGTGCTGCAGGGGCCAAGCAGAAAAGGAGTTCAAGGTAGAGGTTGAAGCAATCGGCAAAGTGAGGCACAAGAACCTGGTGGGGCTTGTTGGCTACTGTGCAGAAGGACGCCAAAGGTGGGACCCATTTGTACTCGCTTAATGGTGGAAATGAATCTGTTCTTTGAGACACGTTTTTGAGCCCTTTGCTTTCCACTCAGGATGCTCGTGTACGAGTTCATAGATAATGGTAACCTGGAGCAATGGCTGCATGGAGACGTGGGACCCGCCAGCCCTTTGACTTGGGATGTCAGAATGAGAATTGCCATTGGGACTGCCAAAGGGTACGCTTCTTCTTCCTCTCCGTCGAGTTATCAGTACAGACTGTCCTGGGTGTGCCGGGGAATGCAGGCTTGAACAGAGGGAGAGTGATGAATTGTGATGACACAGGATGAGAGAAAGGGCACAGCCAGAAAGAGAACAGTCTTTGTCAACCGATGGGGTTGACCAATTATCGTCAACTTAGTTCTCTCGTCGTTGTTATAATCTCTTTAAGATTTTATGTGGGCCTCACTGCGCACGTTGACAGTTTTACACGTGAACGTGATGAATGTGGCTGCAGAATAGCATACCTGCATGAAGGTTTAGAGCCCAAGGTTGTGCATCGAGATGTCAAGTCCAGCAACATACTCTTGGACAACAAGTGGAATCCGAAAGTTTCCGACTTTGGGCTGGCCAAGCTCTTGGGATCAGGATCAAGTTATGTGACCACACGGGTGATGGGGACATTTGGGTATGCTCTCGCCCACCCGCTTTTCTTTAACTAAATAAATAAATCTGAACAGGAAGCGCTGGACATGGCGTCTTGATTGATGGGTGGGTGATTCTTCTCCCACTCTGGTGCAGGTATGTTGCTCCCGAGTACGCTAGCACTGGCATGCTCAATGAGGGGAGCGATGTGTACAGTTTTGGAGTTCTCCTCATGGAAATAATTTCTGGGAGGAGCCCAGTTGACTACAGCAGGCCTCCCGGAGAGGTAAACCTCCCAAATCCTTCATTCCAATGGGTCTGTCTGATACTCTCTGCAGTGATCGCCATGCCCTTGTTATGGATCTTCAGGTAAACCTCGTAGAGTGGTTCAAGAGTATGGTGGGAAGCCGACGAGCAGAGGAACTGGTGGACCCACTGATGGAAGTGCAGCCCTCCCCAAGAGCACTGAAGAGGGCCATCCTGGTTTGCCTCCGCTGCGTAGATGCCGATGCCCAGAAGCGCCCAAAGATGGGCCAAATCGTACACATGCTCGAGGGAGACGAGTTCCCTTTTCGAACAGTAGGCCGATGAAACCATATTATTTGGTTTAATATTTCCTAGATTCTGGGCGCCGCCCTGGCTGATATTCTGTTCTACAGGAGCGCAGGCCCGTTCAGGGCACTTCTGATGGCAAAAGCCCTCAAGGGGTGGCCACGGGCACAATCAGCAGGAGCCCATTTGAGAAGGTTGCAGGTGGCGCCGACAAGGATCGTTCGATCTGGAGGTGAGCCCAGAGTAAATACACGGAAAATAAGATGATTTTCTCTGTTGTATATTGTTCTTGACGGGTCAGAAAACGTGGGTTTTCTTCCACGTCGATGTTGGACAATGAATGATTCAGAAGAATTCATCAGGTTCCGGTACTCTTTCCTGCCGGGGGAGGGGTCCAAAGACCCTGCCAAAGACGACCGGGATCATCCCGTTGACTTTACCATAACTCTCTTGGCGAGGAAGTCAAACAATGAACTCAAACTCAACTAAATTATTCGAGAAAATATATTCATGATGCCCTGAGGATAATGAGCCGGGCCAAGCTTCGGGTTTGGGCCGAGGTCGGCGTCTGGGCTTGTCCCAGAGCCCAGGAACGGGTTGAAGTCTTACCAGGACCAGTGGGCCCCCGGCCAGGATTATATCCCGGAAATGGTGTTCGCTCGCGTGTGAATGCCATAATTTTCCTTTTATGGAAATAAATCTGTGGCCTACACTCCTTGTCGGCTCCAAAGCCTAAGCCTTCCTGTCGGTCTCTTTCCTCTGTTCCTCGCAGAGGCTCAACAGCAGCAGCCACAGACGGTAGGCTGCGTCAAGCAGGCATCAGTTAGCTACCCCCATCCATGGCGGACAGCGCTACTCCCCTACCTGCCGGCGTGTCGATGGGAAACTCGGCGTGGGCTGGCCGGAGGGGCTCCCCCCCGGCGTGTGCCGGCGCTAATGGCCGGGCCCTTGAATTGAACCGGTGGCGGCGATGCGCTCATCCGTGACCTCACCGGGCACGGAGGGGGCGTCCCGTCAATCGAACGTACGAAGAAGAATAGTTTAATGGGCATGGGTGGACGACGGCGGCGAAAAAAATCGGAATTTGAAAGAGAGGAGGCGGGGGAGAAGGGGAATTGGGTTCGTCGAAAGCAACAACGGAAGAGACGAGAGCCGGGATTATTAAACAGAGAAATCAACTCGACGTCGCTTCCGAATTCTTTAATGTCATCAAACATTTTGTATTTCCGCTGAATCGACGCGATGCAGACTGCGACTGCGGCGGGCGATCGTCCCGTTGTTTATTATTTCCGCAGATAAAACGAACGAGTCACCAGAGCGGCGGTGGAGCTTAGCAGTTCCGGTGGGGCAGCCGAGAGGGGCGCGGCGGCGGAGGGGGTCCCACTGCTGCGGAAGCTTGTGGAGGAGGGAGAGGGGTAGGCGAGCAGATGGATGGCCCGGGGGAGGCGTAGGAGTGAAGAGGATAAAGGTGGAAGGAGACTCCTTTTTCCTGCTGGAGAGGAGACGGAGCAGGGAAAGACGGAGCTGCGGGGCCGCGGGTGTCGGCCATGGCTGCCGGGTCCGTTCGAGGAAGGCTAGAGCCCAGAGGAGGAGGTTGGACGAACCCATTGAAGGGTTCCGCTCGCTGCTTCCAAAGGCTCTGGTTATTATTATTTAAATACAAAAGCGCGGGGGTTTCCGTCAGAGGTTGAAAGGCGGCGCCGCCTGGGATGAGCTCTGGGGGGGGGGCCAGAGCTCCCATTAATGGTTGTACTGCGCAGCCCTCCACGAGGGTGTTCATAGCTTCCAAAGAATAATAGTAATGGAAGACGATGATGATAATCCTAAGGCTGATTTACAATGCAATACAATTGATGACGAATGGGGAAGCCAGCAGAGGGGGAGAGGAGAGGACCAGGAAGGTTGCTGGCCGGAGGGAGATCAGAAGCAGCCTCATCACACGCAGTATGTCGGAATCGCCGGAGGAAAAAAATGGGGGGAAAGAATGGCCACGGGGAGGATGGGGATGGTGGAGCGAGTTATCGACTCACCGCCAGGCGGAGACGGAGAGGAGGGGCCGGCCGCACCACGCCAAGGAGAGGAACCCCGGCTCCGAGTCGACCAGGGAGTACCTCTCGCTGTAGTTGTAGTTCCAGAGCAAAATCCCGGCTTGGCTCACGGCGTAGTGACTCAGCGCCACCGATTCGAAGCCGGAGCCTTCCATGCGAGCCCTCCACTGGGCTCTCTCCTCCATCCGGGCGCACCTGTCTCTGCCCTCCCACGAGCCGGCGGCGGCCATGATGCGGCGGCCGAAGAGGAGCCGCTCCACCCGCAGCCGCTCCAGCGAGTCGCGCTCCATCGCGGGCTCCAGGGACTCGAACACGGCGGCGTAGTAGCTCAACGCGTTGCCGAACCGTTGTAGGAAGTCGACCTTGTTCAGGCTGACCTCGTACTCGCCCAGCGTCACCACCGTGGGCCGGATGGCCTTGGCGATCCGCAGGATCCGCTCCACCGCCTCGGAGGTCTCTCCCAGAAGGTTGTACAGCTGCAGCATGAAGTTCACGGCGACCGCCTCGTCGGCGGCCAAGCGGAAGCTGGATAGGGTGAGCTCCTGGATGGGCGTGAGGACCGGGTCGAACTCGAAATCCAGGTCCAGCAGCGCCGCGAAATCGCGGAGGCGGTTGCCCGTTGCGGCGAGCGCCGCCGTCGGATAATCCCCCAGAGCCGGTGCGGGAATGCCGGAGATGCGGATCTTCGCCGGTTTCCCGGAAGACCGGGTGGCGAGTGCTTGCAGGAGCGCCGCCCACTGGACGCCCTGGACGATGCCGAAGTCGATGATGTGTATCCGCGCCGCCGCCTCTGTGCTCTCGAGGATTGCCTGATTCGCCGTCAGGTGGGCGAACTTGGAGTAGGGACAGGCGTCGTTCAAGGCCTTGTAGGAAAGAATGAACTCCTCGGGAGAGGAATCGAAGCTCGAACGGGAACGAGATGGGGAAGAATGAGATTGCAGGCTCTCCAGAGAAAGGCGGGAGTAGAGAGCTTTCGAAAAGTAGAAAGCGACTCGCTCCATGGGGTCGCCGAAATCGGATGATGATGCCCTGATCTGGACTAGGGATTTCGCAGCCAGATCTGGATCGGAGTCGACGAGGCGGGCGCAATCAAGTAGCGACTGGAGCAGCGGTGCGGCCGGAGAATCGGTTTTACCGGTCGTCATCGTCGTCGTCGTCGTCGTCGGTGGCGGCGGCGGGGGCGGGTGCTTCTTTGCCGGGCCGGTGCTTGCTTCTCTTGGAAGAGGTAGCGGTGGAGGGGGGGCCGGCGTCCATCCCTGAGCTTGGATCTGATGGGCCAACGGAGGGGAAGTCACTGCGTGGTGAGCAACAGTGCTAGGGTTCTTCTGCGGCTCAGAGAAGAATACTCGATTGAGATCGTCCGGTGAAGAAGAGCATGAGGCAAAGGCGTCCCCAAAGAGCGGGGCGAACTCGTGTCCTGCATCAGCGGGCCACGTATCACCGATGAGCTCGGAGCTCTCCGCCGTGGACTCCCCAATCAAGCTCTCCATCCATTCATCCGTGTCGAAGTCGCCGCCACCGGCGGCACTGGCAATTGTCGAGTTCCCATAATCCGACAGACGGAAAGCCCCATGGTCCATCGGCAACGGCGGAGCCACAAACCCTAGCACGGCAGCCCCACCGGCGTCCGCCTGGAAGGGATCAGAGAAGCCAGCGTCCGCAAAGGGGAACCCGTGGTTGGCTCCCCACGGTGGAAGGCCGAATGGATTGACGGTGGCCATCTGATTCTGCTGGTGTTGCTGCGGCTGGTGCTGGTGGTGGTGACTCTGCTGGTGCTGCTGGTGCTGCTGCTGTTGCTGTTGCTGCTGTTGCTGCTTCTGCTGGATCACCTGTTGAGCTATGGCCATCAGATTACCGCTGTCCGCGCTGCATATGTACGCCATTGCTCCCCCAAATCTGAATCCTCCCTCGAATTAAGCTCTATTTCATCTGGTAACGGATCTCCGAGGAGAGCAGGGAGAAAAGAGCGACCGATCTGTAGAACGTGTCTGCGAGCTCGTGTCCGAGAGGGAGGGGGGCGCGAGTGCGAGCTCTTCCCGTCGAGCCAGCCGTGGAGAACGATGCGGAGACCCCGAGCTCGAGCGACGCGGGCGGAGGTCGGAGATCAAAATGAAGCGAGTTGCAGAGGGGGGGGCCGAGTGTTATCGACGACGGGGCCGACGGAGGAGCCTTTAGGTGGGCCCCACGACATCACTCAGCATCAACCCTAGCGAAAGCGCACGCGACCCCCCTCCCTTAAGCACGTGTGGCCCTAATCTCCGCGTAACCATCTAGTTAACGGAAACACTGCGCTAACTATAAACTACAGCTGCACGTGCGCCCCCGAGGGAGCTCCACGTGGAGGGGAGGACTAATAATATCTCGCCTGACGTCAAGGTGGGGCCAGCTAAGTGGGGAACAGAAAGTCATAGGATCGGGGCTCACGGGATCAACGGATAGGATGGTGTTTGAATCTAACCGGGGAGGATGGAGGAGGAGCGCGCCGTCTTCCAACTTGGCGTCTGCTTTTTGGGCGGCGGGTGGGGCCCGTGATGGCGCCGGGAGCCAGAAATCGGACGGCGAGAGATGTGGTGGAGACTAGCTGGTGTGGGCCCCAGTGGGGGCCCCGCTGGACTCCTCCCGCTCGAGGCGGAGACGGAAAGCGATGGGGGTGGGGCCCGGAGACGGCCCCGTCAGGCTTGAGGGCCACGGCTACCGTTGCTAGGTCACACGCAACAGTCCAAAATACCGATCAACGACGAAGCCACGGCCACTCGGTCCGCACCCCCGCCCGAGCTGCCTCGTTGGAGTTGGGTGAAAGAAAGAGACGACAAGAGGAGCCCTCTCTCTCTCTCTCTCTCTCGCTCTCGCTCTGTCCGCTTGTGTCTGTGTCGGCTCCATCGAGGCTATGGAAACGTAGTTATCACCGAAGAAAGAAGACGATCTCCTCCTGATTGGATCTCGGGGAGTCACTGATTGGATATCGCAGAGGACAACAGCTGTCGGGCGTGCTGAATGCTCGGCACCCGTCCCTCCGAGTCGAGCGCCAGAACCGCCCAGTTTAGGTCAGTTCGCGTCATCTCTCCCTTCTCTCTCTCTCTCTCTCTCTCTCTCAACGTGGGAGAACTACGAGTGGTCTGCGGCCATAGCAGTCGTAGAAGCTAAGTCTAGGAATTTCTGCTCTCGGTGCCTGCATGAGGTGCGGGGGTAGCTTCGCCCTTGACCATAGAGACGACCCATGAGGGCAGCACCGGGGGGGAGGAAGAAGACGAAGAAGATGGAGAAGGGCGTCATTCATGTTGCGGGGTCAAGATGGATCCATCGGTCCCGCTTGTAAAGTTGCAGGTTTCAAAGTCAACTGATGAAGCTTGCCGAGGAGAACAAGCAGGAAAGGCGAGCTGGGCAGAAAGAACACGGCGGAAGAGCCGCGAGCGACGGGGGAAGGGCAGTGCAGCTTCGTCGGGAACCGCTGCGAAGTCTCCGTCGCAGGAGTCCTCCTCCGAGACGTTTCCCTTATCACTGGGCAAAATCATCAGCCACATGGCCTTCAAAAAACAAAAAAAACGTCCCCGCTAGACGACCGCGACCGAGTAGTTAATATCGCGAGGCCTCAAACGGAGCAAGATTGTTCCCATTTGCCCGGTTCTGGCGGCGGAAGCCCCGGGGACGAGCCACCGGAGCGGTGCGCGGATGGCAGCGGCCGCTGGCGCGTCCACTGCGAGGCCCCGGGGGAGCCGCTGAGGCAATCACGCGGCCGACGGACGAGGAGTGCAGCACTAGGATGATGAGGACGGAACCTCCCAAAAGGGTCAACACTGTGATCGAGCGACGCCAAGATAAACAAAAACGACAGATAAAAAGGAAAAGGACGCACCATCTCCTCGGCATCGCCCGAGTGGAAGACCGACAACCGCTTCTCTATTCCCAATTCCGAGTCACTGTGGAGATGGATAGATGCAGGCGGGGTCTTATCTCTGCTGCTCGTGATGACAGGGGCGTTCGTGGAGAGGGTCAACTGTCGACGGAGAGCAAGCTACACCCGTCTGCTCGGCGAGGGCAGTCGCAGGGAGGAGGTGACCGGCGAGGCCAACCGTGAGGCCCCGCTGACACCATCCATATAATCAACGTCGCGTCGAGGTATCGGCGGGTTTGGAGGAGATTGTCAGATCTGCCGCTACGCCCACTGAGAAAAACTGTTCATTGTTGTTCAAGCTACAGAGAGAGAGAGAGAGAGAGCAGAGCAGATCTAGGGTCGTCACCTGAGGAGACTGAGAATCAGGACAGGAGACTCGCGGTGGGAGCTACGAGCGAGACCTCGTCGAATAAAACTTAACTTGGGAGCACCCCATGCAATCAGTATCTGCTTTGCTTCAGACGGGGTGCAGATCAAGCGTAATCCAGGAGACACCAGAGATCTGGCGTTCACGTCAAACTTCCACTTCCTCAGTTAGAAAGAGGACGACGCCCACCACCGGCCCTCTTGACCCCTCCTCCTTCCCACCGGAGAGCACCGAGCGACCAGACAGAGCAGTGGTGAGGGACGCTGCCGGAACGGCGACCCTCCGATGGCGAAGCGGCCGGACTTCGCGCAGAAGCCGCTGGATGACCTCCGCGCTCGCAAGGAAAGGATGGGCTTGGCCCAGGCCACACAGCGGCTTGACCTTGACCCGAGGCCCACCGGTAAGCCCCAAGCGCGCCGTCCCATCGTGCCTGTGGCCTTTCACTTCGTCCTCTACCGAAAACTGCGGTCAACCAAAGTAGAAAGATCCAAGAACACTGCGTGAGATCGCACTTTAGCTGCTTCTCTCACTCCGATAATTACTCCGCTTGGACATCTGAGCCCAGTTGAAGCTTCATTCGATAAGATCTTGGCACGGCTATCCACTGATCACTCTCTCTCTCTCTCTCTCTCTCTCTCACTCACGGACGGATGTAATTGCATGTAGGAATTTGACCTAGAACCCGTCTGTTTTCTGGTAGCACTGACGAGGGTGATTGACATGATAGGCGAAGACGCCAGCAGACTGCAATAACCCTCACTGGAACCCGCACTCCGTTGATCGAGAAAAAAAATATATTCAAAACCTATCAGTGGATCCACAAAAAAAAAAAAAAAAACAGATTGCTCCGCTGTTCTTCGCTGGAAGCGTAGAACAATGCGAATAACAGTGATTAATTTTAAGTCTCGAGCCTCATGTTCTTGTTTACCTATCATCTTCAGAGAACTACGACGGCTCAAGGTGGCCATTGAGGGGCTCGGGAGGAGCAGCCGGCAAGAAGATGGTGAGCATCTTCCAGAAATCCAAGCAGAACCCAGAAAAACTTCAGGCGTTTTCATCACTTCGCCATATTATTTACACGCTGCAGAGGAGCGGGCCGGAGCAGACGCAGAGAACAGTCGTCGCCGGAGGCTCATGGGGCTTCGGCAATGGAGTAACATCTGTGAAGTGGGAGGCTCACAGGGAGCCCTCGGCCAGCGGGTCTCTTCTGCACCAGTCGCCAATAAGCTCCGGAGGAAAAGAAGAGAGGGATCAAGCTTCAGCGGTCCCACGCGTCTCTCGGTTGCAGATCGAAGAGATCTCGAGAGGGGCCGAGAAGATAAGAAGGATTCTCAGGGCTTACTACAGGGAGTATGAACCAGACCCGGGTTCGGCGGACATTGGGAGGGACCTTCTGCGAGGAGCAATCGACTTGAAAGAGTCCCTGAGCAGGTTGCAGAGACTGCCAGAGGCCACGGATCGTATGCTGAAACCACAGAGAGAGGGGGCGGCACTGCTCAAGGAAGAAGAAGAGGACCAACGGTCAAAGCAACTCAAGACACTGAAAAACAGAGCATTATTATTTCCTGGTCGGGCAAAATATCCTCTTGAAGGAAGCAGAGGGCAGCAGAGGCAAACGGCCGCCAAGCCAAGCACAGGCGATTGTGTCGATGATTCAGAGAAGGCCGGCTCCCACAGGAGGTCTATGAGTTGCGATCCAAGCTTCAAGCCTGAAACCGCCGTCTGGGTCTCTAGAAATGAACCCAACAAGGAGAGAGTTCACAAGTCCTTTGATTGGAAGTCACCCATGGAAGCTGCAAGCAAGAACAGCACCTCCATTCGCTCTGGAGATGAGAGGAAGACGATTCCAAATGTTATTGCGAGGTTGATGGGACTCGAAGAACTTCCCCCATTCGGAACAGAATCAAAGAACAGAGGAGGACAGGAGGCTACTCGATCTGGGCAAGAGGCAAGAACAATCAAGAACCTGAGGCCAAGTAAGGAAACAAATGGGGAGAGAATCCACATGGAAGCATTGGCGGAAGAAATCGCCTTGAGAAACGGAGTACGGACTAAAGTGCTGCCAGAGAAGGAAACAGTAGCAATCCGGATTATGAGAAGATCGGAAGGTCTGAATTCAGAGAAGCGCCTTCTCAGGATGGACAGGGGTCGTGTAGATGGAAATGCAAGCACATTGGCCGAGGTAGGGTTAATGCTCGAGGCTGTACAAGACCCACCTTTAGTACATAACTTGAAATCAAGCAATCCACACAGTGAAACTGGAAATCTAGAGTTTTATAGAGGATGTCAAAGCGTTGTGAAAGGCAAAGGAAGATTTACAATGCAAGGCTGTCAGTTGAAGCACATAGAAGAGGTAAAAACATTGCAGCTAAGAACAGCTCGACAATCGGTACCGAAGTTTAGGCCTCACAAGGAACAGCAAGAGAAAAGCGAAACAGAACCAGAGAAAACAGGAAAAATTGCCCCAGTCAAAGCAAACCCAAGGTCCATTCGTGAAACAAGACACGAAAGATTGGTGCCAAGGAGTAATGGCTTTGCAGTGAGCATGAGATCGACTAGTGCAATTGATAAGATGCACATAAAAAATTCATTCAAGAGCAGCAACCAAGAGAATTTGACAATTAGTTATACAAGAAACATTGGCCATCAAGTTATAAAAAAACCAGTAGAGGAAACGCTAGAATCAGGAAAACTCTCGAGGGCAGGTTCAAAATCAAGTAAAGAAAATAACAAGCTCTTGGTTCCATCAGGAAACTCTTTCTCATCCAGAAAGAAAAAGCAGAATGCAGGAGCAGTGCCACTACCTCAAGTAGGAAATATAAGGAAGAAGTTGACAGAGGCCGATGGATTCCAATCCCCTAAAGCCAGGAAACCCCCATCAGAGAAGCAGACGGATATTTCGCAAGAAATAACACAGGAGAATGAAGGTAATGTTAGAGGAGAAGAGATTGTAAGCCTTGATATACCGAATCTGAAGAAACAGTTGCAGAAGAAAGCTCACTCCACTGCTTGTGACATGCTAGACCTGAGCACAAATCATTGCATGATGACAAAGAGGAAATATGGAGAAAAACTTTCATATGATGACGTAAGTTCAATCTTGACATATACTAGTTTTCATCAAACGTTGCACTTATTTAGAACACTTATTTTGTTTAGTCTCCTCAATCAACTAAGGATAGGGAAACAACACGTAAAAATAAGCATGAATGTTCATGACAAAAAATCCCAAGTTCCCGATTCCAATGGTTTGTCTCCTACGATGATGCAGATCAACAAGAATATGAGAGACAAAGTTCCAGAAAAGCAACCCTCGGAACTTTCCGTCACAGTGGATCAAGAGCTACATCCCCTACACAACACCGTTAATTCGGTCTCAGGTAATTCAATGATAGTTTCAAATAGTTAAAACAACCACCTGCCCTTCTGAGACGGCTCATACAATTCATTGGATTATTGGAAGCTCTGATGGGCATCGTCTATAACAAGCCCAGGGGACAACCATAATACTTGGAGCCTTGCACCTATCCAGCCTAGGCCACTTGCCTCCTAGTAAGGGGCACTCCTGGGAGGGTTTCTACTATTAGAAAAACGCATAAAAGAAGTATTTGATGCCTACATATTAAATTACCTTCTTAAAGAAATGTAGATGAAGAGAAATGGATTAACCAATAATTTCTCTGAATCACAGGAACAACAAAAACCACGCAATGCACTACAACCAAGTGTGATTCTTCAAATCAGCATCATCAGTCAATGCCTGAATTTGACGAAGCGTTTCATACAGATAGTGAGAAGCAGCTCAGGGAAATATTAACAAGAAATCACCTTTTCCAGAGCACTGCCAAGACATTGTTTAAGATAAACATTCCGGTGACCACCATTGAAGCAGGCAAAATTGAACGGCAAGAAGAAGGGAATAAGATCATTTTAGATAGTTCCAATGAAGTAATGAGAAGAAAATGCAAAAGAGAAGAAGTTGCTTTCCTTTACCCCATGAAAATTTCCTCTTCAACTGCGACAGTGAGATGCTTGGATGATTTGATCAAGGACTTGAACAGGGCCATTGAAGACTTAGAATTTTCCTCTTCCAATGAGGAATATCTAGATATGTCAGAGTTTCACAATAAACTCATAACGACAGACATCAGTAGCACCAACCCAGATGTTAATTGCATGTGGGATCTGGGCTGGAAGAGTGATGTATATGTCTGCACAGAAAAAGTTGAACTCGTGCGAGACGTGGAGAAGCATGTGCTGAATAGACTCATCGACCACATTGTAGAAGATCTTTTGAATGTAAGGACCATGCATGAATGACTATTTTCTCTGATGGTATACCTGGGTAAAAGATCAGGGCTCTTTTTCTGATCCAAAAATGTTGTCCAATGTATGCTGAGTTTACTTTCGAATAAAGGATTGGAAGTAAACAAGATGAAAAAAAAACTACAGTAGTTATTCATCACCAGCACTCTCTTTAAAAAGGTAAATAGGAGTATGCAATTTCCATCTCCCCTTTGAGTACGGATGGTGGGAAAATACACGGCATATGTCATTCATCATAAAACGGCCAAAATAATCAAAATAAAGTTTCAGGCGAAAAATGAAACATTGCACCTGGTGCTATCAGGAAGCACGTATTAGCCAAACAAAAAAGGCACTGTTATTGGGATGTCAAAAGAGTTGACTGACAGGAAAATTGTCCCTAACAGAGACACGCTTTTATTCTCATGTAAAAAGTCAATAAGAAACAGCTAACTTAATCAAAATACAAGAAGAAAAGATAATAAAATATCCAGGTAGGAGTAATCTATAGCATACCACATTGACTTCTATACCACTGGACTGATGGGGGCTAAAAAAAACCATCATACTGGAGCAGAAATAAAGATCAATGGGAACATGGGCAATTCCTCAGACACAGTTACAAGAATAATATATCGTTCATATCAGAGAACAGAACAATGATTGCGAAGGGATAAAAAAATAAACTCGAAGGCAATCATAGTGTAGAAAGAAGGGCGAGATCAATGCAGGACTGAATATTATTAAATCAGAAATTCATGAAGTTCCCACGTCTGAGGCTCAGCCTAACACAGTGAAAATAAATTTCCCGTACAGTCCTCATTTAGATATAGAACTTCAGTTTCGACTTTATTGATAGAAAATTTGCATTGGCCGTCAAAGTGCCTACTACTGCTCCATGAGAGACATATAAGCGATAGTATCAGTATACACGAGCTTTGGGTGGGAATGACTCGATTTCGTCATCCAAGGTATTCATATGGACAGGCCGATAGTCCAGTCGAACCTTCTCACCCTCCCAGTACCTGCAACAAGCATAAATTCACCATCAGAAATACTTTAAACTGAAGCCTAAAGGACGAAGAAACAAATGTGGTATTCAGCTACTTAGAGAGGAACCATTTCTCCTAAAATAGCCAAATTCATCTGATAGATATAAGGAACTTCCAAGAAGAGTCTACTGTATCGTCTCAGTAATTAAACTTGACAATGAACATAAAATAAAGTTGTATGGGTTCACTAAAGGAACACGCCTCTCAAAATCAGAATAATTTGACATATAATTAAAGGCACAATTTTAATGGTTCAATGAGTTTTCTAACGTATCAGAATGCCAAAAAGAAAACAAAACTCATACACGGTTTAGAATACCCTGTAGAAACTTTCTGACTGCGAATCACATATCAAGTTTAAGATATGGTAAACTAACCCCAATGAGTGCTTCATCCAGTTCTCGTCGTCCCTTTTCTGTGAAGGCAACACGAGTGTGAGTTTAATCTATTTATTCCAGGAATTCTTCAGAAACCAATAGAGAAGCAAATCTCACTGTGAAATCTTCACGGGCATGAGCCCCTCTGCTCTCCTTCCTTGCTTCAGCAGAGTGCATAGTAATACACGCATTAATCAGAAGGTTTTCCAATTCTATTGCCTCGATCAAATCAGAATTCCTACCAAAATATACATAATAAGGATCGTAAGGTCAGATCTTGAAACAAAAGCTAAAGGTTGAGTCTGACAAAGATACCATATGAGACTACGATCACGAATTCGGACGTCATGGAAACTCTCCCAAGCTTTGTCAATTAACTTACAACCTATCAAGAGCCGAAGGATAAAAAATGCACCATTAAACACACTTTTTTTAGTATCTTATAACTGATTCCTAGAAAATCCAGAAAAAATGGAAATTTCTATTTTGAATGTATAACACCTTCTTCCAGAGTCTCCTGTGTACGGAAAACGGCAGCATTATTTTGCATCACCCGTTGCATGTTCAGCCTGATTTTTGATGTAGGTAGTGAACCATTAGCATTCCGCAACTTATCCAGCCAAGCAATGGTCTTCTCTCCAATATTCTTTTCGAGAGGCTTCTGTTTCTCCCCTAAACGTTTGCCAGCCGAGTTAGTAAAACTCTGTTAGAACTGCACTTGTTAATGATATGCCACCAATGCAAATAACCTGCCTGGCTTGGAAATCTCTGCAACTCTATTTGCGCAAGCTCGACCAAAAACAACAATGTCAAGTAGAGAGTTGGCACCAAGCCGATTGGCACCATGAACTGATGCACAAGCTGCTTCACCAGCCGCCATTAAGCCAGGAACTACGGTATCAGGATCATCACCCTTTATGTGAACAACCTAACAAACAAAATAAATAACACCAATATATATAATGAATGACGAAGTGCATTTAAATATTTTCCATATAATCCCAGTAATTTCAACTTTACCTCCCCATGGTAATTTGTAGGGATACCACCCATGTTATAATGTACAGTTGGCAAAACAGGGATTGGTTCCTTAGTTACATCAACCCCTGCAAAAATGGCAGCAGTTTCGGATATGCCAGGTAGCCTCTCCTTCAGTACATCCGGAGGCAAGTGATTAAGATGAAGGTAAATATGATCCTTCAATGGTCCTGCACAAAATCAAACTGGATGATTAACAGTGCTGATCGGGGCAATGACATTAGATTCAAGGTACAAATGTATCAAAGACAGATGATAATAGCCTAGGATTTTGTGGGAAAGATATGATCAGGAGATCGTGAAACATTCAGGACAAGAAAATTGTTCTATTTACATTGAGAGAAGACAACGGAATAAGTATCTAACTCGGACAATTTATTTTTAACATTTTCTCTTCTTCTGTTGATCATGAATATCCTCTTAGAAGGTTCATATAAACGGTTTTCAATTAAAATTGTCTCTTCATACAAAATATGAACTTTAGCTTTAGCATGTTGTAGCCACTTAAACATTTTTTATTTTCTATTTGTTTAGCAACAACAAGTGTGAGGAGGCAGAAGGTCAAGGAAAAACGAAAAATGGGCCTTGTGTCTATAAGGTACGTGATTCTCAATCCTTGAGTCCACAAGGAATGATTTGTTGTCCCTTGAATCCACAAGGATTGAAATGACAAGGGCTTGAACCTACAAGGGCTTGAATCCAAAGGCAAATAGAAATCTAACAAAGAGAACGAAAATTGTGTTAATGCTCTTCCTGAAGTTACTGCATGCTAGACTTTAAATAGGTCGAAATCAGTTGTGACTATCCTAAAAAAATTGAACAGTTATCAAAATAATATGAAAGTGAATTAATGACAAAGCTATTACTAATCCTACAAATCTAACACACGACTCACACGGTTCTGGGTCTACTTATTTGAATTTGGGACTTGAACTTATTTGGACCATCTAACTTTTGTAGCAGACGTTTTTACATTTTCAAGCATCCTTGGTCAACAATTTTGGGCCTTTCTCATTTCTTGAAGTGATGTTCTATATCATGGTAACATAAACTCAACAATCAAGCATGATTCAAAAAGAGAATCGATCAAGTGAAGCTCACAAACAGCAGTCACTGCATAGTCTAGATCAAACAATCAACAAACCCAACAATGATATGTCTGTGATAATAGGCATGCTCTCTTATATAAGGCACGGATAGTTGCCTACTTGCATTTATCATTGTCAGGCAACATCTGAATGTCTCAATGAATTGTTTATTTTCTAACCTTTCGAATATTTGAATGTCCTAAAAAATTGGTGCCATTGATGCACTCTCCCAAAAAGGTCAAGGGACATTGCAGTAAAGATGCTAACACAAGTAAACTGATTGTTCAAGTTGACAGTTGACAAAAACTTAAATCTTGAAATGTGGTTTATCATGAGCCACCATGCTCAGTCTATTCCTTTTGGAATTTATCAAAAACTAAGCAGGCCTGAGTTCTCAGGTTAGGATTACAAAACAGTGATTCAAACTCCTAAATTGATTGATAGGCTTCTGATAGGCCACCAACGAAATATAAATATGTTAGCGGAAGGAAAGAGCCACAGGGGTTTATTACTCATACTTCCAGCGTAGAGGGAACTGGGGAAGGGACAGGGTTGTTATCTAAGGATTAGGGCTTGGTGGAGAGTGATAATCCTCCCGAAAGGTTATTCATGCTACTTAGGAATTCCGTTCGGAATCCCGTTCTTCATCTTCTTGTTCTTGTCTTCTTTCCATCAGTTTCTATCAGATCATCTGTTTCTCCTCGGCATCAGTATACGATCAGCTTAAGTTTGTCTCAGGTTCTTCAAATTCCATTTAAATGAAAATTGGCCTTCGTCAGCAGAGTTCCGCTTCTGATAAACCACAGGGTAGCATACCCGTGACAAGTATCCCAGTAAGATATCCAACAAGGATAAATAGAAAGTGAGTCAAGAAAACAAATTCAGAAAGTGATCTCAAAGAAAAAAGTTAGCAATTCTATCGATCAGGTCTCCACAACTCGTATGAGTTTGAACAATAACTAAACCTACATTTGGCATGCATAATTGGCAGAAATGGAAATCTATTAGTATAAATTTCATATCCTACATGATCACATACCTACACCACGGCCTTCCCTTATTTCCATAGTCATGGATCTTGAAACGACATCTCTTGATGCAAGATCTTTTGCAGTGGGAGCATATCTTTCCATAAAACGCTCACCTTCACTATTTCTAAGAATACCACCTTCACCACGAGATCCTACAAGTTGCACACATAAGAGAACACAATTAAATTAGACGAGAAAAGAATAAATATAGAAGAGAAATGACATTAAGATAAGTAGTCCCTTCAATAAAAAGCCTAAAGCGAAAAGTAATTTAATATTCCTGCATAAAGTATCACGTACAGGAGCCAAATTTTTCTCTGGAGACAAAAATTCTTGAACGCTAGAAACATTACCTTCAGTAATCAGGCACCCAGCCCCATATATGCCTGTAGGGTGGAATTGCACAAACTCAAGATCCTGCAGGAAGAATGAGTAACATCATTGGCGAGTAGAATAAAAAAAACTGTCACTTTCCTACAAAGGGCGTCATGTGAACCTGAAGGGGCAGACCAGCGCGAGCAACCATGGCATTGCCATCTCCGGTGCACGTGTGAGCCGAAGTTGCAGAGAAATATGCTCTGCCATAACCCTGAGGAAACAGGTCTTATTATAGGTCAGCGTTCCAATAATATTAGGCAATTTATCACGAAATTGAGATCGGTTTTAACATCTTGTACCCCTGTGGCTAGGATAGTATTTCCCGCACGGAACCGGTGAAGGGTCCCATCCTCCATGTTCAGTGCAATCACACCACGACACGTTCCTGAGCAAAAGTAATCATATAAAATAAAAGTGAATAAAAAATTAATGCATCAGCAAATGATGTAAGCTTAACAAAACATATCTCATCCCTCAGCCTCATCTTCATGGCTTTGTATTGTGGAGAACTTCTGATTGAAGTTAAAATTATAAACCTAGTAAGCAACCTTCTATCAAAAATTTGTTCGAGCAACTTTGGTATAGTAGGCTGAATAAATCGTTGGTCCACTGTGCCAAAAAATTGCCTTTAACCTTGACTGTAATAACCATTGACTGATAAAAAGCCAGAAAAATGAATCACAGAAGCTGTAGTTGAGTAAATAGTAGCAACTTTTCTGTTATTATCAGCTTCATGCGTTCACTTCTTGTACAGCACATACACAAGTTCAAAGTGCAGGATCGACCTTGCATTTCAAGTAAAGATGATATATGGCTAACATTGGATGGGAACTACAGGTTCACACGATGCAACACAATTGCATCTATATTTATCTGTCATTTTATTTCTTTCTATTGTCTTCCTAAATTTGCTTAAAAACATAACAAAAAAAAGATATTGAGTACGTTGTTAAGGATCTGAGTCTGAAGCTAAGGTTTCAGATGAACCTGAACCATACAAATTCTATGGGCCTTTTATAAGAAATCATTCTCAAAACTTAATGGGCCTTCCCAAGTAGCCAACCTAGATGATAGAACCAGATGTATGGATGATCAGAAAAAGTAAAATCAGTGGGAATCCTAGATGGCAGAGCTGCTATCCAATCCGAACGTAGAATCAACTGCTGGAAGGGTGACTGTTTAGGAAACAGGTGCACCTATTTTCGATTTCTTATTCTTCCTACTTTAGCCATTCTTCTCTTTTCATTACCTTTAATTATTTTCCATGGACAATAGCATATCAACCGCAAATCAGTTGTACGATGGAAAGGATGAATGGCTCTCAACGTGTACAAGATAGGACCACATAAATATAAATGCTATCAAACATTACATAAGGAATAACTGGCAAATATTTCAGACATCGTATAATTAACTCTTATATATATATATAGATATGTGTGTGTGTGTGTGTGTGTGTGTGTGTGTGCTGTGTACATGGGTGTGTCCTGGATGGGTGTATCCTTCATTGCTGATTGCTACAATAACAGAAGAGAAAGAAGGGCAAAGTTTTCATAAACCATAATTGCTCTTCCCCATTCCAGCCCCATCATTGCTTGGATGCGTGCATTACTTACCACTTAATCATGAAAAAGGCTTCCATTATCAAGAGTTTTCGTTTCTATCATGTTTCCCCTTGCAAAACTGTTACTGGCACCAATTATCTAACTTTTCCTTCAATATCGGCTAATGTGGCTTCAGTTTCATCATCTGTGTGTGTGTGTGAAACATATATGTATATTTCAGTAACAGAAAGTTCATTAGTATGTTAAATTAAGATAGAAAAAGCAAGCAATTCTAGAATATACAATGCTCATGAAATAGTTTTCAAACAACTGCGAAGAATGGGAGATACGTGCAGAAAATTGACTTCCAACAACTCTCAATTTTGAGAGAAGAGGGAGAGAAGGACAGAAATTGCACCCACAGGTGATATGAGAACATAGAGGCATAAAATGTGCTGATTTGCATTATTCAAGACAAAATCTAACTATGAATCATCTGGCATCGACTGAAACGAATCCAAAAGTAATGCCCCTATCCAAGTTCCTTTAATAGACGCCAGTTTCCTCTGCAAGCGGTCAGATAAGCATGCATCACAGATGAGTGTAATGTTTATATTCAGTGGTCAACAGAACTTCCCACTCTCCCGCCCTCTTTCAGACCGTCACAGATTAAGACGGCCTTGCAAAGATATATAAAGATTTATATACACAGACACAGAGGGAGAGAGAGAGAGAGAGAGTAATCCTTCCAAGGCTAGTGCAATATAGAAGATGGAAAAATCGAACTATAAGGAAGTCCTCAATATACTGAGCTAATAAGCTAAAAAATCAGTATTTAATATTCTGAACACATTAAGCATAGCATCCGTATTAAACAAAGAAACAAAGCTCATTACTGTGCAGCAACTTCTTAGGCACGATAAACAACAGATAGGTTTATCAGGTGGTTTAATTTAATATATCATAAACAAAAGCAATAAAGGAGTGAATAAATAAAGGTCATAATTTGCCATGTTCTGGCAGAGAAACAAAGATGATTCAGTGATTTACCGTCATCATCCATCAGAAGATCCAACGCAAAATATTCCACAAAGAATTGTGTATTGTGCTTCATAGCCTGTCCATAAAGTGTGTGTAGAAGAGCATGCCCAGTTCGATCCGCAGCACATGCACAACGATATGCCTGCCCACCTACAGAAGCATATAAGCTAACCTCCGTAAATAAAGAGACAAAGCTTACAAGAAAATACAATAGAAATCCAATATTCTGACCCTCTGCACCTTTTCCGAAGTTAAGACTTTGACCACCGAATGCACGCTGATAGATTTTTCCATCATCTGTTCTGGAAAATGGCAATCCATAGTTCTCTAACTCTATTACAGCCTCAGGTGCCTCTCTGCACATGTACTGGATTGCATCCTGATCACCTACAAATATTTCATGTAGCCGTCATGCATGTATATTAGAATATATATTAAATGATTTCCATGGAGGTGAACATCATCGTCCATTGGTTGAAAAAGAAATAGCAAAGCCACAAAACCCCTTTTCAAAATCTTCAGAGCATAAGACAATTCATGACGTCAACAAACTCGTGAAATTTAGTTACACATTCATTTATATTACTACACTAGAGTGCCAATGCAACAAAAAAAGTAATACTGCTGCTCTGTGGCAAGTAAAAAAGTTAACATAGGATCCACCGGAAGAGTATGTCCTAACACTAGTGTGCAAGGTACAACTTACCTAGCCAATCACTTCCTTTGACTGTATCATACATATGCCATCTCCAGTCATCTTCAGTCATATTGC